>JAQPPZ010017141.1:0-555000 GCA_028583015.1 Wollemia nobilis | reverse complement strand
ACTATTATTCAATGTGGGATATAGTGGTACATATTTTTCTGGATACGAGGTAAACATCCTCTTTTTAAATACTAGCAATGAATTAGTGACCATTTATTATCAACTCCCAATTTGACCATACTATGATAGTGTTTGTATCAATTTTTGAACTAGAATCGATGAAAATAATATTTTGTTCAAGTTTTATAAATATAAATAAAAAATTTGAATCCTAAAACCTAAATTTTTAGCTAAATTCATGTCACTTTATCATGCTTCTATGGATTGAATTCATTCATAAAATCATGTCCACATATTGATTAGTTAGTGACCCAAGGCATAACACCTCTTTTTATTTTTGCTTTTTTCTTAATTTTAGGCTTCTACCTCTAGAGATTAGTCTGGTTCTAAGTAAATAATAATTCAAACTCTTCTTCATAATTTGAATCCAATTTGAATTTTCTATGATTTTCAAGACATTATTGATTTAAAATCAACTTTCCAATGGGAATGGTGCTATACAATATAGTAATGATTGTAATGACCCAAAAACACAAACAAAAACATACAAAAATAAAAAGATTTTTTTTTTCCTAAGGAGAGAAACTCATGAACCCTTCATGAACCCCTAACCCAACCTAATATTTACCTAATATTTAAATCCCCTAAGTTTTCCTTAAAGTTACATCTCACGAGATACCATACCGTAAATCCAATTTGCATAGGCGTAACATGTGTTACTACAAACAATTATATCTATCTAATCACTCTTGATGAGTTAGACTTATCACCCTTAGTCAATATAAGGTATACACACATCACAATACCATACACAAGCCATTATGTGTAGGTATGCTACGAGTATCATGAGTTAAGCTATCCATCTCGTCTATCTGATGAGCTATCTTAACTCAGATGTAGTATCTCCACAACTTAGTATTTTATCTCCCTAAGGGGTCTCAATTCCCTTAGGTATCCTTTGTTCACCCTAAGGGGTTCTCAATTCTCTTACGTCACCTATGTTCACCCTAAGGGGTTCTTAATTCCCTTAGGTCGCCTCTGAGTTCACCATAGAACTCTACTACTGATCTTATAATTCCAAAAAAATAAGAATACACCTAGATTTTAAAACATGCAAAGCATAGTCAGTAAGCATCCAGAAAGAAAATAAAATAAGGATCAATACTAAAATATAATATCATAAAAGAATAGAGAATCACACACAATTTAAATCCAAATATAGTATTAAAGTAATAACATCTTCTCTACACCAATAACTAGTTATTGCATTAAATATTTGCATGGTAAGTCCATATTACTCTAAATATTATTACTGTTAGTATTAGGAATATCTCCCCATAAATCTAGACTACTTGAGAATAAGTAAATAAATATAAAATACAATTACCTAGTCTTTGGTTCCATTGAACTCCTCACTTCTCCTTGCTTCCCATTGGTTCTTTGAGGGTAGTATGGGATCAGGATACTCATGGTTCAAGATAGGCATACCTCTAAATGCATCTATTAATTTAATTTGCCAAGTTGCAACTTTATAAAATTTAATTAAGTTTACAATCATCTAATGCATAATGGATTTTATAAAAGACCCTTTTCTTTTATTTTCATCTCTCATTTTCTCTTAGAGAATCATCCAACATGTGCCACTTAGTTCAAAGTCTCACTTCAATCAAATCTATTCTTTTTTTAAAGCATTAAAGTCCCATACCTTTAACCTATAAAAAAAGTCCTTCAATCATTCCCTAAATCAAAGGCCCATAACTTTAATTCAAATAATAATTCTAATCATCAACTTAATTCATATAAGCTCAATAAAATCCAACCATGCTTTAAAGCATTAAATTCCCATACCTTTAACCTCTAAAACAAGTCCTTCAATCATTCCCTAAATCAAAGCCCCATAACTTGAATTCAAATAATAATTCTAATCATCAACTTAATTCATATAAGCTCAATCAAATCCAATAATGTTTTAAAGCATTAAAGTCTCATACCTTTAACCTATAAAACAAGTCCTTCAATCATTCCCTAAATCAAATCCCCATAACTTTAATTCAAATAATAATTCTAATCATACATTTAATTCATGAAAGCTTTATCATAAATTCTATAACATAAAACTAGTCATCAATTCTACAACATAGACTTTGTCATCAACTCTATAAAATAAACCTAGTCATCAATTCTATAACATAAACTTAGTCATCAATTCTATAACATAATTATGTTACCTTATGAAACACTCTAAAATAAAATCTACATCATAGACTTACTTAATCAAAGATTTACAACCTTATTGGAAGATTCATAACCTTAATTCAATATTCTTGACCTTATCCAAAGACTCACTACTTTAATTAAAAAAGTAGCATCTTCATGATCTTACTGAGGAAATGTCTTATTTTAATTAAAGTCACATAGTTTATATCTTTATTTAAAGGTTATACTTTAATTAAAAACTCCTAAGATAATTTTCAACCATCAAAGGTCTATTTTTAATTAAGGACCCATAAGGTGTTTCATAAAATCAAAGATCTATTTTTAATATTTATTCCATAAAACATATAATAATAATAAAGGTTTGCCTTAATATTTATTTTATAACACATCATATAATATTCAAATATTTTCCTTAATATTTAATTTATAAAACATCATATAATATTCAAAGGTCTGCCTTAATATTTAATTTATAAGACATCATATAATATTCAAAGGTCTACCTTAATATTTATTTTATAAGACATCTCACCTTACTATTATCTAGGACCTTAGATTACTGAAATCATGGTGGAAGTAACATAGCTTCATGAGGGAGGTCAATGATGGCTACCTTGGAGTTCAAGGAGAGGACAACCAACTGCTGTCCACTCTACCCAGGGTTTCATTAACTCAAACATTTCCTCGCATGCATGATGGCCTTCCTAGTCGTGGTGCTTCCTCACTCTTACAATGGGAAAAACACAGCTAGAACATTCCCATAATCACTTATTGGCTCTTCTAGACACGGTGCTTCCTCACTCATATAGTGGGAAGTCACAAAATTACCATCAATGCTTGGTGGCTCTTCTAGACATGGCACTATACTTCCTCACGTAGTGGGGAAAAACATAGTGTTGCCATCAATGCTTGGTGGCTTACAAGACACAACACTTCCTCACACAGTGGGGAAAACATAGTGTTGCCATCAACGCTTGGTGGCTTACAAGACACAACACTTCCTCATGCAGTGGGGAAAACACAAGCATTGTCATCAATGCTTGGTGGCTTACAAGACACAACACTTCCTCACGTAGTGGGGAAAAACATAGCGTTGCCATAAACACTTGGTGGCTTACAAGACACAAAAAATTCTCACGTAGTGGGGAAAAACATAGCATTGCCATCAATGCTTGGTGGATTACAAGACACAACACTTTCTCATGAAGTGAAAAAAACACAACATTACCATCAATGGTTAGTGGCTTATGAGACACATGACTTCATCACATAGTGGGTAAAAACATAGCATTGCCATCAATGCTTGGTATATGGCAAGGTTAAACTTTCATAAAAGTAAACAGTAAAGATGCTCATAGGGAGCCCAAAACAACCATAGATTTTTGCCTGTGTTTAAATTAAAAAACTAAGATTAAAACATTTGGAGGAAATTAACATGCTACATGGGGGGTTTTAACCAAGTTTCATACTATTTCCACATCATAAAAATAAAGCATGGAATGGTAAGCTTAGAAACCTCCAAAATTTGTTCTCCTACACACTAGAAATTAATAGCTCCTTCGTTGGTTCCCTCCTTTGCTTGTTGTGCGCTCCTCTACGTTTTCTCTTGTTTCCTCTGATTCTCTCCTCTTCATCCCCTCTCATATTTCTTTTCGTATAATTTTTCCTTTCTTACCTTACGTACCCTTACTCCTAGGTGGCCCATCTACATCCACATATCTTGATATCCACACCATCCTTGAGCCTCCTTTCCCTTCAATGATATCGTCCTTCATCTCACCTTACTTTTATGACACAGATTCTCCTATCCCTTATTTCTGTTTTGGGAAATGATAGAGCATCCAAGTCATTTATGTAGGTTGCACTTCATATGGAGAAAAGACATTATAATTTTTAAATGAAAGTAGCACCCCTTTCAAATAAAATATCCCTCAACATATTTTATTTCCACTTAAAAAAAATATATTATTATTTTTTATTTAAAATAATTTCCTAATTGTTTTTTTTTCGAATAAAATATTTCTATCTATTATCAAATGGATTTCTTTCATTTTTTCTCATTTATTTCATTTCACTAAATTTTATTAATGAATTTTCAATATCATTATAATAAACTTCTTCAATTACTTTTAAATGAATTTTTCATTTATCACAAATATAAAGTTTATTTTTTGAGTTTAAATGCACTCACATCATCATTTAATAAAACATCATTAATTAGTTTAAATGCACCTTCAATTATCATTTAAACTTAATCCCTTTTTCTTCATAAAAAATGATGCTCACTTAACATTTCAAAATAACAATTTACTTTATGCAACTACATGTATTTTTGCAACTATTCTACTATTGAAATTCCAACATTAAGATGCTCAAGTCATAATGTATGAAAGAGTAATCATGTTTACCAAGCAACAAAGAGGTAATATTTCCATCAACCCAATCACCCATCTCAACTGAATATTTTATGATAGCTACTAGGTTATCAACTAAGGCTTAAGGCGATTAGTCATTGATGATTATCACTTCTGATAATGCATGCCTATATGAAGGTATCTATCCATGTCACCTCCGAGTACCTTAATCATCATTTCCCCTAATATTTAGTACCCTCATTTCTGGTGGATGTTTCTACCTTCTCCACCTACGAGTGTACTTGATCCTGCACACTTGGCAATATGTTAGCAATAACATGCCCTTATAAATAAACTAAACATCATATAGCTGGTTCAATAGTTCAAACTAGGTATCACCACATCATAGGTTAATACATTGTTTCTTTGTGCCAAATTGTCCACTAGGGAGGGTCATGACATCCTCCCCCACTAGAACTAAACATCGTCCTCGATGTTTGCAATTTCTTTAGTTTTTGATAGAAAAATAAAAATTATTATATTATATATCTTCAAAAAAAGGAAAATATTTTTGCATAACCCCCACTTTCTCCCAAGTGGTATTTTATCATAGAATTGGTCCCACTCAACCTTACATTGTTCAAGAGTCCTATTTCGCATGGACTTAGAACAAAACTCAAGAATTTTTGCCGGTAGTACTTCAATGGTCTCTGGATTTGCCATCTATAAATTAGAAACATCCCACACATATTCAGCGTCAGTAACATACTTCCTAAGCAAGGATATGTGGAAAGTGTCATGGATTTTGGACAGATTCAGTGGTAATACAAGTTGATATGCCATCGAACTGATATTTTATACGATTTTAAAAAGTCTCACAAAATGTGGATCCAACTTCATGGATTTAATAGCACCCTTCTTTAGCTTAACCCTTAAGAACACCTTATCTCCAATAGAATACTCTCTTGAAGTCTTTTTTAGCTCTGCATAACTCTTTTGCCTATCCAAAACCTCCTTAAGCCTTTTCCTAATCTCCTTTATTTTATATTCCATTACCCTGACCATATCTGACCCAATCACAACTTGATCTTCTAGGTTATCCTAAGATAATGGTGTTCTACACTTTTTCCCATACAAGGCATCGAAAGGTGACATTCCTAGCGAGGAGTGATGTCCATTATTGTAGGCAAACTCTACTAAAGGTAGACAATCTTCCTAGTGAGACTTGTGATCCATGCAGTACATGCTAAACATATCTTCCAGAACTTGGTTTACCCACTCTTTTTGACCATCAATTTCAGGGTGGTAAACTGAACTCATATTCAATTTCATACCAATTTCACTATAAAGGGATTTCCAAAATTTAGAAGTGAATTTGGAGTCTCTATCTAAGATAATTACCTCAAGGAATCCATGTAATCAGAATACCTCTTTGATGAATCTACTAGCTACTACTTGAGCATCATCCTTAGTATTCCTCGGTATGAAATGAGCAACCTTAGTCAGTTTGTCGACCACTACAAATATGGTATCATGTTGGTATTGAGTTTTGGGTAAACCCTCTATAAAATTCATGGATATAACCTACCATTTTTGTGTATGTATCTCATGCAAATATAGTTTTCCTACAGGATGTTGACATTCTGCCTTAACCTTCTGACATTCAAGGCATCGAGCAATAAAATTTGTGACATCCTTCTTCATTCCTACCCAAAATAAGGTTCTTTTCATGTTTTCTCGCATTTTGGCTCCTCCCGAATGACCAAAATAAGGAAATCTATGAGTTTCTTGCATTATCAAGTTCTTTAAATCGCCCATATTTGGTATGATGACCCTTACCTTATAACATAGAAAGTAATCCCTCATACTAAATTCCTTATTTTGTAACAAACATATTCGTTATTCCTTGTCCACATATTTTTTTTATATCCTTAAGTATTCTTCCTCATATGGAAAAATACCTATTCATGCCTTAGGATGGACATATTCCATGCAGATTATAAATTTCAAGGCATATAGTTTCAGGAGCTATAGAGACTTGATCAGAGCCTTTTTAAGTAGAAGTTATCAGCTTCTAAGAAACCTTCATACCCCACTTGGTATGAGTACGCTGGCCTAGCATACTGGTTTCATTCCCCTTAAAAGGAGAGATCACCATTTGGTCCACCAAGACCAGGTGAATGCCTTGAATATGGAGAACCACACCAATGGTAAACCATCATAGATAGAATAACCACACCCATGGTTATTCCTAAATCTTAGCTCCAATCTATTCCATCTAGAAAGGAGTCCTAAGACCACTATATTACTCTTGTGATAAGAATCCTTGGAATGCCTTCTTGAATATGGTTTCCTATCATGTTGGTACACCCTTTTCTTAGGCAACCTTCCTATTGCCCATATTACAAATGAACATTACTTGTTCCTTACGGGTGCTTTCCTTCCCAAGTAACCTAGTATCTAAGTGTAAAGTGTAGGTTCTATCTTGGGTTTTGAGTCAAGGTTGTTTGCCATCTTGAGAGATTTATTCCATAGTATGATCCCAACCAATTCATCTTGAGTGCATTAAATCCATGAATCAATATTCATTACATCTTATCGATAATATATTCCGTCTTAAACAAGGTTTGTGTTTCCTTCAAGAACAAGGATATAATGCATAAATCCAATCTTTCCCCTTAAGATTTGGTTTCTATAACAAGAATATAAGCGGTGTTGCATATGGAAATGTGCATCCCTCATAATTAATTATCCCACAATGTTATAGTGAAATTAGATAAATACCATTGAAACATTAACACATTTAAATAACATTCATCCATCACATAAGATTTTTATTTGAACAACTCTACCTATTAAAACCATTCATCATTACTCATTAAATTCCATAAATAAATGATACCAATGATTTGCAATAAAATGTCAACATAATGAAAATTGAGCACATTTTTCTAGAATCCATACACATTTAACCTTACAATTACATATATTATTTTCATAATGGAAACAAATGTAACCTCCACAAGAAATAATAAACAAACCACAATTCTTGACACAAGGATTTATCCTGGGAAAATCCTGACGGGAAAAACCTAGCCTCCAAAATAAATGCGTTTTCCTCATATTCATAAGTTCAAGATGTTAATTATTACAAGTATATAAGGGTCTCAACGGGTCCCTCTTTCTCAATATACAATCCAAGGAATACAACTGATTCCTATATACATTCATGATGCAATTAAGGACTTATTTGGTTCCTTTCTCTAAGACACCATGATACTTATTAAGGTATTTCCCATACCAAGGAGGAAATCAACTATTCCCTTATAATAGGATGTATTTAAGAAACCCCCTGGTTTCCTGCTATAAGTAGTCTCAAAATTTTATAACATCTTGTGCAAGCTTATGATACTCATAGGGTCCATATTTTGGAGATGCCCCTTTGACATTAAAGAGGACTTCATAATTTATTTCAAGAATGAAATTCAAATTCATTCTTTTGAGTAGATAAACAATCCACCCTTCCTTCATAAATTAAAGTCCCATACCCTTAATTTATGAAGTAATCATTATTTTGTTAAATAATTCATATTATCAATTACCCAATTATCACCATAGTATTCCTTAGACTCATAACTTAATGAATGTTTGAATATTTTACTAAAAGTTAGGTTTTCCCAATTTACTCTTTCCATAACATATACTAAAGTCTAGGTTAATACTTTAGATATTATTTACCTATTTTAGATAACACTATAGAGAGACCCCTACCCATGTCATCATAAGTAAAGGTATAGTGGAAACCTTATCTATGTGAGGTGAATCGATATGCAGTGGCCCAAAAGGTCATTTACATCCATACTATACTACACACATGAGGATATACTCTTGTATTACTCTCTAATGGTATACTTTGTCCATTGGGTCTAATGTGTTATAAACACTCTTTTGAACTAAAAAATATCTTTATTCACCCCGATTTGGTAGTTAGGAACGACTTGGTCATATTTTTATATTACCTTGATTAGTCTACTAACGAAAGACTTAAACTAGTGTTTTTATTACTAGTCTCTTCACATGATTTCTCTCCCCGATTATCTTACTCATGGTACCAGATTTAGGTGGTGAGTGGCTCTCCTCACACCCCATAGTATTCTCATGTTGATTCACCCCTTCGCTAGGTTCATCCAACTACTATGCAACTCTACCCTAAATATTGCATACGTAGGTACAATGTGGAATGTTAGGGTTTTAAGACCTTTCCTATTCACGAGGGCTACACCTTGCAGTAATTTGCAGTTGTTACTTCCCCCACCCCCACCCTAACCATACTGGTGAACACATGATACAGTAATGGAGTAGTGACAGAAGCACTGCATCGGGTGTCAAGCAGCCCTCATCCTAAGGTTCTCCAATTGTCATTTAGCCGAATGCTAAACTATGGTAGAATGGCTCGTATCATGTTCCACGTGGGTCCCTAATTATAAACCAAATATTATGATTGGAGGAAAGAACAAGGCTATCCTACGAATCCAAAGTTAGGTTTCCAATACACAACATAGTCCACAGTAACTTCGGATGGCATTAGTTGGATTTCATTGTAAAACACCTAGCCCAATAGGAATGCAAATAGATTCTATAAGAAGTGAACCAGAGTGGCGGTATCACGATATTAGCCTAATTTTCTATTGGGATGGAGTACCCCTTTACAGCTTTCTGGTCACTCGGGAGGTCTCAGTTGCCCAATCATGGTGAATCATAGCTACACGCTTCCCAAAAATTGGTGGGTGACATTCAGGGTTCCTACAGGCTTCGATATAGGGAAAAATTAATAGCATATAGTTTTCATCCTTTACATTCAACATATTACAGCTAGCATAATACATATAGAAATTCTATTTCAAGACCAAATAGGGGTCCAAAGTCTCTTAAAGCCAAGTTCTACTTGCTAGGATTTAAAAATAGAGAACACACTTAAACAGGGTATCTTGTTTTAGCTAGAAAATTTATGGAGTGACCAAACTGCTCACGTGAGCTATACAAAGGTAGGGATAACTGCATCAGGAGAGTTCTATCATTCACAAAAAGGACCTAAGAAAAATCATTTTCGGTCAGAGTAGGTGTTCTTCTGCATCGAATGCAGTGCTAGACCTCTCGCCAGGAGTGATGTATTTGTAATGGAAATCAACAATCATGGAATTAGTTCACTATTTAGGGGAACCAAACGTCTTTCTACCAATGACGTTCCTCGATCTAGTACTCATATTTTGGTGCAGGTAGACATAACAGTGAAATCCGTAGCATACCCCTGAAAGCCCGATTGGAAATGGTAATCCTAGGTTGAGGAAACATTCTCACCTCATTCTCGGTGAGACTATGACAAAAGCAAGCCCATTGCGTTAATCAACTTCTGGCTTCACTGTAACATTCGAACAAATAATATAACATTCGTATATTCATTCCAAAGTTCCCATTGCTCCCACAGGTTTACAGATAGGGACATCAATCGAGTAAGGACACAATTATAAAATAGGGTTTATATATGGGAACAGGGTCGATCTATGGTCTTCCTTGCGTGGAATTTTAACCCCATTAGGATCAATCTTGGGTTTTCCCTATGAAGGCAATTGATGACGTCCATAGCCCAGCAAGCCTAACTCCTCAATTTGATGTGTTACAAGAATTTTGTCCCATATCGAAAATGCAAAAGAGGATTTGGATTATAAAAGCTTCTACATACCCATAATGAAATATCCACCGAGGAGTGGTTGTGAGAACTATGTGGTAGGTAGCCACAAGTGCTTACTTTGAGTGGTAAGGGTATTCAGATTTTCTTTTATCAAAGATAACCTAATACATGCCACATCCTATATTAAAGGATTACATTGAAATAAAATATTAAATAAATCTAATATTAAATTAGATTGAAATAAAATATGATCAAGCCTTTGAAATTCAAAAAGAAATCTAATTTTAAATTAGATTGAAATGAATACAATCTCTAACTAAAACCATATGAAGACAACATTATTGCATTTGTCTTCTTTCTACTTGAATTCTTTCTTAAAGAAAGAGGAAAGATATAACCTAGGTCTTGAGTTTTCTATCCCAAATTGGTCTTTGTCATGTTTTCCAAGACCTTCTTCTTCTAATGATCCCTCCAAGTTGGCTCTCTATCATAACTAGGAATTCCATCATGCCTTTTGGTTTTTGATCCACCCCAAGGTGGAGAGCATACTCCCTAGGGCCATTAGGATTTCCTAGATAATCCTCACTCTAACTAGGAAATATTTCAAGTCTTCTGTTTTCTGATTCACCCCATGGGTGAAGAGCATACTCCTTAGACTATTAAGACTCCTAGAACCTAGATAGCCATTTCTTCCCAAAATGCCTTCTATTTATAGGGAAATTCCCCACTCATGGGCCAAATAGTGGCCACATTGTAATAATTTTAAATAGATGCCTATGACCATTATGAGTTCATCATGTCCTTTAAGGGTTATCTAGGGATGAGGTGAGTGATAAAACTCATACTATTGAGGCCTAGGTTAGTTACAAGGTTAGAACTATTTTTGATAAGCTATGAGATTCCTATCATAGGTCCCACCAATATCAAGTTTCCACATGAGTATTTCCCAAAAGGTAGGATGACCCATAAGTTATTTAAAAATTCATTAGTCCTTTTTAGGTCCATCCACATAGGGTCCACTAAATCTACCCATTATTTATTCTATGGATATAATTTTGTAAAAGATAATTCCTCAAATTTATCTTTTACTAGACCTCACAAATAACCCTTAAGTAATTAATATTTCTCATCCCTTATAAAAAAAATTTATTATAATTTTTTTAGGATTCTTTAGGGTCATGCCCCTTATATTAGGCATTAATTTATCCTCCAATATAAATTAATATTATTTAAATAAGGTAGGAGGGTAATGGATCATGACATACACCCCCCTTTAGATTAAACATAGTCCTCTGTGTTTGAACATATATCTTACAAAAATACATTTGTCTAGCAAAAGCTAGCATTTATTCTATTATTTTACAATCAGATCTTCTGTCATGTAGTACTTCAATCTTAACAGTAAGCTCTATCTTCCATCCAAGCGAGTACCTGCACTTGCAAAAATACAAAATATCAATAGTATCATGTTCTTGTAAACAATATAACATCCATATTACATATCAACAAGTATTGAAATCATCATCAATACACAATATATATACAAAACTACAATTTTACTCATTTCAAATTGCACCAACAATTGATCTAGAGAATTGTAGTATTAGAATTTTACAAAATGATGTTACAAGGATATCATGAAATTATGCATTTGTACCTTACTAGACATAAAAAGTCTTGTTAGTTTTATCAAAAATCCCACCAAGGCGTATCACAGTATGATTTGGTTAACCTTTGACACAAATTAACCTGATAACATTAAATACTAACAAAGATACAACAGAATTTCAGAATATTAATTCAAGATATTACATTTATCCTAATATGCATTTTAATTCCAGAGCATCCATCTAGATGTATCCTGGTTTATATCATCATAAAATCATGAAGAATTCCCATACCTTCTCCATAATGGACACCAATCCATTCCTCACATTCATTTAATTAGACAAGATTCAATATTCATGCATTCTTTTGTATCACAAATTAACTAATTAAATTTACCATAAACAATAATATTCAGATAACCTTCAAATATAAAATTTAAAAGTTGCTAATGTTTATGCCTCATCCTTGGAATTAATAGACTACTACAAAATGGTCTACAGAGTGGGTGTCCTATGGTCCTTAAGGTTGATGCTCCTGGGTCTGTTTTCCTCCATGTAATGTGCTGGTACTTATGGTTAGAGATGGTGGTGGAGCTACTGCTCTAGTAGTTGGTTGTGGTGGAATAAGCATACCATGATTTAACAATGTTACCAAACAAGATTCTATAAATACAACATTATATTCTTTCCTTAGCTTCTAAAATTGGGGATTTTCTATGCTCATGACTGCCATCGTTGTTGCTCTCCAGTTATTTCTTTGTAACAATTTTGATCTGAGCCTATACCACTCTGCTATGGCAACATCTCTCTCTGATATTAACCTCAATATTTCCTGTCCCCAAGCATCCTCCTGAGCATGTTGCACTAGAGATTTCCTCCTTATTGTAGTGATGTGTTTCCTAATTCTTACCATGATTATTATGCCTACTAAATCAGGTGCTACTTAAGATCAAATTCTACTCTTTAGGGTATGTGCAACAACAGATCGGTAATCGAGAGTAAAAGAATCATAAGGTATAGAATGGGATTCATTCCACTTAAAACCAATATCATACAGGTAACTCCCTCCATAAATATAATTACATTGAATATCATGGCATGAAACCTCTCCAATACTCAAAGGACCGTTAGGTCCATCTATATCAATTTTTGTTCACACATTTATCGATCATATCCTGACAATCCCGAGGTGAATCATTCATCACCCTTTTCTTTGTCTTGATTTTCCTATAGATGATTTTGTGTTGACTAACCAAGGCACATCTTACATTTTTCTATTTTTGAGATGTCACGTGTCCTCTTGTTTTCACATGAAGTCCTACCATTGTCCTCTTCTGTAATTCCATTAGCTTTTATCGTGCACACTTATTTTTAGTGCTTTGTCCTCTAGTATGCTTTTCAAAATCTAAACAAAATCAAGCATTCTCGAAGAGAAATATATTCCCTTCCCTCCATTTGGTTGGAAACCAATTTAGCCACAATGTTTATCTATGAGGAAGCTCAACATGAATTCTATGAGTCTCTATTTTAGAATCCTCGATACTTGCTTCGATAAAGGGAAGAATTGCATAATTTCTTACAATATCAAGCTATCAAATCTCGAGATGCCTTCCTATCTATGGATCATATTTATTGCAATAATTCTATCCAAGATTCTCATTGTGATGTTTGGTTAATGAATAATTCCCATAATTACTTAGCATTTGAGAGTCCTTTAAGTCATTTTGAGTGGTTTGACCAATTTTTCAGTTGGTCTAACTGGACTTTCCATGTCTCATTTGGAAATTCCTGGTTGCATCCCATAAGTGATCCTCTAAATATCCCCTTTTAGTTCCTACCATCATGTTATTTGGAGGTAGTGAAGAAATATGTCCCCACCAGAGAAGAAGCTTTTTGTAGTGGCCTTTACCAGAGCCTTATTTATCAAAGGTATGTATAGACGCACTTGTTCTGGGATATTGAAAATAGATTCACTCTGACTCGGTGTCTGACATAAATGGATCTTCTATTACCTCAATATCATGGCACTCCTTGGGTATATTATGCATTTAATAGATACTTAATAATCTGTTATAATGTTCCCCCCCTAGTTATTTACTCTGAGCATGACTAGAATCCAAACCAGGATGTTGATAGCTCAGATTCGGATTGGTAATATAATGGTTTTTCATCTATCATTGTTAATATGTCTAGGTCTTAATTTTGGTATCTTTATATTCAAATTACTACTTAATAAAGTATTCTATGTTTCAGTCCACTATTTGATGTTCCATTTTCCTTTGAAAAATAATATCACATGTATGATGAGTTGATGAGTTCCCTAATTTAAATAGCATAGTACACCTCCATGATTTCGACCATCTCCTGAGTGGTTAGATGGTATACCTTACTATTAAGATGTGGTACTCAGATTATTGGAGCTGATTGACGTAGTTCTGATACAGGTCTTCCCAAAATTTCATATCAAGAAATGTATGAAGTTTCAAGTGAAATTTGGGGCAGTTTCCATGCCCAAATGTGTGATTACTTCCTTTCACCATACTAGGGTTTTAGATTCTGGTGTTGTTGTGCGGCTTATTCTACCATTTCCTACACCTTGACCTCTAATTGGGAAAACCCCAAAGTAAATTGTAACATTGATCAAAAATCAAATAAAGAAAACATTGTTTAGATTTTGCTCATTGATAACAATCACACATGCACCGCTTTATGACATATGATAATGTTTAAATAATGCAAAGCACATTTATTAGATCACGACAAAGAAAGATGACATTTTAACCATGGTAAAGGTTCAATATGTGGCTATCTCTAGGTGTATTGTCTATGACGTATTGTTAACTTGCCAGAGTTTGTCATCGTTAAAACATTCAACTTCCAGGTCAAAGGCACAAATTGTAACAAGAGTTAATCAAAGAGAACATTATTTTAATATGCCCAACCCAATTCAAATTCATGCCTAAACCATTGATTTTGTCTTATAATATTCTTAATTTTATTTGGGTTACCTTAGTGCTTACCCCTCAAGTTTTTGTTCCTCTTTGAACCATATTAGGGTTTGTACACACTTGAGCATAAGGACTAAGTAATTCAAGAGACTTAGGTGCCAAGGTATTTATCCAAAAGAGTCTAAGGTACACTCCTTAAAATCCATATAGGATGGTTCACTTAGCTCTTCCACTTTCGAAAAACTGTGGATCTACTTATGGGGGATAGGTACTCAGACATCATCATCCCAAGCATTGACCTTGACCTTACCAAGTTTTTATTTTAAAATTGTGGAATTTTCTCTCGAGTTTAATCTCATACCCCAAGTCTTTTCTAACCTAGACTTTCACTAAAGCCTATCAGTTAGCCTCGACTCTAATACCAACTGTAACGAACCTATTTGTTACTCCTTCTTGTCCACATAATTTCTTTTTTATATCCTTAAGTATTCTTCCTCATATGGCAAAATACCTATTCATGCCTTAGTACGGAAATATTCCATGTAGATTATAACTTTCAAGGCAAATAGCTTTAGGAGCTCTAGAGACTTGATCAGAGTCTTTTTAATTAGAAGTGATCAGCTTCTACGAAACCTTCATACCCCACTTGGTATGAGTACGTTGGCCTAGCGTATTGGTTTCATTCTGCTTAAAAGGAGAGATCACAATTTGGTCCACCAAGACCATGTGAATTCCTTGAATATGGAGAACCACACCAATGGTAAACCATCATGTATGAAATAACCACACCCATGGTTATTCCTAAATCTTATCTCCAATCTATTCCATCTAGAAAGGGGTACTAAGACCATTATATTACTCTTGTGATAATAATCCTTGGAGTGCCTCCTTGAAAATCGTTTCCTATCATGTTGGTACACCCTTTTCTTAGGCAACCTTCCTATTGCACATATTACAAATGAACATTACTTGTTCCTTACGGGTGCTTTCCTTCCCAAGTAACCTAGTATCTAAGTGTAAAGTGTAGGTTCTATCTTGGGTTTTGAGTCAAGGTTGTTTGCCATCTTGAGAGATTTATTCCATAGTATGATCCCAACCAATTCATCTTGAGTGCATTAAATCCATGAATTAATATTCATTACATCTTATCGATAATATATTCCGTCTTAAACAAGGTTTGTGTTTCCTTCAAGAACAAGGATATAATGCATAAATCCAATCTGTCCCATTAAGATTTGGTTTCTATAACAAGAATATAATGAGTGTTGCATATGGAAAGGTGCATCCTTCGTAATTAATTATCCCACAATGTTATAGTGAAATTAGATAAATACAATTTAAAAATTAACATATTTAAATAACATTCATCCATCACATAAGATTGTTATTTGAACAACTCTACCTACTAAAATCATTCATCATTACTCATTTAATTCCATAAATAAATGATACCATTGATTTACAATAAAATGTCAACATAAAGGAAATTGATCACATTTTTCTAGAATCCATACACATTTAACCTTACAATTACATATATCATTTTCATTTTGGAAACTAATGTAACCTCCACAAGAAATAATAAACAAACCACAATTCTTGACACAAGGATTTATCCTAGGAAAACCCTGATGGGAAAAACCCAGCCTCCAAAATATGTGTTTTCCTCATATTCATAAGTTCAAGATGTTAATTATTACAAGTATATAAGGGTCTCAATGGGTTTCTCTTTCTCAATATACAATCCAAGGAATACAACTGATTCCTATATACATTCATGATGCAATTAAGGACTTATTTGGTTCCTTTCTCTAAGACACCATGATACTTATTAAGGTATTTCTCATACCAAGGAGGAAATCAACTATTCCCTTATAATAGGATGTATTTAAGAAACCCCCTAGTTTCTTGCTATAAGTAGTCTCAAAATTTTATAACATCTTGTGCAAGCTTATGATACTCATAGGGTCCATATTTTGGAGATGCCCCTTTGACATTAAAGAGGACTTCATAATTTATTTCAAGAATGAAATTCAAATTCATTCTTTTGAGTAGATAAACAATCCACCCTTCCTTCATAAATTAAAGTCCCATACCCTTAATTTATGAAGTAATCAATAATTCATATTATCAATTACCCAATTATCACCATAATATTCCTTAGACTCATAACTTAATGAATGTTTGAATCTTTTTAAAAAGTGAGGTTTTTCCCAATTTACTCTTTCCATAACTTATACTAAATTCTAGGTTAATAGTTTAGATATTATTTACCTATTTTAGATAAAACTAAGAGAGGCCCCTACCCATGTCATCATAAAAAAAGGTATAGTGGAAACCTTATCTATGTGAGGTGAATCGATATGCAGTGGCCCGAAAGGTCATTTACATTCATACTATACTACACATATGAGTATATACTCTTGTATTACCCTCTAATGGTATACTTTGTCCATTGGGTCTAATGTGTTCTAAACTCTCTTTTGAACTAAAAAATATCTTTATTCACCCCGATTTGGTAGTTAGGAACAACTTGGTCATATGTTTATATTACCTTGATTAGGCTACTAACGAAAGACTTAAACTAGTGTTTTTATTACTAGTCTCTTCACAAGATTTCTATCTCGGGTTATCTTACCCGTGGCACCATATTTCGGTGGTGAGTGACTCTCTTCACACCCCATAATATTCTTATGTTGATTCACCCCTTCGTTGGGTTCATCCAACTACTATGCGACTCTACCCTAAATATTGCATATGTAGGTACAATGTGGAATGTTAGGGTTTTAAGATAGCTTCCCTATTCACAAGGGCTACACCTTAAAGTAATTAACCATACTGGAGAAAACATGAGGTAGTAATGGAGTAGTGATAGAAGCACTGCATCTAGTTTCGATCAGCCCTAATCCTAAGGTTCTCCAATTGCCATTTAGCTGAACGCTAAGCTATGGTAGAATGGCTCGTATCATGTTCCACGTGGGTCCCTAATTATAAACCAAATATTATGATTGGAGGAAAGAACAAGGCTATCCTATGAATCCATGTTTAGGTTTACAATACACAACATAGTACATAGTAACATCAGATGGCATTAGTTGGATTTCATTGTAAAACACATAGCCCAACAAGAATACAGATAGACTCTATAAGAAGTGAACCCAAGGGGTGCTATCACAATATTTCCCTAATTTGATATGGGTATAGGGTGCCCCTTTATAGGTTTCTGGTCACTTGGGAGGTCTCAGTTGCCCAATCATGGTGAATCATAGCTACATGCTTCCCCAAAATGGTGGGTGACATTTAGGGTTCCTACAGGCTTTGATATAGGGTAAACTTAACATCATATAGTTTTCATCCTTTACATTCAACAAATTATAGCTAGCATAATATATATAGAAATTCTATTTCAAGACCAAATAGGGTTCCATAATCCCTTGAAGCCAAGTGGTACTTGCTAGGATTTAAAAACAAAGAATGCACTCAAACAGGGAATCTTGTTTTAGCTAGAAAATTTATGGAGCGACCAAACTGCTCACGTGAGCTATACAAAGGTAGGGATAACTTCATCAGAAGAGTTCTATCATTCATAAAAAGTACCTAAGAAAAATAATTTTCGGTCAGAGCAGATGTTCTTTTGCGTTGAATGCAGTGCTAGACCTCTCGCCAGGAGTGATGTATTTTTAATGGAAATAAACAATCATGGAATTAGGTCACTATTTATGGGAACCAAATGTCTTTCTACCAATGATGTTCCTCGATATAGTACTCATATTTTTGTGCAGGTAGACATAACAGTGAAATTCGTAGCATACTCCTTAAATCCCAACTGGAAATGGTAATCCTAGGTTGAGGAAACATCCTCACCTTATTCTCGATGAGACTATGACAAAATCAAGACCATTGCACTAATCAAATTCGATCTTCACTATAACATTGGAACAAATAATATAATATTCATAGATTCATTCCAAAGTTCCCATTGCTCTCGTAGGGTTACATACAGGGACATCAATCAAGTAAAGACACAATCAAGAACTAGGGTTTATATATGGAAACATGGTCAATATATGGTCTTCTTTGCATGGAATTTTGAACCCATTAGGATTGATCCTAGGTTTGCCCTATGAAGGTGCTTGATAACGTTCGTGGCCCAGCAAGATGAACTCCTCAATTTGATGTATTACAATAATATTATCCCATATCAGAAATGCAAAAGAGGATTTGGGTTATAAAAGCTTCTAAATATCCATAATGAAATATCCACCGAGGAGTGGTTGTCAGAACTATGTGCTAGGCATCCACAAGTGGTTACTTTGAGTGGTAAGGGTATTCATATTTTATTTGATCAAAGATAACTTAATACATGCCACATCCTATATTAAAGGCTTACATTTAAATAAAATATTAAATAAATCTAATATTAAATTATATCGAAATAAAATCTGATCAAGACTTTGATATTTGAGAAGAAATATAATTTTAAATTAGATTGAAATAAATACAATCTCTAACTAAAACCATATGAAGACAACATTATTGCATTCTTCTTATTTCTACTTAAATTCTTTCTTAAAGAAAGAGGAAAGATATAACCTATGTCTTGAGTTTTCTAACCCCAATTGGTCTTTGTCACATTTTCCAAGACCTCCTTCTTCCAATGATCCTTCCAAGTTGGCTCTCTATCATAACTAGGAATTCCATCATACCTTACGGTTTTTGATCCACCCCAAGGTGGAGAGCATACTCCCTGGGACCATTAGGATTTTCTAGATAATGCTCACTCTAACTAGGAAATATTTGAAGTCTTGTGGTTTCTTATTCACCCATGGGTGAAGAGCATACTCCCCAGACCATTAAGACTCCTAGAACCTAGATAGAAATTTCTTCCCAAAATGCCTTCTATTTATAGGGAAGTTCCCCACTCATGGGCCAAATAGTGGCCACATTATAATAATATTAAATATATGCCTAGGACCATTATGACTTCATCATGTCCTTTAAGGGTTCTTTAGAGATGAGGGGAGTGATAAAACTCATACTATTGAGGCCTAGGTTAGTTACAAGGTTAGAACTATTTTTAATAAGCTATGAGATTCCTCTCATAGTTCCCACCAATATCAGGTATCCACATGAGTACTTCCCAAAAGGTAGGATGACCCATAAGTTATTTAAAAATTCATTAGTCCTTTTTAGGTCCATCCACATAGGGTCCACTAAATCTACCCATTATTTATTCTATGGATATAATTTTGTAAAAGATAATTCCTCAAATTTATCTTTTACTAGACCTCAAAAATAGCCCTTAAGTAATTAATATTTTTTGTCCCTTACAAAATTCTTTTATTAAAATTTTTGTAGGATTATTTAGGTTCAATCCCCTTCTATTAGGAATTAATGGATCCCCCAATAGCAATTAATATTCTTTAAATAAGGTAGGAGGGTAACGTGTCATGACATATTTCCTTCAGGATATCTGTTCATCTTAACTCGAATTTCCTAGAAGTACTCATCTCAAGATTGCTCCTGTCTCACCCGATCCATAAGGTCCAAGTGAATTTTAGTTATAGCTACTATATATTTTCTCCTACTTAAAGCATCATCGAATTTATTCTCCTTCCCTTTTATGTATTCAATATTGAAATCATACTCTGCAAGGAATTCCACCCATCTTATCTATCTCGCATTGAGTATTTATTGAGTGAATATATACCGTAGACTTTGATTGTCAGTATTTAACTCAAAGGGTATTCCCACAAAGTAGTGGTGCCAAACCTTTAAAGCATGCACAACTATAGCTAATTTTATATCATGTGTAGCATAATTAACTTCATGCTTTTTGAGCTTCCTTAAAGTATATGCCACTATTGATTCTTCTTGTGAGAGAACCCCTCCTAATCCTTCGATTGATGCATATGTGAATACTGATAAGTCCCATTGCGGATCGAGAACTTTTAGTATTGGTGCAGTAGTAATATTTTGGTTTAGTAGTACAAAAGCAACCTCACACCTTTCTGACCATTTGAATTCCTTTCCCTTCTTATGAAGGTTAGTTATGGGTCTAGTAATTTTGGAGTAATCCATTATATAACATCTATAATATCCCTTTAACCCCATGAAGCTTTGTACTTCAGTCACATTAGTAGGGGATGGCCAATTTAGGATAGCCTCTATCTTATCCGAATCCATAGCAATTCCTTTTTTTGATATAACATATCCAAGATATCACACCTTTGGAACATAGAATTCACTCTTAGCTAGATTTCCATAAAGTTGATTCTTACTTAACAATTCTAACATGATCCTATGATGTTTATCATGTTCTTTAAACTGGTCCAAATATATTTAAAACACATTGTTCATCAAGTTCATGAAAGCAGCTGGGATATTAGTCAGTCCAAAGGATAGAACCATAAACTCATAATGCCCATACCTAGTATTAAATGCCATTTTGTGAGTGTATTCCTCATGAATTCTTAACTGACATTACCCTGACCTTAGATCGATCTTAGTAAACACCTTGGAATCTTTTAGTTGATAAAATAAATCTTCAATCCTAGGTAAAGGATACTGATTCTTGATTGTAGCTTTATTTAGCATCCTATAATCAATACACAATCTTAGCGAACTGTCCTCCTTTTTCATGAACAAAACAATGTACCCCATGGTGATACACTTGGTTTTATCAAACCTTTCCCCAATAATCCTTACAATTGAACCTTAATTTCTTACATTTCAATAGGATTCATCCTATACAGAGATCTATGAATAGGTTTTACTCCTATCATAAGTTCAATTGTGAAGTCAAATTCTCGTACAAGAGGTAGTCTAGGTAGGTCCTCCAAAACTACATCCTTAAAATCTTGTAAAATTGGGTTTTTCCTTAGTATTTCACCTTTCTTGTGGTTTTCCATTTCATTAAGTTTTACTACATACACTATTCCTCGTCTCTTTAGAGCCTTTTTCAGTTACATAGCTGACAACATCCAAGGCTTAAATGCTCATTTCTTGCTATGAATTTTGAGTCTCCTCCCACCTTCTTCTACATACTCAATCCATCGGTCTTGAAAATTAATCAAGGCTTTATGAGCTTGTAACCAATCCATCCCTAGGATCACATCAAAGGCATGAAGGGGAGATACATATAAACAAAATTCCATAATCCCATTATATATAGCAACTTCTGCCATGGGATAACATTGGTTTACCGAGTAGGTCTACCCAAAATCATACTCAACCTTCCACCCTTGAGCCAAATGTCATGGCATTTCCAACACAGTACTTTCTAGACTAGATGAAATAAAACTGTTAGTGGCTCCACTATCTATCAAAATATTTACTTTCTTATTAAAAACCTTATCTTTCACAAGTAATGGGGTGTCTTGTCCCTCTAGCTTATGCTTTCTGGTTGCGACATATATACGATGTTCTAGTTTCTTTCCTTTTCATTAGTTGTGCTAGTCCTTGCTTAATTTTGATACTAATTATAGTAATGAGGTCCCCAACAATTGTAACACCCTTCCTTAGGTCCTTGTTGTTTTTTAGATTTATGATTCCCTGTCTTAACTACTGGAGCTAGAGCTTGTAACTTTTGTTATTGAGGTTTGGTATTATTGAGTTTGTGATCCTTCTTATGAAAGCTCTTCTTGAATTTATTCTAATTTACATTAGGTTTCCTATAAATATTTTGGGGGTTCTTAGCATTTCATTCTTGATCAGCCTCCCATTTAACAAACCCATCACTATTCCTCTTATTTAGCTCTTATCGAGCTTACTCGGATAAGATTTCGTACTTAAATAGAAGTGTGACTCTGCCTTCTTTGCTATGTCATATGCCTTTTGTAATGACTTTGGTTCCTCCATGTCTACATCATACTTTACCCTAGACTCCAAACCAAGGGTGAACTTGTGCACCCACATTTTCTCATTGTAAATAGGTACATACTTAAAAAATCTCACCAGATTCTTGTAGTACACTTCCACTATGTTGATTCCTTATCTTAGACTAAAAAATTCCTCAAAGTTTGAGGCATAGTAATGCTATGTTAGGAATATTTTCTTAAATATTTTTATAAACTCCTCCCATGGAGTCTCAATAGGTTCAATATTAGTTTCCTCATAGTGGATTTCCCACCATTCTAGAGCAGTCCCTTCCAGGTTGATCATAGCCCAAAGTGTTCATGTTCCTGATGAGTAGCCCTTTACCATAAAGTGAACCTCTGCTTCTCTCAGCCATGCTTTCGCTACATCCCCTTCACCCTCCCCATAAAAATTGGAGTTACTAATGTTTTTCATGTCCCTAGTTGTCTCCTTTTCTACCAAGGCTCTGGATTGCACTTGTTCTACAATTAGTCCACTACTTGGACCGACCTCTAAGCCTCTAACTTGTGAATTTTTGTTTGTAGTTATTTCCAGCATTAATCTTATCTGATCCTGCATAGTAGTGACCATTGAGATGAGGTATTCTACCTTCCTATTGGGGCTTATTGGTCCCCCATCATGGTTTTCTTATTTTACATTGTTTTGTCAAGTTTACCTAGGTGTAGGCCTCCATATTCTAGTATTAGGTGGCATCTTAACCTGATTCCATCCAAGAAAGAAGACTAGATTATAGTTTTATATAATTACGTCGATAGGCATCCTACAATGGCAGCCAGGAAGGTCAGCCAAGTCGTAAAAAATATTAATATTTTATTAAAAAAGCCGACATTAGGAAAATTATCCATTAACATCAAGGGTTACGATGGATTTAAAATATTTAGAAAAAAATTTAACTATTTAAACTAAAATGGTGCCCAAACTTTCTAATATTATTTTCTTCTCTCCTCGAAATCTTCTCTCTGCATATCCGAAACCCTATGTTTTTGAAGGAGCAGCACATAGCACCAGGTGAACATGGTTCTATCACTACAAAAAAAAGTAATATCACAGGTACATTTTCTATCTCTCTTGCGCTATGTATTTTGTATTATGTTTCTTTAATTACATTTAAATAATTTCATAGTTCACCGATTAAGATTCTGGATCGAAGAACCTTTTTAATTTATTTTGTTCAAAAAATTTAAACTTCAAAAATATCCAACAGTTCAAGTCGTGTTTCATGTAATATTGTGCAATCGCCAAAGTAGGCAATGCAAACACGGTCGACAATATAACATACCCATTCGACATTAAGGGTTACGGTGGATTTAAAATATTTAAAATATTTAAACTAAAATGGTGCCCAAAATTTCTAATATTATTTGCTTCTCTCCTCGAACTCTTCTCTCCGCATCTCTGAAACCCTAATTTTTTTTAGGAGCAGCACACAGCACCAGGCGAACAGGGTTCTATCATTGCGAAAAAAAGTAACATCATAGGTACATTTTCTATCTCTCTTGCACTATGTATTCTATATTCTATTTTTTTTAATTACATTTAAATAATTTTGTAGTTCATCGATTAATATTCTAGATCGAATAACCTTTTTAATTTATTTCATTCAAAAAATTTAAACTTCGAAAACATCCAACAATTGAAGTCATGTTTCATGTCATATTGTGCAATCGCCAAAGTAGGCAATGCAAACACGGTCGACAATATAACATACCCATTCTCAACGTTACTTCAAGGTTTTTATAACATGCACAAAATATTTAAAGAAAAAAATCCAAAAGCAAACTGTAGACTTGCGGACTACTATTGACCAAACAATGTTGGAGAGAAAACGTCGTTTAACGGTATTTTTGACACCAAAGAAGCCCGTAGCAACTCCAATACTTGCTAAAACTATGCATTCATGATTGTACAAATGTAAAATAAATATTAAAGCAAGACAAAGGAGGTTGAAAAATAAGCCAGACCTTATTGGGGTCGACGCTTGCAGTTCTCTCTTCAAGCATAGGCATATCCCTGAGCTTCAGGCAATTAAAAAGTTTTTTATAATATATTTTTTTTAATTTTTAATTAACTCAATATTCGATTAAAATTTAACTTGACCAACTCAATATTTTGTGGTTTCAACATCATAATTTTATTTTATAAATGGCCAAGCCATTACCCTTTTAGTTAATTTAATTTAATTGAGGACCAGACTTTTGAGAACTACAGGAAGAGCCTTGGGCTTCTCTTACTTTTTACTAAATATTAGTAGAGTTTTCTCATGGCAGGTTCAGAACGAACAACGCTAGCCTAGCTATAGGCTTAACATACATAACACCGCTAGGCTTATTATATTCAACGTAGTATATTCATACTATTTAATTCAATAGTCTGCTAGGAAGTACCCACGAAATATTCAATAATAAACTTATGGTGGATGCAAATATATATATTATAGTATTATGATCTATTAACATGTTACGATTGACAACATGGATACTCTATGTGGAACAAATATTGCCCTAAATGATGTATAATATATAGAGGTTTTTAAAGCTACTTTTTATACACTATTTCACTAAGATATTTTTCAATTTCATTAGATTCTCGAACTAATTACTTGAATGCCCATTAATTTCACTATTTCTATCATTAATATGATTGTCATTTCTTCTTTAAACATTAATAAGTTAGCCTTCTAATGTTGATTTAGTAATCAATTTATCGGTCATATTTGTCCTTCATTACCACTGGACCCTAAGACTATTGCAACTGATTAGGTTTTTATGTACTATGACTAATATCACTATTTTTTTTTGAAAATGTTGCTTTGATAGAGGAAACAAGATAATGTTTTAATTTTTAATTTTTTTTAATAAATATATGTGGGTTTGATGATATTTTATTTTATGAAAATATCAAAATATTATACTTGTATTTGTTTTTAGGTTAGCAAACAATATTAATATTTGGGATCTTGATTGGTTATGATTGATCTGATCATATCTCTCCAAAAAATGGAGAACCAATAATATTTAATATTTTTTTACAGGAAAAAATGGAAAATACACCAAAAATAAATATATCAGAGGAGGAAAAGAAGCAACAACGTTTGGCATATCAAAGAGAATATCAAAGACAAAGATGTGCATAGATGACAGTTAGCCAAAGAGGAAGGAAAAATGAGAAACACAGAAAAAATCGTGCAAAATGCAAGGCAAAATAACAGTTGAAAAGATAGAAGAAGAAAGAGAAAAACAAATAAAATTTATGGATGCATCCGAAGCATCTTCTTTTCTTAGAATAAATGCTTCAAATATAGTTGTCGTTCAACTAAAAAAAATCAGATGCAATGAGATTAACATGGAGATACATCAAGAAAGGACATTGCAGCCTCAAATAGAAGGAAATATTGAAGGTATAGCAATAAATATACAATAAATTCCAACATACGGTGTGGATTTCAATGAATCATAGACTATATTTCAACATCAATTAGACAGTCTTGCATCACCATCCATGCGTTATATTTTTGATGAATTCTATCCTGGAATAAACATGCATTTGACAGTCAAAGGTCCAGTATGTAATAGGTGTCGACAAGAAAAATGTCCTAATCGATTTTATACAGAGACTAATATGGATCATGGACTAAAACCACCTGAACTTGCGAATTTGACACAAATTGAAGAAATTTTTATAGCCCGTGTTAATACCATATTACAGGTAACACATGCTATGGGAGTCCAATACAAGTGTAAAGGGTACACAATAAGTTTTCCTCAAGAGGTGAAAGAAATTTCTAAGGTATTGCCTCATTCAATAAGTGATTTGTCAATTATTATTGTTAGGAGAAAAGAGCAATGTGGTATAAATTATAATTTTACAGTGAATAAAGAGAGAGTATACAAAGATCTTAAGTATAAGGTTGAGCATGATAAGTTTTATAAGGATGTACAAATTGATAAAAGTATTTTGAATGAACTCCCAACAGACACCACTACAAATGTCTTTCATAAACTTAATTATGTCCATATGGAGTTCGATTCTGATATGAATGAATATGTATTTATGGGTCCAATTCTAGAGATTGATGAAGGAAATATAATTGATTACACCACATCAATGGATCCAAATATCCTAATGCTCCGAGGGAGATGGAACTCATTCGTGCATGGGTAAACAACCCTAATGCGGATCCTGGAACACTTATTGATTGGCCTGGAATTGGAGCATCTCCTATAAATGAGTATGTTATAGAAGGGTTACTAGATATGGCCTTCCCAACATTATTTGCAGATGGAAATTGTGATTGGTTGCAGCCTAGAATGAAAAAACTTCATCTACATTAATTCGTAAAACATCTAATTCGATATAGAGATCATCGTTTTGGAAAACATTCAAGATTTAGATATTTCATGATGAAAATGATTATGCGACATTGTGCACAGAATGTGATGAATGCTATCCTGGAATAAACGTGTGTTTGAAAATCAAAGGTCCAGTATGTAATAGGTGTCGACAAGAAAAATGTCCTAATCAATTTTTTGTAGAGAATAATATGGATCCTGGACTACAACCACCTGAACTTGCAAATTTGACACAAATTGAAGAAATATTGATAGCCCATGTTAATCCCATATTACAGGTAACACATGCTACGGGAGGCCAATACAAGTATAAAGGGCACACAATAAGTTTTCCTCAAGAGGTGAAAGAAATTTCTAAGGTATTGCCTCATTCAATAAGTGATTTGCCAATCATTAATGTCAGGAAAAGGAGTTGCTAAGAGAAAGGAAGAAGAGCGACTAAAGTATTTGGAGCTTAAATGATTGGCTCTAGCCAATATATGAAATAATAAGGTGTTTATCAACATCAATATTTGAAATAATAAGGTGTTTATCAACATCGCCTATTGGGATTCAGATTTTGTTATCACTTGAGCATTTTCATCTCACTCAAAGCTATTTTAAATATTTTTGGCATGTTATATTTATCAATACATTTATAAATATATTTTTAAAAATGCCATCAAAAAATATTTTAATATAATAATTTTGCGGTCGCGGATGCTAGTAGCTTAGATATATAAAATATATATATCTATAAACGCTGCAAGTTATCAATCTCAAGGCACCTATCTCATTTCTTGGGGGTGTGATAGATATGCACCTCAAGATTGATAACTCTCGACGTTTATATATATATATATATATATATATATATATATATATATATATATATTTTATATATCTAAGCTAGTATGTATTTCTAATTCAATCCATAATATAGAGTTCTCTTGCTAGATGTATTAACAAGTCTAACTAGGGTAATATCCTAGGTTAGCATGCATCACTGATACTAAAGCCCATACTAAGGCATCCTACATCCACTCACCCTTGGGGTTGATTCCCGTTAGATCTTAGCAAATAGGGTTTTCTAGGTCATCCCAGATTTAGCCTTTACCTTAAGCAAGCCTTCAATGGAGACATATAATTCCCTTTATCACACATAGAATCTCTATACCTCGTACCTAGTGCTCTGATATCAAATGTAATGACACAAAAAATCACAAACAAAAACATACAAAAATAGAAAGTGTTTTTTTTCCTAATGAGAGAGACTCATGAACCCTTTATGAACACCTAACCCAACCTAATATTTAAATCCTCTAAGTTGTAATGAAAGCTACATATCATGAGATACCCTATCACAAATCCACTTTGCATAGGTGTAACATGCGTTACTGCAAACAAGTATATTTATCTCATCAATCTTGATGAGTTAGAATTATCACCCTCAGTCAATTGAAGGTATACATGCATAACCATACCATACACAAGCCATTATGTGTAGGCATGCTATGAGTATTGTGAGTTAAGCTATCCATATCATCTACCCGATGAGCTATCTTAACTTAGATGTAGTCTCTCCACAACTATCTTTTATCTCCCTAAGGGGTCTCAATTCCCTTAGGTCTCCTATGTTCACCCTAAGGGGTTCTCAATTCCCTTAGGTCACCTATGTTCACCCTAAGGGGTTCTCAATTCCCTTAGGTCACCTATGTTCACCCTAAGGGGTTCTTAATTCCCTTAGGTCACCTATGAGTTCACCCTAGAACTCTACTCTTGATCTTATCATTCCAATCAAACAAGAATACACCTAGATTTTAAAAGAAGCAAAGCATAGTCACTAAGCATCCAAAAAAGAAAAGAAAAGAAAATAAGGATCAATAATAAAAGAGAATATCATCAAAGAATAGAGAATCATACATATTTTAAATCGAAATAAAGTATTAAAGTAAAAACACCTTTACACCAATAACCACTTATTGAATTAAATCTTTGCATGGTAAGTCCATCTTACTCTAAATATTATTACTATCAGTATTAGGGATATCTCACCACAATTCTAGACTACTTGAGCATAAGTAAATAAATATAAAATACAATTACCTAGTCTTTGGTTCCATTTAACTCCTAGCTTCTCCTTACTTCCCATTGTTTCTTTCATGGTGGTAGGGGATCAGGATACTCATGGTTCAATATAGGCATACCTCTAAATGCATCTATTCATTTACTTTGCCAAATTGCAACTATACAAAAGACCCTTTACTTTTATTTTTACCTCTCATGTTCTCTTAGAGATTCATCCAACATGTACCACTTTGTTCAAGGTCTCACTGCAATCAAATCTATTCATGTTTTAAAGCATTAAAGTCCCCTACCTTTAACCTCTAAAACAAGTCCTTCAATCATTCCCTAAATCAAATCCCCATAACTTAAATTCAAAGAATAATTCTAATCATCAACTTAATTCATATAAGCTCAATGAAATCCAACCATGTTTTAAAGCATTAAAGTCCCATACCTTTAACCTCTAAAACAAGTCCTTCAATAATTCCCTAAATCAAAGCCCCATAAATTTAATTCTAATCATCAACTTAATTCATATAAGCTCAATCAAATCCAACCATATTTTAAAGCATTAAAGCCCCATACCTTTAACCTCTATATCAAGTCCTTCAATCATTCCCTAAATCAAATCCCCATAACTTTAATTCAAATAATAATTCTAATCATCCATTTATTTCATGAAAGCTTTGTCATCAATTATATAACATAAACTTAGTCATCAATTCTATAACCTATAATTACACATAAATTCTATAACATAATTATGTTGCCTTATAAAACACTCTAAAATAAAATCTACATCATAGACTTACTTAATCAAATATTTACAACCTTATTGGAAGATTCATAACCTTAATTCAAGATTCTTAACCTTATCCAAAGACTCACTACTTTAATTAACTAAGTGGCCTCTTCATGATCTTACTGAGCAAAGGTATTACTTTAATTAAAGTCACATAGTTTATATCTTTATTTAAAGGTCATACTTTAATTAAAAAATCATAAGATAATTTTCAATCATCAAAGGTTCATTTTTAATTAAGGACCCGTAAGGTGTTTCATAAAATCAAACGTCTATTTTTAAAATTTATTCCAAAAGACATCTCATAATAATAAAGGTCTACCTTAATATTTATTTTATAAGACATCATATAATATTCAAATGTCTTCCTTAATATTTATTTTATAAGACATCATATAATATTCAAAGGTTTACCTTAATATTTGTTTTATAATATATCTCACCTTACTATTATCCAGGACCTTAGATTACTAAAATCATGGCAGAAGTAACATAGCTTTGGCAGGGAGGTCAACGACGACTACCTTGGAGTTCAAGGAGAGGACAACTAGCTACTCTCCACTCTGCCCAGGGTTTTATTAACTAAAAAATTTCCTCGCATGCATGATGGCCTTCATAGTCATGGCCTTTTATCACTCTTACATTGGGAAAAACACAACTACAACATTCCTATAATTTCTTATTTGCTCTTCTAGACATGATGCTTCCTCACTCATACAGTGGGAAGTCAAAATAATGTCTTCAATGCTTGGTGGATCTTCTAGACATGGCACTATAATTCCTCACGCAGTGGGGAAAACACAGTGTTGCCATAAACGCTTGGTGTATTACAAGACACAACACTTCCTCATTAGTGGGAAAAATATAGTGTTGTCATCAACACTTGGTGGCTTACAAAACACAACACTTCCTCAGGCATTGGAAAAAACACAACATTGTCATCAATGCTTGGTGGCTTACAAGACAAAATACTTTCTCACGTAGTGGGGAAAATACAACATTGCCATCAACGCTTAGTGGCTTACAAGACACAACAGTTCCTCACACAGTGGGTAAAAACACACTGTCGCCATAAACACTTGGTGGCTTACAAGACACAACACATCCTCACGCAGTGGGGAAAACACAACGTTGCCATAAACGGTTGGTGGCTTACAAGACAAAATACTTCCTCATGTAGTGGTGAAAAATACAGTGTTGCCATCAATGCTTGGTCTATGGCGAGGCCAAACTTTCATTAAAGTAAACAATAAATATGCTCATAGGGAACCCAAACCAGCCATACATTTTTACCTATGTTTAAAATAAAACAACAAAGATTCAAATATTCGAAGGAACTTAACACACTATAAGGGGTTTGACCAAGTTCCATACTATTTTCACATCATAAAAATAAAGCATGCAATGGTAAGCTTAGAAACCTACAACATTTTTTCTCCTGCACACTAGAAACCAATAGCTCCTTCATTAGTTCCCTTCTCTGCTCACTGTGCGCTCCTCTATATTTTGTCTCGTTTCCTCTGCCTCTCTCCTCTGCATCCCCTCTCCTCTTTATTTTCATTTTTTTCCTTCCTTACCTTACGTACCCTTCCTCCTAGGTGTCCCGTCTACGTCCACTTCACTTGATATCCATGCCATCCTTGCACCTCCTTTCCCTTCAATTTTTCCATCCCTCATCTCACATTACTCTGACAACACACATTCTCCTATAACTTATTTTTATTTTGGGAAATAATAGAGCCTCCGGGTCATTTACGTAGGTTGCACTTCATATGGAGAAAATACATTATAATTTTTAAATTAAATTAGCATACCTTTCTTCTTCTTTTTTTTTGTGGAAAACATCCCAAAAGGGATGCCACTTTCGGGTAAGACCCAAGGAGGCAGGGGTATCCATTCCGCCAAAAATGCCCGGGACTCGGACCTGGCCTACCACCTTTGACATACTCAAGGAGCAAACAAACACACAAAACCAATTTAAAAATAAGTAAATAACAACAAAAATAATAAAATAAAATAAAAAACATGCTCCTTGAGTGTGTCAAAAACAAAAGCACAACCAAACACGCACAATAAGATAAAAGAAACCACAACACAAACCACATAGAAAAACACAAGAACCACATAACAAAACACAAACAAGACAAAAACAACGAGAACACTACAAAGACATAACCCAAAAAAACATGAAAAATAAACACAACCAAAACCTAAAAAATTAAAAAAATAAAATAAAAATAAAAAACAACCAACAACAGACAATAAACAAAAACAAAATACATAGAAAACACTCACACATAAAAACACGAAATAACACAAACAAAGAGAAACCCAAGAACAAGAATGAAAAAAACACAAGAACAATAACAAAAAACATAAAAAAAAAAACAAAACAACAAAAACACAAGAACAACAAAAAACAACACAAAGAACACAAAAACAAAACAAAACAAAAGAACCCACCCACCTTAAAAAACTAAACAAAAAAACAAAAAACAAAAAACAAAAAAGAAAAAAATGAACAAAACAATGACCTATCTAGACCAGAAGACTATTAAGGCAAGAATCAACAGAGGAAACAAAATAAAGAATAGAATGAGCTAGGGAACTAAAAAAAACTGAATGAACCAAAGAGAAGCAAAAAAAAAAAAAACAAGAAGAAACTAGGTACCTTCGAAGCTGGAGCCATCCAAAGAAATGATAGAAAGAAGAGCTTCCCTAATTTGAGAAGCCCACCATATAGGAGGGTGGCCATAACAAGTAAGATCACCTTTGTCCAAAGCCCAATTAGCTAAAGCATCAACACTCTTGTTTTGATCTCTAACCACATGATTGTAATCAACTTTCAAAAATCCCATCTGGATTAACCTGAATCTTCTCAATAATTCTTTTTATTCTCCAATCCACCTTATGATTCTTAGAAGGAGTCTTCAAGAGATTAATCATAAGTTGAGAGTCAGACTCAACTAACACCTTTTCCCATCCAACCTTAGTAGCCTCCTGAAGACCTCTGAGGATACCATACCCCTCAGCAAGGTTATTGGAAAGAATACCCAAATTCTCAGCAAAAGTAAAAACCAGGGAGCCATCTGAAAGTCTACCAATTCCTCCCACACTGGCTTTTCCAGGGTTCCCTCTAGAGGCTCCATCAGTATTGACTTTTCCAAAATCCTTAGGAGGAGGTTGCCAATTTCTAGTCCTATCCATCTTACTAATACTCACATTCCCTTTAAGTTGGTTGCCCTTAGAAGGTTTAATATTCAATCTTTGCATCACTTGATCCCATCTTTGGTGGGAGTTTTGGGGGTGATTAAGGAGTTGATGGACTGATTCAACTAAGTTGGCTATGGTATTTTGCCAAATATAGTGAATATCCTTCCTATCTTGATTAAAAATTTGGTTGTTCCTTTCATTCCAAATATTCCAAAGAAGAATGGTAGAACCCATCCAAACTAAGCTGCCTAATAAAATGATCAACACCCTCTTGATTAGGCCAATCCCTCCAAAGTTGTTCAAAAGTAAAAAAATTGGACCATTGTAAGCCAAGTAAAGTGGCCATTCTCCTCCATAGCTCGGAGGCTAAAGTACACTCAATAAAAATATGGTTGATATTTTCTACATTCTCTTCACACATTTCACATCTAAAAGGGCCATGAAAACCACGCTTCATAAGTTGCTCACCGGTAAGCACCCTACGATGCAATAAAAGCCAATTAAAGAACCTCACCTTAGGCCAGAGCTTTTGAGCCCACAATCGAGAAAATATGTCAAAAGAATGGTTGGGATTATTATGGCATAAGGTCAAATAACCTTGAGCAACTGAATACTCACCCTTAGTAGTGTTGTTCCATCCAAAACAATCTTTTTCATGGGACCAAGAGAGGGATCTCATATGAAGGATGCCTTGGATATCTTGTCTTTGCCTTTCTGGGATTTGAATAGGCCAGTCCTCAATAGGGATCCAATATCTACCAACCTTTGAATTACCAGTATGGTACCGACGATAATTAGCCACCTTTATCCAATTAGCTCGGTGAAGCTCCTCCATCCAAGGCCTCCAATCGGGAAACTGAGTTATCAAAGGCTTGTGACCATCCCAAGAATCTGTCCAAAAATTTGCATGTTGACCATTATGAATGATCCAAAATAATTTTTTCTTTATCAAATCCTCACCGGTCTTAAGAACTGCTAAAATGGGAGAACCTTTGGTAGGAAGTTGATAGCGAACAAGGTCTTCGGGACTTTTGTTCTCGAGCATATTTAGCATGGAGATTATTGGCCCAAAGAGCATTGGGGTTATGCAACATCCTCCAATATAATTTAGCAGCTAAAGCTTTGTTGTTATTAATTGAAGACCGGAATCCTAACCCCCTTCACTCTTAGGAAGACATAAAGTATCCCATTTCACCAAGGCCCATTTTCTTTTCTCCTTAGTACCACTCCAAAGGAAACGATGACTGATTTGATCCAATTCTCGAAGAACAACCTTTGGGATATTCAAAATGGAAGAAACATAAATAGGAATAGCTTGAAGGACTGATTTTACCAAGGTGATTCTACCCCCAGAAGAAAGCCACTTGTTGGTCCACTTTCCAATTTTCTTCTTGACTTTGTCCAACAACCAATTCCAATATTTATTTTTCTGCCTTTGAATATTTATGGGAATACCTAAATAAGTGATTGGAAGAGAGGTCTTCTTATATCTTAATTTATCCAAGACCATGGATTCCTGTCTAGCAGAGCAGTGAAAGAAAATAACTTTAGATTTGTCTTCATTGATCAATTGCCCAGTAGCCTTAGAAAAACAACTAATGATTTGCTTAATATTAGAAGCTTCCTTAACTGTAGCTTTACCTAAAAGAGTAGAGTCATCCACAAATTGAAGATGAGAGATAGGTCTAGCTCCATGAGCAATGGTAACTCCCTCAAGGGTTTTGTTTTTCCCTCTTTTTGGTTATAGTCCTACCCAAGCATTCAGCAAGAATGATGAATAAATAAGGGGATAGCGGGTCACCTTGCCTAATACCTCTGGAAGTTGGGAAAGACTGAGAAGGCCTGCCATTGATAAGAACTAAGTAGGAAACTGAAGAGATACATCCCATAATCCAATCCATCCAATCCTTAGAGAAACCAAATTGCCTCAAAACTTTGATAAGGAAGTGCCAATCCACTCTGTCATAAGCTTTGGATAAGTCTAACCGAATGAACATGGAAGGAGAATTTTGCATATCCATGGAATGGATGGCTTCCTGAGCAAGAACTATCTCATCTACTATTTGACGTCCTTCCACATAACCCCCTTGCTCTGGGAAATAATCTTATGCAAAAGAGGCTTCAACCTTTCTGCCATGATTTTAGTAATGATTTTGAGAAGAACATTACATAAAGCAATAGGTCTAAAAGCTGAGATATGATCAACCTCTTGAGCTTTTGGAACAAGAGTAATATAAGTTTTATTGATAACCTTCAAAATTTCTTTGGCTTTCCTGGCTTCTTCCACCACCTCTAATAAATCAACATGAAGGATATCCCAGAACTCTTGGTAGAACTCAATAGGAAAACCATCGGGACCTGGGGTTTTCCATTTTTGCATTTTAAAAACTACTTGTTGAAGCTCATTGATAGTAACGAGGAGCAGTCAAAATAGAGTTCTCCTCGGAAGTGATAAGAGAAGGGATTGCTTGAAGAACATTATGTTGAGAAGCTGAGTCAAGAGGAGTAGCAGCAAAAATATTGGAAAAGTAATCAACAACAATAGAGTTCATGCCATCCCAAGTATAAACAACATCTCCAGAATCTGATTTTAAGGAAGAAATAAAGTTGTGAGATCTTCGAGCTAGAAGAGATTTGTGGAAGAAATTTGTGTTTCGATCTCCTTCTTTGAGCCATTGAATTCTAGATTTTTGCTTCCATAAGATTTCTTCTCTTTTTTCCCATTCCTCTAACTGAGTTGTGAGTTTAATTTCATCTGCACTTCTCTTCTCTGTGAGGCCATCTAAACGGATTTTCTTATTCAAATTTTCAAGATGAGCAATAACTTCATGTTTTTTTTATGAACATCCCCAAACTCTTTCCAGTTCCAAGTCTTGATTTTGGATTTAATGTATTGCGGTCTTTTGGCAAAATAGAACATCTTAGTCCCATGCCTAGGTTTACCTTCCTTCCACCATTGTTGCACATGAGGTCCTGAAGGAAATGTCTCTAAGCCACATTAATTGAAAATGAAAAGGAGAGAAACTCACATTGGTTTTCCACATTTCCACCATGATTGGCCAATGATCCGAACCAACATTATTAAGAGTCTTCACTTTAGGAATGTGACCATGGATTAAGAAATTTTCAGAGAGCAAAAACCTATCCAATCTCTCCATTATACAAGCTAAGCCTTGCCTTCTGTTAGACCAAGTCATAAGGCCATTATCTGGTTGGATATCCACAAGATGGAGGTTTGCAATATATTCACTCATGAGGTCAGTGCTTTTGTCCAAATTTCTATTTCCCCCCTTTTCTCATCCAGAGAGAGGATGGTATTGAAATCTCCTCCGATCAAGATCCAAGCTTTAGGAAAATGAGAGATAATATGAGTAATATCCTTCCACTGTCTTCTTTTTTCCTCCAAAGAAGTCGGAGCATAAATAGTAATGTAGAGCATAATCTGGTTGGAATGTCTACTTTGAATAGCTATAGCCAACAAACCCCAACTGCCAACCATATGGTGAATAACTACCTCTTTTGGGTCCCAAAGACAAGCAATGCCACCCGAAGTCCCTTGGGAGCTGAGGGAAACCACTTTTCCAGCTGGCCAAATTTTACTGGCAATTAAGTCCATATCCTCCATTGACATCTTTGTTTCTTGAAGGAAAACAAGATGTGGATGATTTATCTGAATCATTCTTCTAATTTCATTTTGTTTTGAAAGACTCCCTTTGAGTCCTCTAATATTCCAAGTGATGATCTTCATTAATACCGGGGCTAAAAAAGTTGGGAAGGGCATTAATCTTACCTTCCTCTACAAGATTTTCACCTTCTTTTACCATATGATATTGATTGGTCTTGCGACCTACTTTTTGATTAGAATCCATCTTCAATTTTTTTTTCCCTATTTCTTGACTTATTCCAATTGAATCTGAGATGGCTTCTAACCTTGAAGAATGCTCGTACACAACCAAAATTTTACTAGATGGTTCAATGGAGTCTATATTGGGACCTGCATTATTTGAAGTTTTGACATTTGAAATATTGTTTTTCTTGTGTAAATTTTCTCCTTTTTTTCTATTGAAAACCTTTGATTTGTTGGTTTGTCTCTGAGTTCTTCCCTTCATATTTAAATTGTGTTTCTAAGATTTCAGTTTCCATTATTTCCTCTTCCTCACTTGGGACATCATTTGTGGAAAGGATTTCAAACATATTAGCGAGATGACTTTGATTGATCCTTCATAACTGGTTTTTTTTTAGTGTTCTTCTTCTTAGGTATTTGGAAACCTGCTGAGTTTATATCTTCTTTCTTTTGATCAGGAATTTTATTTGGGCAAGCATTGGCCAAATGACCATATTCATGGCAAATTCTACAACGAAAAGGAATGTTCTCATAGTCCACTACTTGCTCCCAAGTGTCTTCCCCAAATTGTAATGTGATATTTTTAGGTAGGGGTTTGTCAAAATCCATTAAAACACAAATCCGAGCATAAATAATATGTTCAAAATTTTGAGTACAATCAACGAGTCATCATAAAAGTTCCTAAAGAGTTTCCAATTGAAGAAAAAATAGTAGGATTCCAAAATTCAATAGGGAGGCCAAAGAGTCTAACCCACACGGGAGCTATAGAAGGCATCTCTTCTTCGGCTTTAAATTTAGTATGCCGGGGCTTCATGAAAAGCCCTGCCCTTCCAAAAAACCAAGGACCCCCTTGAAAAGTTTTCTCTCTATCTTCATTATTAGCAAATAAAACAAGAAAATAACCATTTGGATAAATAGAGATTTGTAACTCACCTTTAGTTTTCTAGCTTTTTGCAGCCCAGACTTTGAAAGGAGATAGACTCGGACGAAAACCCACGAACCGACAAATTAGTCCTCTTTTTTCCAAATCTTCAATGCCGGTCCGAATGTTACCCATATCAAGCTTAACAATAGGAGTTCCATCAAGCTGCTTTAAGACATCCTGACTCCGTTTTCCTGGGATCAATCTTAGGCATTCTTAGAGGTTTATGGGAAGCCCTAATATTGATATTAGCATTGGGCTGAGGCTATCCACCATGAAGGGCATCCCTAAAATTCATTTTTGGGACCGAGTCTTCGAAATTCTTACCCTTGACAGGGGTTTTCACAGTAGAATTATTTTGTGGGTGCACCTTAGCACCAGATTCACTTGAGATATGAGCCATTTTTTGATCAACTACTTGAAACTTGTTTCGTGATCTCTTTAATCCTTGCCCTAGACGTCATGGAAAGGTATGGTTTTCACTTTTCTTTTGTGCAACAAATTGGAAGCCGTTGTCACTCAAGTTCACAGTATGATCTGTTGAAAGACAAATTTCTAACCCATATTGTATCCCCTGCAACATTTCTTGCTAAAATATTGAGCATAAACCACAAAAATATTGGCCGCTAGGGCCCGAAGGCCCTAAAAACCAACCTCTGGAGCTGCTTGCACTCAACCCGAGATGAAACCCTCGCATAGCCGCTTGCCAAATATATCGTTCACACATAGGGATGTGCTAGGATCTGTGTTGCTCCAAATGATATGAAAATTGGTGGAGACGTTCTAGGGTTTTTCGAGCATCTACCCTCAAAATTTTAGCTCAATCCGAGTCCGGATGAGTGAGATATGGCCGAAACGAGTTCGGCAGTTTGGGCAGTCCTGCAAAAAACGTCTAATCAATTTCACAATATCACATTTTTGTTTTCAAAGCAATAAATTAACTTCCCTTTATGAAAAATTATGAATATCATCTCATGGTCAATTGTTTTTGTTGTTTTCAATTTGAATCTTTTATCATATGTCCATTCTCATAACAATTGTGGCATTGAAATATGATATATTCATAATCCACTTGTTGATCCCATTCTCATGATTTATATTGAACCTAAATGGATTGTGGTAAAGTTTTTTAAAGTAGCATACCTTTCAAATAAAATATGCCTCAAGATATTTTATTTCCACTTAAAATATATATATATATATATATATATATATATATATATTTATTTAAAACAATTTCCTAATTGTTTTTTTTTTTTTGAATAAAAGATTTCTATCTATTATCCAATGGATTTCTTTCATTTTTTTCATTTCACTAAATTTTATTAATGAATTTGCAATATCTCTAAAATAAACTTCTTCAATTACTTTTAAATGATTTTTTCAATTATCACAAAGATAAAGTTTATTAATGAGTTTAAAGCACTCACATCATCATTTAATAAAACCTCATTAATTTGTTTAAATGCACCTTCAATTTTCATTTAAACCTAATCCCGTTTTTCTTCATAAAATTTTATTCTCACATAACATTTCAAAATAACCATTTACTTTATGCAACTACATGCATTTTTATGGTTGTTCTACTGTTGAAATTCCAACATTAAGATACCGAAGTCATAATGCAGGAAAGAGCAATAAATTTTACAAAGAAACAAAGATGGAATATTTCCATCAACCCAATCACCCATCTCAGCCGAAGATTTTACGATAGCTACTAGGCTATCAACTAAGGCTCAAGGCAATCAGTCATTGATGATTATCCCTTCCGATAATGCATACCTATATGAAGGTATCTATCCATGTTACCTCTGAGTACCTTAATCATCATTTCCCTTGATATTAAGTACCCTCATTTTTTGTGGATGTTTTTTCCTTCTCCACATATGATTGTACCTAATCTTGCACACTTGGAAATATGTTAGCAATAACATGCCCCTATAAATCAACTAAACATCATATAGTTGGTTCAATTGTTCAAACTAGGTATCACCACATCATAGGTTAATACATTGTTTCTTTGTGCCAAATTATCCTCTAAGGAGGGTCATGACATCCTCCCCCACTAGAACTAAACATCATCCTCAGTGATTCCAGTTTTTTTAGTTTTTGATAGAAAAATAGAAATTATTACATTATATATCTTCAAAAAAAAAGGAAAAATATTTTCGCATAACCTCCACTTTCTCCCAAGTGGCATTTTTCTTAATGAACTGGTCCCACTCGACCTTACATTGTTCAAGAGTCCTATTTCACATTGACTCATAACAAAACTCAAGAATCTTCATCAGTAGTACTTCAATGGCCTTCAAATTTACCATCTATAAATTAGAAACATCCCACACATGTTCAGTGTCAAAAACATACTTCCTAAGCAAGGATATGTTGAAAGTATCATGGATTTTGGACTGATTATGTAGTAATGCAAGTCGATATGCAATTAGAATGATCTTTTTCATGATTTCTAAGGGTCCCACAAAATGTGGATCCAACATCATGGATTTAATAGAACTCTTATTCGGCTTAACCCTTAAGAACACCTTATCTCCAACAGAATACTCTCTTGGAATCTTTTAGATCTACATAACTCTTCCACCTATCCGTAGCCTCCTTAAGCCTTTGCCTAATTTCCTTTAGCTAATCTTCCATTACCCTAACTATTTCTGGCTCTATCACAACATGATATTCTAGGTTATTCCAAGGCAATGGTTTTCTACACTTTCACCCATATAAGGCACTGAAATGTGCCATTCCTAGTGAGGAGTGATGTCCATTATTGTAGGTAAACTCTACTAAAGGTAGAAAATATTCCTAGTGAGACTTGTGATCCATGTAGTACATGCGAAGCATGTCTTCTAGAACTTGGTTTACCCACTCCGTTTAGCCATCAGTTTCAGGGTGGTAAGCTGAACTCATATTCAATTTTGTACCAACTACACTATGAAAGGATTTCCAAAATTCAGAAGTGAATTCAAAGTCTCTATCTGAGATAATTACCTCAAGGAATCCATGCAATCGAAATACCTCTTTGATGAATCTGCTAGCTACTACTTGAGCATCATCCTTAGTATTCCTGGGTATGAAATGAGTAATCTTAGTCAGTTTGTCAACCACTACAAAGATGGTATCATGTTGGTACCAAGTTTTGGGTAAACCCATATAAAATCTATGGATATAACCTACCATTTTTGCATTATCTCATGCAAATATAGTTTTAATGTAGGATGCTGGAATTTTACCTTAACCTTCTGATATTCGAGGTATCGAGCAACAAAATCCGTGATATCATTCTTCATTCCTACCTTAAAGAAGGTTCTTTTCATTTTTTCTTGCATTTTGGCTCCTCCCAAATGAGAAAAATAAGGAGATCTATGGGCTTCTTGCATTATCAAGTTCTTTAAATTTCCCATATTTGGTATGATGACCCTTCCCTTATAACATAGAAAGTCATCCCTCATACTAAATTCCTTATTTTTGTCAAGATATCTGTTCATCTTAACTCGAATTTCCTGGAAGTACTCATCCTGAGATTGCTTCTATCTCACCCAACCCATAAGGTCCAAGTTAATTTCAGTTATATTTGCTATATATTTTCTCCCACTTAAAGCATCAATGACTTTATTCTCCTTCCCTTTTATGTGTTCAATATTCTAATCATACTCAGTGAGGAATTCCACCCATCTTCTCTGTATCGCATTGAGTATTGGTTGAGTGAATATATATCGTAGACTTTTATGGTCATTATTTAACTCAAAGGGTCTTCCCACCAAGTAGTGGTGCTAAACCTTTATAGCACAGACCACTATAGCCAATTCTAGATCATGCATAACATAACTTCATGTTTTTTGAGCTTCCTTGAAGCATATGCCACTATTCACTTTTCTTATGAGAGCACCCCTTCTAATCCTTCTATTGATGCATTTGTGCACATTGAGAAGTTCCCTTGCGGATCAGGAACTTTCAGTATTAATGCGGTAGGAATATTTTGCTTTAGTAGTACAAAAGTAGCCTCACACCTTTCTGACCACTTGAATTACTTTTCCTTCTTCTAAAGGTTAGTTATGGGTCCATAAATTTTGGAATAATCCTTTATAAAGGTTTTAACAGTAGAATTATTTTGTGGGTGCACCCTAGCACCAGATTCACTTGAGATATGAGCCATTTTTTGATCAACTACTTGAAACTTGTTTCATGATCTCTTTAATCCTTACCCTAGATGCCATGGAAAGGTATGGTTTTCACTTTTCTTTTGTGCAGAAAATTGGAAGCCGTTATAACTCAAGTTCACAGTATGATCTATTGAAAGAAAAATTTCTAACCCATCTTGTATCCCCTACAACATTTCCTGCTAAAATATTGAGCATAAACCACAAAAATATTGGCCACTAGGGCATGAAGGCCCTAAAAACCAACCTCTGCAGTTGCTTGCTCTCAACCTAGATAAAACCCTCGCATAGTCGCTTCCCAAATATATAGTTCACACATAGGTATGTGATAGGATTTGTGTTGCTCCAAATGATATGAAAATTGGTGGAGATGTTCTAGGGTTTTTCGGACATCTACCCTCAAAATTTCCGCTCAATCCAAGTCCGGATGAGTGAGATATGGCTGAAACGAGTTCAGCAGTTTGGGCAGTCCTGCGAAAAACATCTAATCAATTTCACAATATCACATTTTTGTTTTCAAAGCAATAAATTAACTTCCCTTTATGAAAAATTATGAAGATAATCTCATGATCAATTGTTTTTTTTGTTTTCACTTTGAATCTTTTGTCATATGTCCATTCTCATAACAATTGTGGCATTGAAATATGATATATTCATAATCCACTTGTTGATCCCATTCTCATGATTTAGATTTAACCTAAATGGATTTTGGTAAAGTTTTTTAAAGTAGCATACCTTTCAAATAAAATATGCCTCAAGATATTTTATTTCCACTTAAAAAATATATTCTTTTTTTTATTTAAAACAATTTCCTAATTGTTTTTTTTTTGAATAAAATATTTTCATCTATTATCCAATGGATTTCTTTCATTTTTTTCATTTCACTAAATTTTATTAATGAATTTGCAATATCATTAAAATAAACTTCTTCAATTACTTTTAAATGAATTTTTCAATTATTACAAATATAAAGTTTATTAATGAGTTTAAAGCACTCACATCGTAATTTAATAAAACATCATTAATTTGTTTAAATGCACCTTCAATTTTCATTTAAACCTAATCCCGTTTTTCTTCATAAAAATTTATGCTCACATAACATTTCAAAATAACCATTTAATTTATGCAACTACATGCATTTTTATAGTTGTTCTACTATTGAAATTCCAACATTAAGATACCGAAGTCATAATGTAGGAAAGAGCAATAAATTTTACACAGAAACAAAGATGGAATCTTTCCATCAACTCAATCACCCATCTCAGCCGAAGATTTTACGATAGCTACTAGGCTATCAACTAAGGCTCAAGGCAATCAGTCATTGACGATCATCCCTTCCGATAATGCATACCTATATGAAGGTATCTATCCATGTTACCTCTGAGTACCTTAATCATCATTTCCCTTAATATTTAGTACCCTCATTTTTTGTGGATGTTTTTGCATTCTCCACCTATGAGTGTACCTGATATTGCACACTTGGAAATATGTTAGCAATAACATTCCCCTATAAATCAACTAAACATCATATAGTTGGTTTAATTGTTCAAACTAGGTATCACCACATTATAGGTTAATACATTTTTTATTTGTGCCAAATTATCCGCTAAGGAGGGTCATGACATCCTCCCCCACTAAAACTAAACATAATCGTCAATGTTTCCATTTTTTTTTGTTTTTGATAGAAAATAGAAATTATTACATTATATATCTTCAAAAAAAAAGGGAAAATGTTTTCGCATAACCTCCACTTTCTCCCAAGTGACATTTTTCTTAATGAACTGGTCCCACTCGACCTTACATTGTTCAAGAGTCTTATTTCACATTGAATCATAATAAAACTCAAGAATCTTCATCGGTAGTACTTCAATGGCCTTCGGATTTACCATCTACAAATTAGAAACATCCCACACATGTTCAGTGTCAACAACATACTTCCTAAGCAAGGATATGTTGAAAGTATCATGGATTTTGGACTGATTATGTAGTAATGCAAGTCGATATGCAATTAGAATGATCTTTTCCATGATTTCTAAGGGTCCCACAAAATGTGGATCCAACATCATGGATTTAATATCTCTTATTCGACTTAACCCTTAAGAACACCTTATCTCCAATAGAATACTCTCTTGGACTCTTTAAGATCTGCCTAACTCTTCTACCTATCCGTAGCCTCCTTAAGCCTTTGCCTAATTTCCTTTAGCTAATCTTCCATTACCCTAATTGTTTCTAGCTCTATCACAACTTGATCTTCTAGGTTATTCCAAGGCAATGGTGTTATACACTTTCACCCATATAAGGCACTAAAAGGTGCCATTCCTAGTGAGGAATGATGTCCATTATTGTAGGTAAACTCTACTAAAGGTAGAAAATATTCCTAGTGAGACTTGTGATCCATGCAATACATGTGAAGCATGTCTTCTAGAACTTGGTTTACCCACTCCGTTTAGCCATCAGTTTCAGGGTGGTAAGCTAAACTCATATTCAATTTTGTTCCAACTACACTATGAAGGGATTTCCAAAATTCAGAAGTGAATTCAGAGTCTCTATTTGAGATAATTACCTCAAGGAATCCATGCAATCGGAATACCTCTTTGATGAATCTGCTAGCTACTACTTGAGAATCATCCTTAGTATTCCTTGGTATGAAATAAGTAATCTTAGTTAGTTTGTCAACCACTACAAAAATGGTATCATGTTGGTGCCAAGTTTTGGGTAAACCCATATAAAATCTATGGATATAACCTACCATTTTTGTTTTATCTCATGCAAATATAGTTTTACTGCAGGATGCTAGAATTTTACCTTAACCCTCTGATATTCGAGGTATCGAGCAACAAAATCCATGATATCCTTCTTCATTCCTACCCAAAAGAAGGTTCTTTTCATGTTTTCTTGCATTTTGTCTCCTCCCAGATGAGAAAAATAAGGAGATCTATGGGATTATTGCATTATCAAGTTCTTTAAATCACCCATATTTGGTATGATGACCCTTCCATTATAACATAGAAAGTCATCCCTCATACGAAATTCCATATTTTTGTTAGGATCTTTGTTCATCTTAACTCGAATTTCCTGGCAGTACTCATCCTGAGATTGCTCCTATCTCACCCAACTCATAAGGTCCAAGTTAATTTCAGTTATATTTTCTATATATTTTCTCCCACTTAAAGCATCAATGACTTTATTCTCCTTCCATTTTATGTGTTCAATATTCAAATCATACTCAGCGAGGAATTCCACCCATCTTCTCTGTCTCGCATTGAGTATTGGTTGAGTGAATATATATCGTAGACTTTGATGGTCAGTATTTAACTCAAAGGGTCTTCCCACCAAGTAGTGGTGCTAAAACTTTAAAGCATGGACCACTATAGCCAATTCTAGATCATGCATAACTTAACTTCATGTTTTTTGAGCTTCCTTGAAGCATATGCCACTATTCACTCTTCTTATGAGAGCACCCCTTCTAATCCTTCTATTGATGCATTTGTGCATACTGAGAAGTCCCCTTGCGGATCAGGAACTTTTAGTATTAATGCGGTAGGAATATTTTGCTTTAGTAGTACAAAAGTAGCCTCACACCTTTCTGACCACTTGAATTACTTTTCCTTCTTCTAAAGGTTAGTTATGGGTCCATAAATTTTGGAATAATCCTTTATAAAGGTTTTAACAGTAGAATTATTTTGTGGGTGCACCCTAGCACCAGATTCACTTGAGATATATGCCATTTTTTGATCAACTACTTGAAACTTGTTTCGTGATCTCTTTAATCCTTACCCTAGACGCCGTGGAAAGGTATGGTTTTCACTTTTCTTTTGTGCAGAAAATTGGAAGCCGGTGTAACTCAAGTTCATAGTATGATCTATTGAAAGACAAATTTCTAACCCATCTTGTATCCACTACAACATTTCCTACTAAAATATTGAGCATAAACCACAAAAATATTGGCCACTAGGGCATGAAGGCCCTAAAAACCAACCTCTGGAGTTGCTTGCTCTCAACCCAGATAAAACCCTCGCATAGTCGCTTCCCAAATATATAGTTCACACATAGGTATGTGATAGGATTTGTGTTGCTACAAATGATATGAAAATTGGTGGAGATGTTCTAGGGTTTTTCGGACATCTACCCTCAAATTTTTTGCTCAATCCGAGTCCGGATGAGTGAGATATGGCTGAAACGAGTTCAGCAGTTTGGGCAGTCCTGCGAAAAACATCTAATCAATTTCACAATATCACATTTTTGTTTTCAAAGCAATAAATTAACTTCCCTTTATGAAAAATTATGAAGATAATCTCATGATCAATTGTTTTTTTTGTTTTCACTTTGAATCTTTTGTCATATGTCCATTCTCATAACAATTGTGGCATTGAAATATGATATATTCACAATCCACTTGTTGATCCCATTCTCATGATTTAGATTTAACCTAAATGGATTGTGGTAAAGTTTTTTAAAGTAGCATACCTTTCAAATAAAATATGCCTCAAGATATTTTATTTCCACTTAAAAAATATATTCTTTTTTTTATTTAAAACAATTTCCTAATTGTTTTTTTTCTGAATAAAATATTTCTATCTATTATCCAATGGATTTATTTCATTTTTTTCATTTCACTAAATTTTATTAATGAATTTGCAATATCATTAAAATAAACTTCTTCAATTACTTTTAAATGAATTTTTCAATTATCACAAAGATAAAGTTTATTAATGAGTTTAAATCACTCACATCATCATTTAATAAAACCTCATTAATTTGTTTAAATGCACCTTCAATTTTCATTTAAACCTAATCCCTTTTTTCTTCATAAAAATTTATGCTCACATAACATTTCAAAATAACCATTTAATTTATGCAACTACATGCATTTTTATAGTTGTTCTACTATTGAAATTCCAACATTAAGATACCGAAGTCATAATGTAGGAAAGAGCAATAAATTTTACACAGAAACAAAGATGGAATCTTTCCATCAACCCAATCACCCATCTCAGCTGAAGATTTTACGATAGCTACTAGGCTATCAACTAAGGCTCAAGGCAATCAATCATTGAAGATTATCCCTTCCGATAATGCATACCTATATGAAGGTATCTATCCATGTTACCTCCGAGTACCTTAATCATCATTTCCCTTGATATTAAGTACCCTCATTTTTTGTGGATGTTTTTGCCTTCTCCACCTATGAGTGTACCTGATATTGCACACTTGGAAATATGTTAACAATAATATGCCCCTATAAATCAACTAAACATCATACAGTTGGTTTAATTGTTCAAAATAGGTATCACCACATCACAGGTTAATACATTGTTTCTTTGTGCCAAATTATCCTCTAAGGAGGGTCATGACATCCTCCCCCACTAGAACTAAACATCATCGTCAATGTTTCCATTTTTTTTAGTTTTTGATAGAAAATAGAAATTATTACATTATATATCTTCAAAAAAAAAGGGAAAATGTTTTCGCATAACCTCCAATTTCTCCCAAGTGGCATTTTTCTTAATGAAATGGTCCCACTCGACCTTACATTGTTCAAGAGTCCTATTTCACATTGACTCATAATAAAACTCAAGAATCTTCATCGGTAGTACTTCAATGGCCTTCGGATTTACCATCTACAAATTAGAAACATCCCACACATGTTCAGTGTCAACAACATACTTCCTAAGCAAGGATATGTTGAAAGTATCATGGATTTTGGACTGATTATGTAGTAATGCAAGTCGATATGCAATTAGAATGATCTTTTCCATGATTTCTAAGGGTCCCACAAAATGTGGATCCAACATCATGGATTTAATATCTCTTATTCGACTTAACCCTTAATAACACCTTATCTCCAATAGAATACTCTCTTGGACTCTTTTAGATCTTCCTAACTCTTCTACCTATCCGTAGCCTCCTTAAGCCTTTGCCTAATTTCCTTTAGCTAATCTTCCATTACCCTAATTGTTTTTGGCTCTATCACAACTCGATCTTCTAGGTTATTCCAAGGCAATGGTGTTCTACACTTTCACCCATATAAGGCACTAAAAGGTGCCATTCCTAGTGAGGAATGATGTCCATTATTGTAGGTAAAATCTACTAAAGGTAGAAAATATTCCTAGTGAGACTTGTGATCCATGCAGTACATGCAAAGCATGTCTTCTAGAACTTGGTTTACCCACTCCGTTTAGCCATCAGTTTCAGGGTGGTAAGCTGAAATCATATTCAATTTTGTACCAACTACACTATGAAGGGATTTCCAAAATTCAGAAGTGAATTCAGAGTCTCTATCTGAGATAATTACCTAAAGGAATCCATGCAATCGGAATACCTCTTTGATGAATCTACTAGCTACTACTTGAACATCATCCTTAGTATTCCTTGGTATGAAATAAGTAATCTTAGTCAGTTTGTCAACTACTACAAAGATGGTATCATGTTGGTGCCGAGTTTTGGGTAAACCCATATAAAATATATGGATATAACCTACCATTTTTGTGTTATATCATGCAAATATAGTTTTACTGCAGGATGCTAGAATTTTACCTTAACCCTCTGATATTCGACGTATCGAGCAACAAAATCCGTGATATCCTTCTTCATTCCTACCCAAAAGAAGGTTCTTTTCATGTTTTATTGCATTTTGGCTCCTCCCAGATGAGAAAAATAAGGAGATCTATGGGATTAATGCATTATCAAGTTCTTTAAATCACCCATATTTGGTATGATGACCCTTCCATTATAACATAGAAAGTCATCCCTCATACTAAATTCCTTATTTTTGTCAGGATCTCTGTTCATCTTAACTCGAATTTCTTGGCAGTACTCATCTTGAGATTGCTCCTATCTCACCCAACCCATAAGGTCCAAGTTAATTTCAGTTATATTTGCTATATATTTTCTCCCACTTAAAGCATCAATGACTTTATTCTCCTTCCCTTTTATGTGTTCAATATTCAAATCATACTCAGCGAGGAATTCCACCCATCTTCTCTATCTCGCATTGAGTATTGGTTGAGTGAATATATACCGTAGACTTTTATGGTAAGTATTTAACTCAAAGGGTCTTCCCAGAAAGTAGTGGTGCCAAATATTTAAAGCATGGACCATTGTAGCCAATTCTAGATCATGCATAACATAACTTCATTTTTTTTGAGCTTCTTTGAAGCATATGCCACTATTGACTCTTCTTATGAGAGCACCCCTTCTAATCCTTCTATTGATGCATTTGTGCATACTGAGAAGTCCCCTTGCGGATCAAGAACTTTCAGTATTAATGTGGTAGTAAGATTTTTCTTTAGTAGTACAAAAGTAGCCTCACACCTTTATGACCACTTGAATTACTTTTCCTTCTAAAGGTTAGTTATGGGTCCATAAATTTTGGAATAATCCTTTATAAAGGTTTTCACAGTAGAATTTTTTTGTGGGTGCACCATAGCACCATATTCACTTGAGATATGAGCCATTTTTTGATCAAGTACTTGAAACTTGTTTCGTGATCTCTTTAATCCTTACCCTAGACATCGTGGAAAGGTATGGTTTTCACTTTTCTTTTGTGCAAAAAATTGGAAGCCGTTGTAACTCAAGTTCATAGTATGATCTGTTTATAGACAAATTTCTAACCCATATTGTATCCCCTACAACATTTCTTGCTAAAATATTGAGCATAAACCACAAAAATATTGGCCACGAGGGCACGAAGGCCCTAAAAACCAACCTCTGGAGTTGCTTGCTCTCAACCCAGATGAAACCCTCGCATAGCCGCTTGCCAAATATATAGTTCACACATAGGTATGTGATAGGATTTGTGTTGCTCCAAATGATATGAAAATTGGTGGAGATGTTCTAGGGTTTTTCGGACATCTACCGTCAAAATTTCAGCTCAATCCGAGTCTAGATGAGTGAGATATGGCTGAAACGAGTTCAGCAGTTTGGGCAGTCCTGTGAAAAACGTCTAATCAATTTTGCAATATCACATTTTTGTTTTCAAAGCAATAAATTAACTTCCCTTTATGAAAAATTATGAAGATCATCTCATTATCAATTTTTTTTGTTGTTTTCACTTTGAATCTTTTATCATATGTCCATTCTCATAACAATTGTGGCATTGAAATATGATATATTCATAATCCACTTGTTGATCCCATTCTCATGATTTAGATATAACCTAAATGGATTGTGGTAAAGTTTTTTAAAGTAGCATCCCTTTCAAATAAAATATCCCTCAAGATATTTTATTTCCACTTAAAAAATATATATATATTTTTATTTAAAACAATTTCCTAATTTTTTTTTTTTTTTTAATAAAAGATTTCTATCTATTATCAAATGGATTTCTTTCATTTTTTTTTTTCATTTCATTAAAGTTTATTAATGAATTTGCAATATCATTAAAATAAACTTCTTCAATTACTTTTAAATGAATTTTTCATTTATCACAAAGATAAATTTTATTAATGAGTTTAAATGAACTCACATCATCATTTAATAAAACCTCATTAATTTGTTTAAATGCACCTTCAATTTTCATTTAAACCTAATCCTTTTTTTCTTCATAAAAATTGATGCTCACATAACATTTCAAAATAACCATTTACTTTATGCAACTACATGCATTTTTGTAGTTGTTCTACTATTGAAATTCCAACATTAAGATACCCAAGTCATAATGCAGGAAAGAGCAATCAAGTTTACAAAGCAAAAAAGAGGGAATATTTCCATCAACCCAATCACCCATCTCAGCCAAAGATTTTATGATAGCTACTAGGCTATCAACTAAGGCTCAAGGCGATCAATCATTGACGATTATCCCTTCCGATAATGCATGCCTATATGAAGGTATCTATCCATGTTACCTCCGAGTACCTTAATCATCATTTCCCCTGATCTTAAGTACCCTCATTTTTGGTGGATGTTTCTACCTTCTCCACCTATGAGTGTACCTGATCCTGCACACTTGGAAATATGTTAGCAATAACATGCCCTTCTAAATCAACTAAACATCATATAGTTGGTTCAATTGTTCAAACTAGGTATCACCACATCATAGGTTAATACATTGTTTCTTTGTGCCAAATTGTCCGCTAGGGAGGGTCATGACATCCTCCCCCACTAGAACTAAACATCGTCCTCGGTGTTTCCAGTTTCTTTAGTTTTTGATAGAAAAATAAAAATTATTACATTATATATCTTCAAAAAAAAAGGGAAAATATTTTTGCATAACCTCCACTTTCTCCCAAGTGGCATTTTTCTTATAGAACTAGTCCCATTGGACCTTACATTGTTCAAGAGTCCTATTTTACATGGACTTAGAATGAAACTCAAGAATATTCATCGATAGTACTTCAATGGCCTTCGGATTTGCCATCTACAAATTAGAAACATCCCACACATGTTCAGGGTCAACAACATACTTCCTAAGCAAGTATATGTGAAAAGTGTCATGGATTTTGGATAGATTTGATGGTAATGCAAGTCGATATGCAACCAAAATGATATTTTCCATGATTTCAAAGGGTCCCACAAAATGTGGATCCAACTTCATGGATTTAATATCACTCTTCTTCGGCTTAACCCTTAAGAACACCTTATCTCCAACAAAATACTCTCTTGGAGTCCTTTTTAGATCTGCATAACTCTTCTACCTATTCACAACCTCCTTAAGCCTTTGCCTAATTTCCTTTAGCTAATATTCCATTACCCTAACCATTTTTGGCCCAATCACAACTCGATATTCTAGGTTATCCCAAGACAATGGTGTTCTACACTTTCACCCATACAAGGCATCAAAAGGTGCCATTCCTAGCGAGGAGTGATGTCCATTATTGTAGGTAAACTCTACTAAAGGTAGAAAATATTCCTAGTGAGACTTGTGATCCATGTAGTACATGCGAAGCATGTCTTCCAGAACTTGGTTTACCCACTCTATTTGGCCATCAGTTTTAGGGTGGTAAGCTGAACTCATATTCAATTTTGTACCAACTACACTATGAAGGGATTTCCAAAATTCAAAAGTGAATTTGGAGTCTCTATTTGAGATAATTACCTCAGGGAATCCATGCAATCGGAATACCTCTTTGATGAATCTGCTAGCTACTACTTGAGCATCATCCTTAGTATTCCCCGGTATGAAATGAGTAACCTTAGTCAGTTTGTCGACCACTACAAAGATGGCATCATGTTGGTACCGAGTTTTGGGTAAACCCACTATAAAATCCATGGATATAACCTGCCATTTTTGCGTAGGTATCTCATGCAAATATAGTTTTCCTATAGGATGCTAGCATTCTGCCTTAACCTTCTGATATTCGAGGCATCGAGCAACAAAATCTGTGATATCCTTCTTCATTCCTACCCAAAAGAAGGTTCTTTTCATGTTTTCTCGCATTTTGGCTCCTCCCAGATGAGCAAAATAAGGAGATCTATGGGCTTCTTGCATTATCAAGTTCCTTAAATCGCCCATATTTGGTATGATGACCCTTCCCTTATAACATAGAAAGTCATCTCTCATACTAAATTCCTTATTTCCTTCAGGATATCTGTTCATCTTAACTCGAATTTCTTGGCAGTACTCATCCCGAGATTGCTCCTATCTCACCCGATCCATAAGGTCCAAGTGAATTTTAGTTATAGTTGCTATATATTTTCTCCTACTTAAAGCATCAATGACTTTATTCTCCTTCCCTTTTATGTATTCAATATTGAAATCATACTCAGCGAGGAATTCCACCCATCTTCTCTATCTCACATTGAGTATTGGTTGAGTGAATATATACCACAGACTTTGATGGTTAGTATTTAACTCAAAGGGTCTTCCCACCAAGTAGTGGTACCAAACCTTTAAAGCATGCACCACTGTAGCTAATTCTAGATCATGCGTAGCATAATTAACTTCATGCTTTTTGAGCTTCCTTGAAGTATATGCCACTATTGACTCTTCTTGTGAGAGCACCCCTCCTAATCCTTCTATTGATGCATTTGTGCATACTGAGAAGTCCCCTTGTGGATCGAGAACCTTTAGTATTGGTGCGGTAGTAAGCTTTTGCTTTAGTAGTACAAAAGTAGCCTCACACCTTTCTGACCACTTGAATTCCTTTTCCTTCTTCTGAAGGTTAGTTATGGGTCCAACAATTTTGGAGTAATCCTTTATATAACATCTATAATAGCCCATTAACCCCATGAAGCTTCATACTTCAGTCACATTAGTAGGGGTTGGCCAATTTAGGATAGCCTCTATCTTCTTCGAATCCACAACAATTCCTTTTTTTGATATAACATGTCCAAGATATCGTACCTCTGGAACATAGAATTCACTCTTAGCCAGATTTCCATAAAGTTGATTCTTCCTTAACAATTCTAACACGATCCTAAGATGTTTATCGTGTTCTTCTTTATCTCGAGAGTATATAAGGATATCATCTAGGAATACCAAGACAAACTGGTCCAAGTGTCTTCGGAACACACTGTTCATCAAGTTCATGAAAGGATCTGGGGCATTAGTCAGTCCAAAGGGTAGAACCGTAAACTCATAGTCCCTTTCCTTGTTTTTATTTTTTTTTTTTGAGTGTCCTCCTCACGAATTCTTAACTGGTGATACCTTGACCTCGGATCGATCTTAGTAAACACCTTGGCATCCTTTAGTTGATCAAATAAATCTTCAATCCTAGGTAAAGGATATCGATTCTTGATTGTAGCCTTATTTAGCATCCTGTAATCAATACACAATCTTAGTGAACCATACTTCTTTTTCATGAACAAAATCGAGTGCACCCCATGGTGACACACTTGGTTTTATCAAACCTTTCTCCAATAATCCTTGCAATTGAACCTTCAGTTCTTGCATTTCAATAGGATTCATCCTATACGGGGATCTATGAATAGGTTCGACTCCCATCATAAGTTCAATTGTGAAGTCAAATTCTCGTACAGGAGGTAGTCCAGGTAGGTCCTCTAGAAATACATCCTTAAAATCTTGCAGAATTGGGTGTTGCCTTAGTATTTCACCTTTCTCATGGTCTTCCACTTCATTAAGTTTTACTACATACACTATTCCTCCTCTCTTTAGGGCCTTTTTCAATTGCATAGCTGACAACATCCGAGGCTTAAATACCCCTTGCTTGCTATGAATTCTGAGTCTCCTCCCACCTTCTTCTACATACTCAATCCATCGGTCTTGAAAATTAATCAAGGCTTTATGAGCTTGTAGCCAATCCATCCCTAGGATCACATCAAAGGCATGAAGGGGAGCTACATATAAACATCATTCCGTAATCCCATTAGATATAGCGACTTCTACCATAGGATAACATTGGTTCACCGAGTAGGTCTACCTAGAACCATACTCAACCTTCCACCCTTGAGCCAAATATCCTGGCCTTTTTGACACAGTCCTTGCTAGACTAGATGAAATAAAACTGTCAGTGGCTCCACTATCTATCAAAATATTTACTTGCTTATTAAAAACCTTACCTTTCACAAGTAATGGGGTGGCTTGTCCCTCTAGCTTATACTTCCCGATTGTGGCATAGATCCGATGTTCTGGTTCCTTTCCTTTTTCATTAGCTATGCTAGTCCCTGCTCGATATGGACACTGATTATAGTAATGAGGTCCCCAAAAATTGTAACACCCTTCCTTGGGTCCTTGCTATTTTTCAAGTTTTTGATTCCCTATCTTAACTGTTGGAGCTAGAGCTTGCAACTTCTATTGTTGAGGTTTGGTATTATTGGGTTTGTGATCCTTCTTATGAAAGCTCTTCTTGAACTTCTTCTAATTTCCATTAGGTTTCCTCTCAAGATTTTGGGGGTTCTTAGCCTTTCGTTCTTGATCAGCCTCCCATTTAACAAACCCATCACTATTCCTCTTCTTTAGCTCCTATCGAGCTTGCTCGGATAAGGTGTCGTACTTAAAATAGAAGTGTGACTCTGCCTTCTTTGCTAGGTCATACACCTTTTACAATGACTTTGGCTCCTACATGTCTACATCATGCTTTATCCTAGACTCCAAACCAAGAGTGAACTTGTGGACCCACATTTTCTCATTATAAATAGGTACATACTTAAACAATCTCACCAACTTCTTGTAGTACACTTCCACTATGTTGGTTCCTTGTCTTAGACTAGAAAATTCCTCAAACTTCAAGGCATAGAAATGCTCTATTAGGAATATTTTCTTAAATATTTTTATAAACTCCTCCCATGGAGTGTCAATAGGTTCAATATTAGTTTCCTCATAGTGGGTTTCCCACCATTCCAGAGTAGCCCCTTCCAGGTTGATCGTAGCCCAAAGTGTTTGAGTTCCTGATGAGTAGCCCTTTACCGTAAAGTGAACCTCTACTTCTCTCAACCATGCTTCCACTGCATCCCCTTCACCCTCCCCATAAAAATTGGAGATACTAATGTTTTTCATGTCCCTAGCTATCTCCTTTTCTTCCAGGGCTCTAGCTTGCACTTGTTTTGTAGTTAGTCCACTACTTGGACCAACCTCTAAGCCTCTAACTTGTGAATTTTGGTTTGTAGCTATTTCCAACAATTGTCTTATCTGATCCTGCATAGCAACGACTATTGTGGTGAGGTCTTCTACCTCCCTATTGGGGCTTGTTGGTCCCCCATCCTGGTTTTCTTCTTTAACATTACTTTGTCGAGTTTTCCTAGGTGTAGGCCTCCCTCTTCTAGTATTAGGTGGTATCTTAACCTAATTCCATCCAAGAAAGAAGATTAGATTACAATTTTATCTAAGTTGTATCTCTAATTCAAGCCATAATACAAAGTTCTCTTGCTAGATGCATTAAAAAGTCTAACTAGGGTAATATCCCAGGTTAGGATGTATCACTGATACCGAAGCCCATACTAAGGCATCCTACATCCACTCACCCTTGGGGTTGATTCCCATAAGATATTAGCAAATAGGGTTTTCTAGGTCATCCCAGCTTTAGCCTTTACCTTAAGCAAGCCTTCAATGGAGACATCTAATTCCTTTCAGCACACATAGAAGCTCTATACCCTCATACCTAGTGCTCTGATACCAAATGTAATGACCCAAAATACACAAACAAAAACATATAAAAATAGAAAGAGTTTTATTTTTTTCCTAAGGAGAGAGACTCATGAACCCTTCATGAAACCCTAACCCAACCTAATATTTACCTAATATTTAAATCCCCTAAGTTTTCCTGAAATCTACATCTCACGAGATACCCTACCACAAATCCACTTTGCATAGGCGTAACATGTGTTACTACAAACAAGTCTATCTATCTCATCACTCTTGATGAGTTAGACTTATCACCCTCAATCAATCGAAGGTATACACGCATCACCATACCATACACAAGCTATTATGTGTAGGTATGCTACGAGTATCGTGAGTTAAGCTATCCATCTCATCTATCTGATGAGCTATCTTAACTCAGATGTAGTCTCTCCACAACTTAGTATTTTATCTCCCTAAGGGGTCTCAATTCCCTTAGGTCTCCTATGTTCACCCTAAGGGGTTCTCAATTCCCTTAGGTCACCTATGAGTTCACCCTAGAACTCTACTCTTGATCTTATCATTCCAATCAAACAAGAATACACCTAGATTTTAAAACAAGAAAAGCATAGTCACTAAGCATCCAAAAAAGAAAAGAAAAGAAGGATCAATACTAAAAGAGAATATCATCAAAGAATAGAGAATCATACACATTTTAAATCCAAATACAGTATTAAAGTAAAAACACCTTCTCTACACCAATAACTAGTTATTGCATTAAATATTTGCATGGTAAGTCCATCTTACTCTAAATATTATTACTATCATTATTAGGGATATCTCCCCACAATTCTAGACTACTTGAGCATAAGTAAATAAATATAAAATACAATTACCTAGTCTTTGGTTCCATTGAACTCCTCACTTCTCCTTGCTTCCCATTGGTTCTTTGAGGGTATTAGGGGATCAGGATACTCATGGTTCAAGATAGGCATACCTCTAAATGCATCTATTCATTTAGTTTGCCAAATTGCAACTATACAAAATTTAATTAAGTTTACAACCATCTAATGCATAATGGATTTTATAAAATACCCTTTACTTTTATTTTCACCTCTCATGTTCTCTTAGAGAGTCATCCAACATGTGCCACTTAGTTCAAGGTCTCACTTCAATCAAATCTATTCATGTTTTAAAGCATTAAAGTCCCATACCTTTGACCTCTAAAACAAGTCCTTCAATCATTCCCTAAATCAAAGCCCCATAACTTTAATTCAAAGAATAATTCTAATCATCAACTTAATTCATATAAGCTCAATCAAATCCAACCATGTTTTAAATCATTAAAGTCCCATACCTTTAACCTCTAAAACAAGTCCTTCAATCATTCCCTAAATCAAAGCCCCATAACTTTAATTCAAAGAATAATTCTAATCATCAACTTAATTCATATAAGCTCAATCAAATCCAACCATGTTTTAAAGCATTAAAGTCCCATACCTTTAACCTCTAAAACAAGTCCTTCAATCATTCCCTAAATCAAAGCCCCATAACTTTAATTCAAAGAATAAATCTAATCATCCATTTAATTCATGAAAGCTTTCTCATAAATTCTGTAACATAAACATAGTAATAAATTCTATAACATAAACTTAGTCATCAATTCTATAACATAATTATGTTACCTTATGAAACACTCTAAAATAAAATCTACATCATAGACTTACTTAATCAAAGATTTACAACCTTATTGGAAGATTCATAACCTTAATTCAAGATTCTTTGAAGAACAAAAGCTCACACTGAGAGGGGGGGTGAAAAGTATAAGAGAATTTTTTATTTTTCTTTACCAATAAATATTATGCAATGTAATGATATCAATATCAACAAGAGTAATCAAAACAATGCATAAATCACCACACACAATAGAGACACCAATTTAATGTGGTTCATCCAATGTTGGCTACTCCACGGAGAAAATCTTTCACTAAAATTTTCTCAATCAATCTCTTGGGAATCCTTTCCTTATTACAATTTTTATTGACCTTTCTCCAAAGGAGACACCAATCCCCTAATCAAGTTCATGGATATCTATCTATAGGAGAACTCCTTTCTCCTTAGCTCTGACTGGTGATCTTCTAGAAGAATTGTTACCCCCACTACTTTGGCTAATGGATCTCTATCCACTGAGGACACATGTCCTCACTGCCCTGGCTAATGGATCTCTATCTAATGGAGACTGTCATCCTCTATACTGTGTCACATTCAAAGCTCTATCTCAAATATGTACTAAACACAGTACTTCAGTTTAACACAAATCTACTCAATCTATATCTCTGGTCTGGCACAAACCTGTCCTCAAATCTGCACCAAACTTTGTCTTTGAATCTGTATTAAAAATAGTCCTTTGGTCTAGCACAAATTCATCCTCAATATCTATCCACTGATCTGCAATAAATAAGTCCTTCGGTCTACCACAAATATTTCCTCAATATTTGTCCACTGATCTGCACTAAATATAGTCCTTCGGTCTAGCACAAATCTTTCGTCAATCTCTATCTATTGATATATACTAAACATAGTTCTTCGGTCTAGCATAAAGCTTGATCCAATCTCAAATTAACTGTGCTAGATCTGACCCAAACCTTAACTCAAGGTTTGAACAAATCAATCAATCAACTCTGCTATCAAGTATTCTCAAAGACTTATCTCAAATCTATCTTGTAAGCTTCCACAAAAGCTCACACTAATCTATCATTTTTTTGATTCTTCCTCTATTTTTTTACCTTTGTCAATATCTTCATTATTTTCTAACTTGTCTTCTATAGGATCACATTCTTCTTCTTATAGTGCCATTGGAATATTTTCTTCTGGTCCTTCAAGTGCATCCTCATATTCATCATCATTGAAACTGGAACCATTCCCTGTACAACTATCTTCAAGATGTCCAAAATTACCACATCTAAAACACTTGAGAATTATTGGTGACCTTTTCTTGACTTATTTTTATTCAATCAAAAATAGGACTTCATATTTATCATTATTTGAAAAGCTGTTATCATTATCACTTGCGTACTTACTTGCCTTGTCTGCATAGTAGCTCTTCTTTTATCTTTGAAAGAACTTATTTCCTTGTTTTCCTTGTCCATCCTTGCATTTATTTTGGTACCTGTATCTTTCTAATTATTTGTTCATGTAATCCTATTTTTATTCATCATTGTTATGTTTAGCTTCTTGACAATCAGTTGCATTGTGACCATACTTTCAACAATTGAAACATCTAATAGATTTTGCATCTTTAAATCTTCTTGAATCCTTATTCCTTATGCCATAATTATCTTCTTCATCACTGGATGACTCATTGCTCTATTCTGACTTCTTACCCTTTGTATCCCTAATTTCTTTGAAGGCTGCTTCCTTTCTAATATTAGGTTCCTCTTTTATTCTTAACTCAAAAGCTATAAGAATACCAAGTAACATATCTCTTGTAAAAGAATCACCATCTTTTGATTCTTCTATAGCAGAAGTATTTTTACTAAATATTTTTGGAAGAGATCTTAAGACCTTATCACAAACATCTGATTCTTCAACATTAAGTCCAAGTCCTTGCATAGCATTAACAACCTCATCAACTCAAAGTAGATAAGTACTAATGTTTTCTTCATCCTTCATTCTTAACTCTTCAATTTGTCCTTTGCTATTTCTTATCTTTGTCTTTTTGACACTTTTATCTCCTTCATATATGCTTTGCAACTTATCCCAAATTCCTTTTGTATTTTTACAATGCATAACTTTTATGTATTCTGTTCTATGCAAACTTCTCAAAATTGCATTCATTGCTTTTGAATTGTAATGTTGTAGAATATTACATTCCTTGTATGTAGGTGGATTAACTATTGGTATGTATCCATTTTCAATTGCTTCCCAAATTTTATTTCCAAGTGCCATCAGGTGAATCTTCATTATCATAATCCAAAATATATAATCACTTCCATAAAATATTGGTGTTGAATTATCTAAGGATACATTCTTATAATCCATTATGTTCTTGAAAGCTTTTCCTTCAAGCTGTTAAACTCTTTCGAAGGAACCCTCTTTGATACCAATTGAAGAACACAAGCTTATACTGAGAAGGGGGGTGAACATTATAAGACCATTTTTTACTTTTATTTCTCAATAAATATTATGCAATGTAAAGATATAAATATAAAAAATGGTAATCAAAGTGATGCACAAATCACCACATACAATAGAGACACCAATTTAATGTGGTTCACCCAATGTGGGCTACTCCACGAAGAAAATATTTCACTAAAATTTTCTCAATAAATATTTTGGGAATCCTTTCCCTATTACAATGTTTATGTTCCTCTATCCAAAGGAGACACCAATAACCTAATCAAGTTCATGGATATCTATCTACAAGAGAACTCCTTTCTCCTTAGCTCTAACTGGTGATCTTCTAGAAGAACTGTTGTCCCCACTTCTCTGGCAAATGGATCTCTATCCACTGAAGTCACCTATCCTCACTGCCCTGGATAATGGATCTCTATCCACTAGAGACTGTCGTACTCTATACTCTATCACCTTCAAAGCTCTATCTCAAATCTGTACTAAACATAGTCCTTTGGTTTAGTATAAATTTGCTCAATATCGATATCTGGTATGGAATAAATTTGTCCTCAAATCTATACCAAACTCTATCGTAGAATATTTACTAAACACATTCCTTGATATAACACAAATATATCCTCAATCTCTATCCACTTATATGCACTAAACATAGTACTTCGGTCTAGCACAAATATTTTATCAATCTATGTACAATGATCTATACTAAACACATTCCTTCGGTCTAGCAAAACTCTGTCCACTGATCTGTACTAAACATAGTCCTTCAGTCTAGCACAAATATGTCCTTAATCTCTATCCTCAAGCCTTAGCATAAAGCTTGATCGAATATCAAATAAACTCTGCTACATCTACCCCAAACCTGAACTCAAGGTTTGAACAAATCAATCAATCAACTCTGCTCTCAAGTCTTCTCAAAGATTTGTCTTAAATATATCTTGTAATCTTCCACAAAAGCTCACACTAATCTATCCACAAGTTCTCTCTAGAACTTTTCCACATCTTCTCAACAAGTCCTCACTAGAACTTATCCAAATATTCTTAATAAGTCCTCACTAGAACTTATCCAAACTCATAGAAACATAAAGACAATTTTTAGAGACTCAATATGCTTCACACTAATCACAATGTCCAATTACTTTCAATCACTCTTTTATAAATATATAGAGAATTGTTAAAGACTCAATATGCTTCACACTCATAACAATGGTCAATCAATTTTAATTAATATTTTGAAACATACAAAGAATTGTTAGAGACTCAATATGGTTCACATTCACAAAATCTCAATCACTTGTAATATCTCTTTTATCATAGAAACATATAGGGAATTGTTAGAGACTCAATATATTTCACACTCATAAGTACTCAACCTTTTTCTCAAATCAATTTAGAATATAGAATAATATGTTTCATAGAACTTGAACTATCACTTCACACATCCACTTGACTAGGCTCAACCAACTCTACTCAACCAATCACTCAATGAAATAATCCTTGTTCACAAACCCTATTCCAAGTTTATGAAAACTCACTCAAAATGTTTCCAACAATGCTTATCAAACAATCTCACATAACAATGATACTTATGTTCTTTGCAAACCCTAGTTCAAGTTCTTCACTCAACAACTCACTTCAACAACAATGCTTATAAAATAATCTTCACATAACAATGATAATCATATTCTTTGTAAACCCTAGTTCAAGCACTTTACTCAACCATTAACTTCAAAAACAATGCTTATCAAATAAGGTGCATATCATTCACTTCATAATAGCTCAAAAAATCAATAAGGAAACTAATCAAGTCCTTTCACTCTAAAGTTATTTTCCAGAAAACCAACCAATCAACTAAACAAAAGAAAAATGTGCTCATACCTTTTTCTTGATGAGGAGTAGACCATACAAATCTTCCACAATCATAAACACTTCTTTTCCAAACTCAAGGAGGTTAGAAGATAATAATTTCTCTCTCAAGGAATCACAATACTAAATAATATCAAACACAAATACACCTTATCACTCCATATTTAAAATAACATCCAACACCTTAAAAATATTAGAACAATTACTTTCACAATAATCCCTTTGGCAAAAATTCCTTTTAAATAAAATCAACACCTTGAAAGGCTTAATCCTCCAATATGCAAATATAACAATTGAGACTTTATTTTAAAATTAAAATCAAACTCATTATACTCCCTTCACTATTTTACCATGAAAAATGACCACAAGAAATTAAACTTTAATTAATCCTTATACCTCCCAACTACCTCATGTTAAACCTTAGGGAAGTAAAATTTAAATTAAAAAATGTACCTTTAACCTTAGTGGGTTTTGAACCCACAATGCTACCTCCCAAAGTGCCCTAGTCATAGCCTTAGCTACCGCATGAGCTAGAGTGCCTGCATACTCTATTACCTCCTCTGCTACCACCAAAACAGAGACACAAAATACAGACTTCCAAACTTGCTATCATTGGGTTTCAAACTCGTAACCACTATGCCACAAGCACCAAGTCAAATGCCACCTGAGCTAGCCACCTGATGGTGCTAGAAACCAAGCACCTCAATGTCTTGAATACACCAAATTTTGGGTTTACATAGTGCATGAGCTTTTTCAACAAAAATGTGGATGCATTAATTGAGAATCCAAGCTAAGGTTTGGATAAGGTATAGATAATTTATGCCCTTTTTACCATGCATGTCGGCAGAGATATATTAGTTGGGGGTCGGCGCTTATGTTTTACCTTCACAATATTGAATTTATAATTATTTAAATTTACTAGAATTTAAATATTATAAATTAATATTTAAATATTTTTGCTTTATTAAAGATTAAAACCTCCTTAGGTTTTACCACTTCAAATAAATAATATTTATTTATACAATTTAAATTCAGTTTGAATTTAAATATTTATAAATTAAATATTAAAACTTCCTTGGGATTTCTAATTTGAAATTAAAAGCCTCCTTGGGTTTTTATAAGAACCTTTTACTTTTGCTCATCCATGGTTTTAATATAAACCCTTCTATTTATGCTTCACATAATATTAAAAATAAATATTATGAAGCTCTTTTGCCATCAACCTTTTGCATTGCTCCTTTTGACCTTTTGTCATCAATGGTAGCTTATTCCTTGACATCAATGACAACTTCGTTCCTTGACATCAATGACAAATTTGACTCAAAATGTCCAACATTCTTAACCTTATCCAAAGACTCACTACTTTAATTAACAAAGTAGACTCTTCATGATCTTACTGAGCAAAGGTCTTACTTTAATTAAATTCACATAGTTTATATATTTATTTAAAGGTCATACTTTAATTAAATACTCCTAAGATAATTTTCAACCATCAAAGGTCTATTTTTAATTAACGACGCATAAGGTGTTTCATAAAATCAAAGGTTTATTTTTAATATTTATTCCATAAGACATCTCATAATAATAAAGGTCTGCCTTAATATTTAATTTATAAGACATCATATAATATTCAAAGGTCTACCTTAATATTTATTTTATAAGACATCTCACATTACTATTATCCAGGACATTAGATTACTGAAATCATGGCGGAAGTAACATAGCTTTGGTAGGGAGGTCAACTACCTTGGAGTTCAAGGAGAGGACAACCAGCCACTCTCCACTCTGCCCAGGGTTTCATTAACTCAAACATTTCCTCGCATGCATGATGGCCTTCCTAGTAACGGTACTTCCTCACTCTTATAGTAGGAAAAACATAGCTACAATGTTCCATAATCACTTATTGGCTCTTATAGACACAATGCTTCCTCACTCATATAGTGGGAAGTCACAATGTTGCCATCAATACTTGGTGGCTCTTCTAGACATGGCACTATACTTCCTCATGCAGTGGGGAAAAATACAACATTGCCATCAACACTTGGTGGCTTACAAGACACAACACTTCCTCACGTAGTGGGGAAAACATAGTGTTTCCATCAATGCTTGGCAGCTTACAAGACACAAAAATTACTCACATAGTGGGAAAAAACATAGTATTATCGTCAACACTTGGTGGCTTACAAGACACAACACTTCCTCATGTAGTGAGGAAAATACAACATTGCCATCAACACTTGGTGGCTTACAAGACACAACACTTCCTCACGTAGTGGGAAAAAACACAACATTGCCATCAACGCTTGGTGGCTTACAAGACACAACACTTCCTCACACAGTGGGGAAAAACACAACATTACCATCAATGCTTGGTGGCTTACAAGACACAACACTTCCTCACATAGTGGGAAAAAATACTACGTTGCCATAATTGCTTAGTCTATGGTGAGGTCGAAATTTCATAAAAGTAAACTGTAAAGACGCTCAGAGGGAGCCCAAAATAGACATATATTTTTTCCTGTGTTTAAATTAAAACAACTAAACTTCAAACATTCAGAGGAACTTAACATGCTACAAGGGGGGAATTTTAACCAAGTTCCATACTGTTTTCACATCATAAAAATAAATCATGCAACGATAAGCTTAGAAACCTCCAAATTTTTTCTCCTATGCACTAGAAACCAATAGCTCCTTTGTTAGTTTCCTCCTTTGCTCCTTGTGTGCTCCTCTACATTTTCTCCTATTTCATCTACCTCTCTCCTTTGCGTCCCCTCATATTTATTTTTGTTTAATTTTTCCTTCTTTACCTTGCGTACCCTTCCTCCTAGGTGGCCCGTATGCATCCACATCTCTTGAGATCCGCACCATCCTTGCACCTCCTTTCCCTTCAATGGTGTCATACCTCATCTCACCTTACTCTGATGGCACGCATTCTTCTATCCCTTATTTCTATTTTGGGAAAAAATAGAGCCTCCAGGTCATTTACGTAGGTTGCACTTCATATGGAGAAAAGATATTATAATTTTTAAATGAAAGTAGCATCCCTTTCAAATAAAATATCCCTCAAGATATTTTATTTCCACTTAAAAAATATATTCCTTTTTTATTTATTATTTAAAACAATTTCCTAATTGTTTTTTTTTGAATAAAAGATTTCTATCTATTATCAAATGGATTTATTTCATTTTTTTTCATTTATTTCATTTCACTAAAGTTTATTAATGAATTTGCAATATCATTAAAATAAACTTCTTCAATTACTTTTAAATGATTTTTTTATTTATCACAAAGATAAAGTTTATTAACGAGTTTAAATGCACTCACATCATCATTGAATCAAACCTCATTAATTTTTTTAAATGCACCTTCAATTTTCATTTAAACCTAATCCATTTTTTCTTCATAAAAACTTATGCTCACATAATATTTCAAAATAAGCATTTACTTTATGAAACTACATGCATTTTTGCAGTTGTTCTACTATTGAAATTCCAACATTAAGATACCCAAGTCATAATACAGGAAAGAGCAATCAATGTTACAAAGCAACAAAGAGGGAATCTTTCCATCAACCCAATCACCCATCTCAGCTGAATATTTTATGATAGCTACTAGGCTATCAACTAAAGCTCAAGGCGATCAATCATTTATGATTATCCCTTTCGATAATGCATACCTATATGAACGTATCTATCCATGTTACCTATGGGTACCTTAATAATCATTTTCCCTGATCTTAAGTACCCTCATTTTTGCTGGATGTTTTTGCCTTCTCCACCTACAAGTGTACCTGATCCTACACACTTGGAAATATGTTAGCAATAACATGCCCTTCTAAATCAACTAAACATCATATAGTTGTTTTAATTGTTCAAACTAGGTATCACCACATCATATATTAATACATTGTTTCTTTGTACCAAATTGTCCTCGAGGGAGGGTCATGACATCCTCCCCCACTAAAACTAAACATTATCCTCGGTGTTTCCAGTTTATTTATTTTTTGAAAAAAAAATAAAAAATATTACATTATATATCTTCAAACAAAAAGGGAAAATATTTTTGCATAACCTCCACTTTATCCCAAGTGGCATTTTTCTTAGAGAACTAGTCCCATTGGACCTTACATTGTTCAAGAGTCCTATTCCGTATGGACTTAGAATGAAACTCAAGAATCTTCACTGGTAGTACTTCAATGGCCTTCAAATTTACCATATGCAAATTAGAAACATCCCACACATGTTCAGGGTCAGCAACATGCTTCGTAAGAAAGGATATGTGGAAAGTTTCATGGATTTTGGATATATTCAGTGGTAATGCAAGTCGGTATGCAACCAGAATGATATTTTCTATGATTTCAAAGGGTCCCAAAAAATGTGGTCCAACTTCATGGATTTAATAGCACTCTTCTTCAGCTTAACCCTTAAGAACACCTTTTCTCGAACAGAATACTCTATTTGAGTTTTTATTAGATCTGCATAACTCTCATACCTATCCGTAGCCTCCTTAAGCCTTTGCCTAATATCCTTTAGCTGATATTCCATTACCCTAACCATTTTTGGCCCAATCACAACTTGATCTTCTAAGTTATCCCAAGATAATGGTGTTCTACACTTTCACCCATACAAGGCATTGAAAGGTACCATTCCTAGTGAGGAGTGATGTCCATTATTGTAGGAAAACTCTACTAAAGGTAGACAATATTCCCAGTGAGACTTGTGATCCATGTAGTACATCCGAAGCATGTCTTCCAAAACTTGGTTTACCCGCTCTATTTGATCATCAGTTTTAAGTTGGTAAGCTGAACACATATTCAATTTCATACCAACTGCACTATGAAGGGATTCCAAAAATTCAAAAGGAAATTTGGAGTCTCTATATGAGATAATTACCTTAGGGAATCCATGCAATCATAATACCTCTTTGATGAATCTTCTAGCTACTACTTAAGCATCATCCTTAGTTTTTCCCGGTATGAAATGAGTAACCATATCTAGTTTTTTGACCACTACAAATATGGCATCATGTTGGTACCGAGTTTTTGGTAAAACCACTATAAAATCCATGGATATAACCTACCATTTTCATAGATATATCATGCAAATATAGTTTTCCTACAAGATGTTGAAATTTTGCCTTAACCTTCTGACATTCGAGGCATCAAGCAACAAAATCCATGACATCCTTCTTTATTCCTACCCAAAAGAAGGTTCTTTTCATATTTTATCGCATTTTAGCTCCTACCGGATGAGCAGAATAAGGAGATCTATGGGCTTCTTGCATTATCAAGTTCTTTAAATCATCCATATTTGGTATGATGACCCTTCCCTTATAACATAGAAAGTCATCCCTCATACTAAATTCCTTATTTCCTTCAAGATATTTATTCATCTTAACTTGAATTTTTTGGTAGTACTCATTCCAATATTGCTCTTGTCTCACCCAATCCATAAGGTCCAAGTGAATTTTAGTTATAGCTGCTATATATTTTCTCCTATTTAAAGCATCAATGACTTTATTCTCCTTCACTTTTATGTATTCAATCTCGAAATCATACTCAGTGAGGAATTCCACCCATATTATTTGTCTCGCATTGAGTATTGGTTGAGTGAATATATACCATAGACTTTGATGGTCAATATTTAACTCAAAAGGTCTTCCCACAAAGTAGTGGTGCCAAAAATTTAAAGCATGCACCATTGCAGCTAATTCTAGATCATGCATAGAATAATTAACTTCATGCTTTTTGAGCTTCCTCTTGTGAGAGCATCCATCCTAATCCTTCTATTGATGCATCTATGCATACTGAGAAGTCCCATTGTAGATCAAGAACTTTTAGTATTGGTGCGGTAGTAAGATTTTTCTTTAGTAGTATAATTTAGCCTCAGACCTTTCTGACCACTTGAATTCCGTTTCCTTCTTCTGAATGTTAGTTATGGGTCCAAAATTTTTGGAGTAATCCTTTATAAAATGTCTATAATAGCCCATTAATCCCATGAAGCTTCGTACTTTAGTCGCATTAGTAGGGAGTGGCTAATTTAGGATAGTCTCTATCTTCTTTGGATAGTCTCTATCTTCTTTAGCCCATTATTTCCATAAAGTTGATTCCTCCTTAAAAATTCTGATCCTAAGATGTTTATCATGTTCTTCTTTATCTTGAGAGTATATAAGGATATCATTTAGGAATACCAAGACAAAATGGTCTATGTATCTTTGGAACAAGTTGTTCATAAAGTTCATGAAAGCAACTGGAGGCATTAGTCATTCCAAAGGGTAGAACCATAAACTTATAATGCCCATAACTAGTCTTAAATATCATTTTGTGAGTGTCTTCCTCACAAATCCTTAACTGGTAATACCTTGACATCAGATCAATCTTAGAAAACACCTTGGCATCCTTTAGTTGATCAAATAAATCTTCAATCCTAGGTAAAGGATATTGATTCTTGATTGTAGCCTTATTTAGCATCCCGTAATCAATACACATTATTAGCGCTTATTTTTCATGAACAAAACTAGTGCACCCCACAATTACACACTTGGTTTTATCAAACCTTTCTCCAATAATCCTTGCAATTGAACCTTCAGTTCTTGCATTTCAATAGGATTCATCCTATATGGGGATCTATGAATAGGTTTAACTTCCATCATAAGTTCAATTGTGAAGTCAAATTCCCATACAAGAGGTAGTCTAGGTAGGTCCTATGGAAATACATCCTTAAAATATTGCAGAATTAGGTGTTTCCTTAGTATTTCACCTTTCTCGTGGTCTTCCACTTTATTAAGTTTTACTACATACACTATTCCTCCTCTCTCTAGGGCCTTTTTTAGTTGCATAGCTTACAATATTTCAGGCTTAAACACCCCTTGCTTGCTATGAATTCTGAGTCTCCTCTTGCCTTCTTCTATATACCAATCCATTGGTCTTGAAAATTAATCAAGGCTTTATGAGCTTGTATCCAATCCATCACGAGGATCACATCAAAGGCATGAAGGGGAGCTACATATAAACAACATTCCATAATCCCATTAGATATAATGAATTCTATAATAGGATAAAATTGGTTTACCTAGTAGGTCTACCCAGAACCATACTCAACCTTCCACCCTTGAGCCAAATATCCTGGCATTTTTGACGTAGTCCTTGCTAGAATTAATGAAATAAATGAAGAACACAAGCTTATAATGAGAGGGGAGGCTGAACAATATAAGACCACTTTTTACTTTTCTTTCCCAAACAATATTAATCAATATAATCAATGGCAATATTAATAGCAATAACCAAATAAATGCACAAATCATCACACACAATAGAGACACCATAATTTACGTGGTTCACCCAATGTGGGCTACTCCACGGAGAAAATATTTCACTAAAATTTTCTCAGTCAATCTCTTGGGAATTATTTCCCTATTACAATGTTTATGGACCTTTGTCCAAAGGATATGTTGATCCCCTAAATATGGTTTATGGATCTCTATCCATAGGAGAACTCCTTCTCCTCTGCTCTAGTTGGTGATCCTCTAGAAGAATACTACCTCCACTACACTGGCTTGTGGATCTCTCTCCACTGAAGACTCTTATCCTCACTCAGAAGACCTATCCTCACTACCCTGGTTGATGGATCTCTATCCATTGGATACTACTGTCCTCTGTACTTTGTCAACTCCAAATCTCTATCTCAATTTTGTACTAAGCAAAATCCATTCGGTCTACCACAAATCTTCTTGATCCTTGCACTAAACACGGTCCAATAGGTCTAGCACAAGTCTTCTCAACAAGCTCACTCAAATCTAAACTAAACATAGTTTATTCAGTCAAGTATAAATTTGCTCAATAGGTCTGCTTAGAACCGACTCAAATATTCTCAATAGTTCCACTCAGAACTTGCTCAAATGTGCTCAATAGGTCCACTTAGAACTTGCTCAATAGGTCCACTCATAACCTACTCAAATCTACTCAACAGGTCCACTCAAAACATGCTCAAATCTCCTCAATAGGTCCACTTAGAACCTACTTAAATATACTCAACAAGATCACACGTAACTTGCTCAAATATGCTCAACAAGTCCACACAGAACTTGTCCAATATGCTCAATAAGTCCACACAGAACTTATTCAAATCTGCTCAACAAGCTCACTCAGAACTTGCTCAAATATGCACAACAAATCCACTCAGAACCTGTACAAATATTCTCAACAAACTCACACACAACTTGTCCAAATTTTCTCAAAAAGATCACACAGAACTTGTCCAAATTTGCTCAATAAGTCCTCTCTAGAACTTAGCCAAATATGCATTGTAATCTTCCACAAAAGCTCATACAAAATCAGTCCACAAGTCTCCTCAAAGACTTACCTCAAATCAGCTTAACAAGTCCACATAGAACTTGTCCAATCTCATAGAAACATAGAGATAATTGTTACAAACTCAATATGTTATATAATCAATGCTCAATCAATTTCTCAACTCAAATCAATCTCATAGAAGCATAAAGAGAATTTTTAGAGACTCAATATGTTCTATGCTCATAACTCAATTTCTTTCACAACTCAAATCAGAATGTAGAATAGTTTATTTCATGGAACTTGAACAACCACTTCATACATCCACTTGAATAGGTTCAATCAACTCTACACAACCAATCACTCAAGAACCAACTCTCACTCACAAAACCTAGTCCGAACATGTATCTCCAACTCAAAATGTTCCCAACAATTCTAAACAACAAATCTCACATAACAATGATACTCATGATCTTTTCAAACTGTATTTCAAGTTCTTTGTAAAATCCAATGGATTCAACAACAATGCTAATAAATAAATATTCACATAACAATGATACTCATGTTCTTTTCAAACCCTAACTCAAGTTCTTTGCACAATCAAAGGCTTCAACAAAAATACTTATAAAACAAGGTTTTAATCACAACACTTAATTCTAGAAAACCTTGAAGAATTTAACTCAAACACTTTTGAAAAGGAAACCCTAATAAAATCATTTTCACTCCAAACTTTATTTTCTAGAAAGCCATTCAATCAACTTAACCAAAGAAGAATTTTCCCATACCTTTTTGCTTGTCAAGGAGTTGATCTCACAAATATGCTACACTCACAATTACTTCTTTGCCAATATCAATAAGGGTTAGAGGATAATTTTCTTCAACAAAAAATATCACAAAAATAATATCAAAATTACACCTTATCACTCCAACTTGATTAGTAATCAATATCCTCACAATAATCACAAAAACCCTTAATTCAAAATAACATACTACCCACAAATTCTTAATCTTCTAATATTACACAATAGCAATTTAAGAATTTTAAAAATAAAAATAGATTTTTCCTTATAAATCCTAAAGGTAATTCTCAACTACCACAACTTTATTACAAAGCAACCTTTCCAAAATCAACCACTAAACAACCTTATACCTCCAACTTAGGCATTTAATTAAAATTAAAATCAAAATATTACCTTTGAATTTGGAGGGAAACGAAACCTCGATGTTGCCCCCTATGATCACCTTAACCACATCCAAAGTCGCTGCACAAGCCAATCTCTCATTGATATTAAAGAAGCACCACGTGCTTCTTAATCTCCACTCTCTCCTTCTGCCTTGGAAAAATAACATGCGTCATAGGCACTTCACTCAACACACCTCATGATGCACCTGTCGTGATTTGAACATGAAATCCGTTGCAAGCCAGTGCTTTTGTTATTTCAAAAATGCCACTACACCATGTTGTATTATGCAACTTCGAAATTTAAAGATTCCTCCCTTCAACACTTTGTTGTCATGTTTTTCGCATACACTCACGAGCTCTTAATTTCACAGGCCAATCTTTTTTACTTTAGAGCAAGGATGATAAATTTAAAATTTAGGCATAGTATTTATATGCTTCCTCCATTATTTTGAAAATGCTTCAAATGCCTTTGGTATTAAACCCAACCTTTGGGTTTATTAAGATATATTTAGACTTTATAAAACCCACTCTTTGCATTATAAAATATTATAATAAAAAATATAAATATTTTATTTGGGTTTTCACCATGGCACATTTAATATTATAATAACCATTATTATAATATTATACCTTTGATAAAGTACCTTTAATATTTATTTATAAAATTTAAATTCTCACTAAATTTAAATAATTTATAAAATAAATATTATAACTCCTTTTTAACTTCTATCTTTTGCACTCTTTCACTTGATCTTTGGCCTTCTTCCTAGATATCAAATAATCATTTTATCCCCTTTGTTTCCTACTGAAATATTTGATATTACTGATGACTTCATCTGGTGACATCAATAACAACTTTGACTTAGGGACTCAAAATGTCCAACAATAAAACTGTTTGTGGCTCTACTATCTATCAAAAAAATTTCTTGCTTATTAAAAACCTTATCTTTCACAAGTAATGGGGTGGCTTGTCCCTCTAGCTTATGCTTCCTCATTGCGACATAGATTCAATGTTCTAGTTCCTTTCCTTTTTCATTAGTTGTGCTAGTCCCTACTCTATATGGACACTAATTATAGTAATGAGATCCCCAACAATTGTAATATCCTTCCTTAGGTCCTTGCTATTTTTCAAGTTTCTGATTCTCTGTATTAACTGTTGGAGCTGGAGCTTACAACTTCTGTTGTTGAGATTTGGTATTATTGGGTTTGTGATCCTTCTTATAAAATATATTACTGAGCTTCTTCTAATTTCCATTAGGTTTCATCTCAATATTTTGGGGGTTCTTAGCCTTTCATTCTTGATCAACCTCCCATTTAACAAACCCATATATTCCTCTTCTTTAGCTCCTATCGAGCTTGCTCTAATAAGGTGTCATACTCAAAACATAAGTGTGACTCAACCTTATTTGCTAGGTCATATGCCTTTTACAATGACTTTGGCTCCTACATGTCTACATCATGCTTTATCCTAGACTCCAAAAGTGAACTTGTGGACCCACATTTTCTCATTATAAATAGGTATATACTTAAACAATCTCACCAAATTCTTGTAGTACACTTCCACTATGTTGGTTCCTTGTCTTAGACTGGAAAATTCCTCAAACTTCAAGGCATAGAAATGCTCTGTTAAGAATATTTTCTTAAATATTTTTATAAACTCCTCCTATGGAGTGTCAATAGGTTCAATATTAGATTCCTCATAGTGGGTTTCCCACCATTCCAGAGCAGCGCCTTCCAGGTTGATCCTAGCCTAAAGTGTTTAAGTTCCTAATGAGTAGCCCTTTACTATAAAGTGAACCTCTACTTATCTTAGCCATACTTCTGCTGCACCCCCTTCACCCTCCCCATACAAATTGGAGATACTAATATTCTTCATGTCCCTGGCCATATTATTTTTTCCAGGGATTTGGATTGCACTTATTTTGTAGTTAGTCCACTACTTGGACCAAACTCTGAGTCTCTAACTTGCAAATTTTGGTTTACAACTATTTCCAAAACTTGTCTTATCTGATCCTACATAAACGACCGTTGCGATGAGGTATTCTACCTCCCTGTTGGGGCTTGTTGGTCCCCCATCCTGGTTTTCTTCTTCAATATTATTTTTTTGAGTTTTCTTCTTCTAGTATTAGGTGGCCTATTAACCTGATTTCATCCAAGAAATAATATTATATTATAGTTTTATCTAAGATGTATCTCTAATTCAAGTCATAATACAGAGTTATCTTTCCAGATGCATTAAAAAGTCTAACTAGGATAATATCCCAGGTTAGGATGTATCACTAATACCGAATCCCATACTAAGGCATCCTATATCCACTCGCCCTTAGGGTTGATTCCCATCAAATCTTAGCAAATAGGGTTTTCTAGGTCATCAAAGCTTTAGCCTTTACCTTAAGCAAACCTTCAATGGAGATATATAATTCCCTTCAGCACACATATAATCTCTATACCCTCATACCTAGTGCTCTGATACCAAATATAATGACCCAAACACACACAAACAAAACAAACAAAAATAGAAAGAGTTTTTTTCCTAAGGAGAGAGACTCATGAACCCTTCATGAACCCCTAACCCAAACTAATATTTAATTATTATTTAAATCCCCTAAGTTTTCCTTAAATCTACATCTCACAAGATACCCTACCGTAAATCCACTTTACATAGGTATAACATGTATTATTGCAAACAAGTCTATCTATCTCATCACTCTTTATGAGTTAGACTTATCACCCTCAATCAATCGAAGGTATACATGCATCACTATAGCATACACAAGCCATTATGTGTAGGTATACTACGATTATAGCGAGTTAAGATATTCATATCTTACATCTGACAAGCTATCTTAACTCAGATGTAGTCTCTCCACAACTTACTCTTTTATCTCCCTAAGCGGTCTCAATTCCCTTAGATCTCCTATGTTCACCCTAAGGGGTTCTCAATTACCTTAGGTCACCTATGTTCACCCTAAGGGGTTCTTAATTCCATTAGGTCACCTCCATGATCTTATCATTTCAATAAAACAAGAATACACCTAGATTTTAAAACAAGCAAAGCATAGTCACTAAGAATCCAGAAAAGAAAAGAAAAGAAGGATCAATACTAAAAGAGAATATCATAAAATAATAGAGAATCATACACATTTTAAATCCAAATACAATATTAAAGTAAAAACACCTTCTCTACACCAATAACCAGTTATTGCATTAGATATTTGCATGGTAAGTCCATATTACTCTAAATATTATTACTTTCAGTGTTAAGGATATCTCCCCATAATTCTAGACTACTTGAGCATAAGTAAATAAATATAAAATACAATTACCTAGTCGTTGGTTCCATTGAACTCCTCACTTCTCCTTGCTTCCCATTGGTTCTTTAAGGATAGTAGGGGATCAAGATACTCATGGTTCAAGATAGGCATACCTCTAAATGCATCTATTCAATTACTTTACCACATTGCAACTACACAAAATTTAATTAAGTTTACAACCATCTAATGCATAATGGATTTTATAAAAGACCCTTTAATTTTATTTTCACCTCTCATGTTCTCTTAGAAAGTCATCCAACATGTACCACTTTGTTCAAGGTCTCACTTCAATCAAATCTATTCATGTTTTAAAGCATTAAAGTCCCATACCTTTAACCTCTAAAACAAGTCCTTCAATCATTCCCTAAATCAAAACCCCATAACTTTAATTCAAAGAATAATTCTAATCATTAACTTAATTCATATAAGCTCAATCAAATCCAACCATATTTTAAAGCATTAAAGTCCCATACCTTTAACCTCTAAAAAAAGTCCTTCAATCATTACCTAAATCAAAGCCTCATAAATTTAATTCTAATCATCAACTTAATTCATATAAGCTAAATCAAATCCAACCATATTTTAAAACATTAAAGTCCCATACATTTAACCTCTAAAACAAGTCCTTAAATCATTCCCTAAATCAAAGCCCCATAACTTTAATTCAAAGAATAATTCTAATCATCCATTTAATTCATGAAAGCTTTGTTATCAATTCTATAACATAAACATAGTCATAAATTCTATAACATAAACTTAGTCATCAATTCTATAACATAATTATGTTACCTTATGAAACACTCTAAAATAAAATCTACATCATAGACTTACTTAATCGAATATTTACAACCTTATTGGAAGATTCATAACATTAATTCAATATTCGTAACCTTATCCAGAGACTCACTATTTTAATTAACAAAGTAACCTCTTCATGATCTTACTAAGCAAAGGTCTTACTTTAATTAAAGTCACATAGTTTATATTTTTATTTAAAGGTCATACTTTAATTAAAAACTCCTACGATAATTTTCAACCGTCAAAGGTTTGTTTTTAATTAAGGACCCATAAGGTGTTTCATAAAATCAAATTTCTAATTTTTTTATTTATTCCATAAGACATATGATAATAATAACGGTCTGCCTTAATATTTATTTTATAAGACATCATATAATATTCAAAGGTTTACCTTAATATTTAATTTATAAGACATCATATAACATTCAAAGGTCTGCCTTAATATTTAATTTATAAGACATCATATGATATTTAAAGGTCTGCCTTAATATTTATTTTATAAGACATCTCACCTTACTATTATCCAAGACCTTAGATTACTGAAATCATGGTGAAACTAACATAGCTTCGGTAGGGAGTTCAATGATGGCTACCTTGGAGTTCAAGGAGAGGACAAACAACCACTCTCCACTCTGCCCAGGGTTTCATTAACTTAAACATTTCCTTGCATGCATGATGAACTTCCTAGCCATGGTACTTCCTCACTATTATAGTGGGAAAAACATAGCTACAACGTTTCCATAATCGCTTATTAGCGCTTCTAGAGACGGTGCTTCCTCACTCATATAGTGGGAAGTCATAACATTGCCATCAAAACTTGGTGGCTCTTCTAGATATGGCACTATACTTCCTTATGCAGTGGGGAAAAACACAACGTCATCATTAATGCTTGGTGGCTTACAAGACACAACACTTCCTCATGCAGTGAGGAAAAGACAACATTACCATCAATGCTTGGCGACTTACAAGACACAACACTTCCTCATGCATTGGGGAAAAACACAGCGTTGTCATCAATGCTTGGTGGCTTACAAGACACAACACTTCCTCACATAGTGGGGAAAAATATAGCGTTGCCATCAATTCTTGGTGGCTTACAAGACACAACAGTTCCTCATGCAGTGGGGGAAAATACAACATTATTGTCAACGCTTGGTGGCTTACAAGACACAACACTTCCTCAGGGAGTGGGAAAAAACACAGCATTGCCATCAACACTTGGTGGCTTACAAGACACAAAACTTCCTCACACAGTGGGAAAAAATACAACTTTGCCATCAAAACTTGGTCTATGGTGAGGCCGAACTTTCATAAAAGTAAATAGTAAATATTATCATAAGGAGCCCAAATGAGCCATAGATTTTTTTCTTGTTTAAATTAAAATAAATAAGCTTCAAACATTCAGAGTAACTTAACACGCTATAGGGGGGGTTTAACTAGGTTCCATCCTATTTTCACATCATAAAAATAAAGCATGCACTGGTAATCTTAGAAACCTCCAACCTTTGTTCTCTTGTATGCTAGAAACCAATAGCTCCTTCGTTAGTTCACTATGCTCGTTGTGCACTCCTCTGCATTTTCTTTCGTTTCCTCTGCCTCTCTTCTTTGTTTCCCCTCTCCTCTTTCTTTTCATTTCTTTTTTCCTTCCTTACCGTACGTACCCTTCCTCCTAGGTGGCCCATATACATCCACATATCTTGAGATCCGCACCATCCTTGCACCTCCTTTCCCTTCAATTCTATCGTCCCTCATCTCAACTTACTCTGACGACACACATTCTCCTATCCCTTATTTCCGTTTTAGGAAATAATAGAACGTCCAGGTCATTTATGTAGGTTGCACTTCATATGGGGAAAAAACATTATAATTTTTAATTGAAAGTAGCACCCCTTTCAAATAAAATATCCCTCAAGATATTTTATTTCCACTTAAAAAATAGATACTTTTTTTTTTTAACAATTTCCTAATTGTTTTTTTTTTTTTTCGAATAAAATATTTCTATCTATTATCAAATGGATTTCTTTCATTTTTTTTTTTATTTTTTTCATTTCACTAAATTTTATTAATGAATTTGCAATATCATTAAAATAAACTTCTTCAATTATTTTTAAATGAATTTTTTATTTATCACAACGATAAAGTTTATCAATGAGTTTAAATGCACTCACATTATCATTTAATCAAACCTCATTAATTTGTTTTAATGTACCTTCAATTTTCATTTAAACCTAATCCCTTTTTTATTCATAAAAGCTGATTGTCACATAACATTTCAAAATAACCATTTACTTTATGCAACTATATGTATTTTTGAAGTTGTTTTACTATTGAAATTCCAACATTAAGATACCCAAGTCATAATACAGGAAAGAGCAATCAAGTTTACAAAGCAATAAAGAGGGAATCTTTCCATCAACCCAATCACCTATCTCAGCAAAATATTTTATGATAGCTACTAGGCTATCAACTAAGGCTCAAGGCGATCAATTATTTCTAATTATCCCTTTCGATAATGCATACCTATATGAAGGTATCTATCCATGTTGCCTTCGAGTACCTTAATCATCATTTCCCTTGATCAAAAGTACCCTCATTTCTGGTGGATGTTTTTGCCTTCTCCACCTACGAGTGTACCTGATCCTGCACACTTGGCAATATGTTAGCAATAACATGCCCTTCTAAATCAACTAAATATCATATAGTTGGTTCAATTTTTCAAACTAGGTATCACCACATCATAGGTTAATACATTGTTTCTTTGTACCAAATTGTCCACTAGGGAGGGTCATGACAATGATCTTGTAAATCATGTTATATAGATAATAGGTCAAATAAATATAAATATTTTAATATAAGGGATTTAAATCTTAAATTCAAGAAGCAATATTAGATTTTTTCCATCTATTTTTATTATCTTTATTCATCGTCCTCTCACATGAATATTCCTTGATTATAGTTTAAAAACTAGAAGAATTTGATAGATAATCCATACAAGGAACTTTAATTTTAAATACAATTAATAATTAATTTAACTACTACCTTTGAAAGAGTCTCATTAAAATATTATTTAATAAATGGATGGATTACCATTAACGGTATGGTCTTCAATATTACTTAGAGGGTCCTTTTATTTCTAAAAAATAATGTTGAAGTATCTTGTGAATTCAATGAGGTTAACTTGTAAAGATATATTAAATTCTTTATATTATCCTATCAAATATTAAATATAGGTAGTTGTCCTTGTCATAATTATCTATTGGAAAAATTTATTGTTAGATAACCATATTTTAGCCATGTAATTATAGGCTTTTGTCTCCATAAGATCTCTTTGAATGCTTCCAATGACTTTAATTGGTTGAAGAAAGAATTCTCCTCATGCCACAAGGATCTAGTAATCCTCTAGCTTCCCAACAATGCTTGAGCTATCTTTCATGTCTATTATTTCTCCTTGGATATGATCAAATATAATTCTATTCCATTGATGATTAATTTTTGCTTGAAATATTTTAGAATTTTGAACATTTAAAAATATAGTTGTTCTTTGGTAGGGGTTTTCAATAATCAATTTAAATCTAAATAGAGGAGTCAATAACATTTATACCATACAAGAATAATGATTTATAGGCCATTAATCTAATTATTTTTTATTATAATTTTAGATTTTAAACCAAATTTATTAGACCATCCAATCATCCAAAAATAAAAATATATCTAATCTGAATATCTAAGATCCAAAATTACATTTAGAGATAATACATGCATATCCACATCAAAATTTAGATGAAAGTTCATCAATTCGATCAAAATCCATATGTCAAGTTTTCATGGATAACCTTACGTCATAATTGAATTACAATACTACTTCAAAATATTTGGTTTAACCTACCATTTAAGATATAAGAATAATGAAATACCTATTTTAAGAGGATGATATCCATGTCAACTTCTAGTTGTCATACCTTCCATGCTCATTCTTGTATCAAATTAAAAATTGTTCAAACTTGATAAAATTACATCTTAAGTCATATTACTTTATACAATCAACATGCTTTACCATTACATTTGATTAATAACCACCTTAGATTTTGTTGCATTGCATTGTAGACAACTATTGTTTTTTGGCTGCTTCTAATTTAATGTATTGTTTTGAATTTTTTCAACACTATATATATATATATATATATATATATATATATATATATATATATATATATATATATTTTATTTTGAAGATAAACCTTTGGGACTTTATCATATAATCCTTAAACTCCTTATTTGAAATAAATAAGAGAAATTAAAAATCCTTAACTTACTTTGTCATTAACAGAGTTGTCAAATTAAAGTGATAAAAATATAATTCTAATTTTTTTATCATTTTTAATATTTACTATTAAATTTAATATATATGATTTAATAATATATATAAATAATAATTTTATTTTTAATATGTTATAATTATTTAAATTAAAATTAATTATTATAACTTTATTTAAAATGATGTGGTACAAGAACGGTTGAAAGGACATTCAAACAAGATTGACTGGTATGTTGTGACTGGTGTAAACAAAACTTCTTTGTTTTCAAGGAGCAGAGGAGGTAAATTGATAATGCTTCAGTTTTGTTGGAGATATATTTCAGTTTTTTTATGAAGTCTAAAATATTTTTATAAACAAATTTTGGGATCCTATAAAAAAATACCAGCCTCTTTAATTTCCTAATAATACTAAAATAAAAAAACTCAAAATTAAATACAAATTCATGGAAGAAAGTGTGATAACTTAGTATGTGCTTGTTTAAAAGTTTTCTTTTAAGATTTTTTTAACTGATTATAATTATATGGGATTGAAACCAATCTTTCATGATGTATGTATACAGCCTTAAGTGAGCTAATAGTGAAAACTTTAAAAATCTAAATAGAAATCCAAAATTCTAATCATATAAAAAATAAAATTGTACACCATACTTAAATACCAATATATATATATATATATATATATATATATATATATATATATATATATATATATATATTTAATATTAGATACCAATTACAAAAATTTCACCATAGATTAACATGATTTATGGTCAAAAATCCTTTGGGTTAAAGAGTTGCGCCAATCGCTCACAAGGATTACAGTCTTGAGTCAAAGCTTTTCCTAGGACGACACAACATCGCGCATCAATATCGTTACTAACAAGCAACCCCAAAATAGAAATTCTAGATAAAATAAGTTGTATGTGCTATTCCTATTGCATGTATATACGAGGACACAATGACCTTCCGTATATTACCATCGAGACAAGTTTAAACATGATGAGAATTCCTATGTTTAAAAATTTTTCGTGAAGCTGCTATTCACATATATTACCTTCGATACGATGAAAAATATTCACCTACGATATTTTGCTTGAGAAAAAAAAATGGTTTAGCATATGCACTTATGATTACTAAATGTCTTCTTTGAAAATTATAAAGAATTTAATGAATGTCTTCAGCTTAAATATTGTAATTTTTTTTGAAGAAATTTAGAGAACTTGTAAAGCATGTCCGAAAATTGGGTAGGGTACAGACTATAATTGCTTTGAAACTTGTCGAGACAGGACAATTTCTACCCAACCACATAGAGTTGCACGGGCAATTTATGTGTGTGACTGTGTTATCCGCATCTCTAGCTTAAGAATAGTGGTTCAACTATTGAGAGGAAAGAACGACGATATGGGACGTCACTCCAGGATGAGAGTCAGTTAGTAAGTGAGGGTATTCATCAATTCACTCCAATCGGCAAAAGAACAACGAAGGATATGGTTAGAGGGCTAACCATATTGTTGGTGGATCCAACGGTAGATAGTATGGGTAGCTTTACCGTCGATCAAATATGAGTCTTGGATACCTAGTCCATAAGCCATGCGATGGCTAACTCTAGTTAAACCTTAGCAGAAGGTCAACGACTAGCACTGGCATGATAACGCTAGCTCCAAAGCAATTAGGTCAGGGGACCACTACAAGGGTTTAGAAATCTTGTGTTTTGGATAGGGGTTTACAACACCCATCGTTTCAGGTGTATGGGCCCTAAAAGGACAACCCCATACCAGGATCTAAATAAAACTTGAGAAAGGAGTTAAGATCTCAAATAAGGCAAGTTCTTGTGGGAAGTTGGTCAGTCACAAACACTTTAGAGACAAGCTACAGTGGTATCTAGTCTTGAAGGGTGGATTAATCATGCCTTGACTAACATTGAGTTGGGTTAAAAAGAAAACAAGTTAAACGAAAAAATTAGTGTACTTTTGCGAAAATGTTACAATTGGTATTAGATAAGAAAGAAGAATAAATTTCTATAATAGCTCTTATTAGAGTAGAGAGAAGATGAGGAATTATCTTTAACGCTTAAGTGCGTGGTGGATAATAAAATAAAATTTTCAGAAAACTTAAAAATTATTGGATGGAATTTTAAAATAATTTCTTATGGATAATAGCTTCAATGCATTCTAATAACTTCCCTGGACAATATTTCTTAAAGAGCACATGATAATATTTTGGGTGCGTTTTTGAAATACATCTTTCCATGCCACCATATAAAATTTAAGTTAGTTTTAAAATTAACATTAAATTAATTTTAATTATTAAATTAATAAAGGAGAGTCCAAGTGCAGGAGTGGTAGTGAGGATGAGAATTTGAATTGGGTAAGGGTGGGATAGCATAGGAAGGGTTTGGAGGGGAGGTGCATGAGGAAGTTGATGGTGGTTTGCAGGCTTTGATTATTGAGGGAACTGTTGCGGTTCGATTGTTAGCTTACAGGTGATAGATTCCACGGTTGGTCCTAAGGTAGATGGTCTTCTAGGAAGATCAAATGGGGAGGTAACGGAGATTGAGGTTGTTGTTACCCTTGATGAGTCTCTCTATTCAAGAGTTCACGAGGCTATTTTTTTTGGCAATGCTGGTGGATGCCCGAGCATTGGGTCTTTCCTTAATACAGGTGTTTTTTCCTTTGCTTTGGTCACTTCTAAGGGTTCTGGGGTTTGAAACTCTAAAATCATCTCCCTATGGAGACAAGATAGTTATTCTGGACTAGCTAGTGGAGGTTACCATGGAGGAAGGGTCATGGAACCTTGTTGGAAAATTTCATGGAAGTAGACCTGATATTGATGCCATTCGAAGATGGGATTTAGTCAAATGAAAGACAATAGGATCTTTGGATATTGTTGCAGTATCAAATTATTTTTATTTGATCAAAATTAATTGAGAGGAAGATTCCAAGTGGATTCTAGGTGAGGGTCCTTGGTTCTGAAAAAAAGAGGGTGTTTCCCTTGTAAATAGGATCCTCATTTTAATCCAAAGACCCAAAAGATTAATTTGGATCCTCTATGGGTAAGACTCCCATATTTACCTTTCCACATCTGGCACAATGATATTGTAAGGGGAATTTCTATGGTGATTGGAGAGTTAGTCCTAATCGACTCAGCTACTAGGTCAAATTCCACAATATTTTTTTATCGAATATGTAATGGTAGACCTGAATGTGAAGCTTCCTAGTAATATTGACCTTATTTCTAAACATGGGCCCTAAACCCAACCTATTATCTATGAAAATAGATTATTAAGGTATGTATTTTGCAAAATAATAGGCCACACTTTGAATTCATACCCGAAAAGTGTTCAAAATAGTAAGGATGGTCCCAAGAAGTACTAGGTTAGCAAACAAATGAACCCTAAGGATTAAGGTAGAGGTTCAAAAGTAGTGTCAAAATCGATGGGGTATTTGAAGCCACCTTAACAACCCTTGATAATAGATAATGTGGTGGTTGAAGAGGTCCTGGAAATTAACATCAACAACCTCGGAAGGGTGGTGGTGAATAATCAGGCTAGGTTGTACTCTTGTGTCCCATAGGTAAGTAAGGAAGATTTGGTTACAGATACCAGTATCCATATAAATTTTCTTCAAAACTCTTTTCAATGCCTAGATTATAGAGAAGTAATCCTTGATGAGGAGCAAGGGGCTTAGCTTGAAGCCCCATTTTCTATTAAAAAACTTGTGGATGAACATCGTTCTCTTGCCTTGATCAAGATCATTGAATCTCCTGGTCATAGGGAGGGATCTTCAGGGAAAAAGTTCTCTCACCCAAAAACATGAAGCCTTCAAAAATGCTCAGCTAATGTGGGGGTTTCTAGTAAAGTTAGTAAACCTTATAATAAAGCTATAAGAAATAGAGAGGTGAAAACCGATATTGCATATGGCTTGAAATGTTAGTTAAAATTTGAGAAGAAAAAAGAGTCAAAAGGCAAGCAACTTAAGTTGGATTCATTCTGTCAATCCTCTCATATTTAGGATGGGGGTAGCTGCTCCAAATATAAAAAATGAAGCTCATTTCATGGAATGTTATAGGTATTAATAAGGTTGCTAAGTAGAGAGCTCTGGCCTCTATAAGGAGAGAATTTAAACTAGATATTATTCTTGTACAAGAGATAAAGATGGATAGTTTTAGTGCTAAAATAGTTAAGATGAGAATTTGGAGAGAAGCCAATTTTGTAGCAAACTCGGCTAGTGGAGCTTCAAGGGGTCTCTTATGCATGTGGGATCCCAATTTCTGTTGAAGGTTTGGTTCTCCTTAACTTTGATAGAGTCATAAATGTTTTGTTTTCTTCTAAATAATCAAGCTTTAAGTGGATCACTTCAAATATATATGCTCCTAACTCACCTTAGAATAGGTTGTCTCTATGTAACTCCCTAAGAAAAGTGAGAGAGATTTTTAAAGGGTAAGCCCGACTTATAGTTGGAGACTTTAATACTCCTCTCTATCCCTCGGATAAGAAAGGTAGAAACCTCGTATACAAGTGTATGGAGGATATTGCCTCCTTTGTGAATTCCCAAGAATTCATGGATATGGAGCTGAAAGGATCCAAATTTACATGGAGCAACAGATGTTTGGGGAGCCAAAATATCTAGATAAGGCTCGACAAAGTTAATATCTCCAAAGAGGGGATCCCTTTTTTTGGAGATGTGACACTGAATTCTCTCCCTAAACTTGCTTCAGATCACAATATTGAGCGATGCATTCTTTTTGAGTCCTTTTATATTCTAGACCATGTGGTTGTAGCATCCAAAGTTAGAATCTAAGATTAGAGAATGGTGGTCCAAGAATTTGTCAAGTCACCCTATTGTTCAAATTACGTCCAAGTGGAGGTTTATTAAGTCCAACTTGGAGGATTGGAAGAAAAATATCTTTAGCAATATTTATTTAAGGAAAAAATAATTATGTGAAATCCTTAAAGAAATTGAAGCTACTTATGCATCCTTGGAGGTAGTAGAGGATCTAAGGTCTAGAGAAAAAAGTATTATGTTTAATTTACATAATGTACTAGCAAAGGAAGAGATAATATGGCAACAAAAATCTAGGTCCCTTTGACTCCAAGAAGGAAACAGTAACACGAAAATTTTTCACTCTTCTGTGTTGAGGCATAGAAGCCTTAATAACATTAGATATATTCAAAAAGCTAATGGTGAAGCCTCCAAAGATATAGATGATATTATAGCAAGTGTTGTTGATTTTTTAAAAGAGTTGCTCTACTATCTTGTTCAAAGGAATTTGTCTGTTGAATACTGATTGCTATGTGTTATTCTAGAGATAGTTTCTGAGGATATGAACAAGGTCCTGTGTGATCCATTTAGTGCTGATGAAATTAGTAAGGAAGTTTGTGCGATAGGTGGACTGAAAGCTCCAGGGCTTGATGGATTCCCACCTATCTTCTTTCAAATTTTCTAGAATATCCTAGGACCCACTATTTGTAATGCAATAAGAGATATTCAGAGGTTAAACATCATCCTTACTGATGCAAACTCCACCTTCCTAGTTTTAATCCCTAAATATTTGGATGCTAAGGGATTCGTGGTTTATAGGTTGTGAAGAGACAAAAAAGTAAAACCAAATAACAAAAATATAAAGTAGAAATCAAAGAATAATATTGCACAATGAATTATTTTTATTAATAGGGTGAGCCTCGAAACTCCATTATTACAATAAGAATTATTGAATTCCTTGATACAGATATTATAATGGCTAGGATTCTTTGAAACCCTAGCAATAAATATTGGTGGTGTCTCATAACGCGTCTCTGCTCTCAACAAAAGTGAGTGGGATTCTAGTTATCTGATCCAGGCTACTCCAGCTTAAGCAACTATCCAATTCTGACGTAAAATTTCTAGAACATAATAAAACAATAAATGAGTTAGTAGCAACTATGAGAGCTCCATAGTGTGAGGCCCTCATAAAGCAGATAAAAACCCTAATTATGTAAATATGAATAAATGAATATAATTTGAAAGTGCATAAATGAAATACCAAGTACAAGGTTTATCTTACTTGTTTGCTATTTTTTGTTCTGGTGAACTTTGTTGCAGTGAGCTAGTGCAACAATGCCCTAGCATCACTCGGAGGCTAGGGGTACTTCAGAACTCTAACGTAATCTATATGCATTCGATAGATTTAAGAAATGCTCATGGACACTTGATAATGGAGGGCACCCAAAGGTGCTTTGTAGTGGGGAAGGAAGTACCCAGAGGAACTCAAGAATGATGAGAAGCACCTGAATTCATTCAATAGCTAAGGGGGAAGTCTGTAGAAGCAGATCTAGTTGAGCGAGTGAGGTGATGGTGGATGTAGGGGTTATGGCGAGCGAGGATGGAAGGGAAGAGCACTTGGATACTCTAGGTAACTTGGTGGAAAATACATCACAAAAATGCTTAGGGGTTGAGCCATAAAAATGACTCCTATTAATAATCCAACCTAGGATATACTGAGGGTTTTAACGACATTAATCGTGTGGCTGAGATAAAAGCATATCAGAGAGTAGATATTAAATCTAGTGTGTGGCATGGATTGATGTAGATTAATGGATAGGATTAAGTAAAATAGGATGGTTGGGATTAATTCGCTTATGTAAATGTATATTTATTAAATATATCAAATATAATATATAAAATGTTAATATTTAAATATATATAAAATAAATATATATGAATATATATGAATAATGGGTGGAAATGGTAGGAAAATCAGGATGGATGACAAGTGATTAGGTTTTGGTGTCTATAGGTTGATCAACATATGCAATACAAGTTTTAAAATCCTGACTAAGTCTATGGCTAATAGATTGAAAAATTTTCTTCCTTGAGTCATTGACTCTCCTCAAAGTGGATTTGTATCTGGAAGGCAAATTATGGATGACATAATAGCAATGCATGAGATCATTCACTCAGCTAAAAAAGTGGAAGTTCTAGGAATCTCCTCAAACTAGACAGGAACAAGGTGTATGATAGGGTGGCTTGGGATTTCCTTTTCAGAGTTCTCGATAAATTTGGCTTCATGTGGAGCTGGCTAAGTCTAGTAAAATATTGTATCTCTTGAGTAAGGTTTTATGTTATTATTAATGGCTCCCCAATTGGTTATTTTTGTATTTGTAAGGGGCTTCTCCAGGGATATCCCTTATCGCCTTATCTCTTTATCTTACTAGTTGAAGCTCTGGGTAGGGCTACTTGAGATAATATAGTTATTGAAGGATTGAGGTTGACCTGCTCATTTAACCTTATTTCTCATCATCAATTTGCGGATGATACTTTACTCTCTTTTTTGGATTTGATTCCTCAAGCTAAAGTAGTCAAATTCATTTTGGAGGATTTTGAGAAAGTGATTAGTAGGAAAGTGAATTTTTGGAAAAACATGCTTTTCTTATTTAATACCCCGATGGACTAGTAGAGAAAGATTGCAAAAATTTTGGGTTGTAGCATAATTTCCCTCCCATCAGTGTATCTTGGAATATCATTTTTAAAGGGGTCTCAAAGCCATCTCTATAGGATGCAGTAGTTGAAATATTTCAAAAGAAGTTCACTAGCTAGAAAGTTGCCCTTTTAAGCCATGCCAATAAATTTCTATTAGTCAAAGCTACTCTACAAAGTATTCCAGTATATTTTTTATACCTATTTAGGGTTCGAAGAAAAGATCTAAATAATTTAAAAAAATCCAACATTCATTCCTCTGGTCCAAGGCAGAGGACAAGAAGATATTTCATCTGGTGGCTTGGGATCAAGTCTACAATAGAAAAGAGGAAGGAAGATTAGGATTGAGAAAGCTAAAAACTTTAAATAGGGCTTTTACTGCTAAACAATCTTGGAGGGTGGTCTAGGATGATAATACCAGTTGGGTCAAAATTGTAAAGGCTAAGTACCTCCTCAATGATAATAATTTCTTAAAAATCCAATATTAACTTATGGAATCCACCTTCTAGTCTAGATTTTCTAGTAGTCAAGTAGATATTTGTAAAGGTTTAAGGTGGATCATGGGGGATGGTCAATCCATAAACTTTTGGAGATATATTTGGGTCACTGATTATCGACTTGATTCACTTTCAGAGTTTGTTGACCTGTAGTTGGTATTTTGTTCCCAAAGTGATTGACTTCATTGAATTAAATAGTGGCTACCTTTAGTGGAAATCCTTTGACTTCCCTAAAATTTCTTAGGTGGATAGAGGGGCCATCGTAACCCTATTAAATTTGATTAAATGGCTCTTGAATCATGGCACATTCTCCAATAATAGATTAATTTGGAGGTTGGTGAAGGATGGCTACTTTTCAATAAATATGGTTTGTCAGTGTCTAGACTCTGGAACTGATCATTGATTTCCTATAAATCATGTTTGTATTAAAGGTCTTACCCCTAAGGTACATGTGATTTTTGGTTATTCGTTCAGATTAAATATCTTACTATTGATAATATTCAAAAATGTGGCCTAAGGATTCCAAATAGGTGCTTCCTATGTGGCAGGGAGTTGGAGTATCCTTTACACCGATTTTCCTACTACTCCTTTACCCTTGAAGTGTTCCATCTATTTTTGAGGAACTGGGAGTGTTCTGGGTTATCTCCAACTCACTAGAGGATTTGGTTGACCAACAAAGATCTTATTTTGTTTCTCTTCACCTTCACAATTTGTAGAAATTTGTATTACCTCATTTATGGTTGTGGGCTTGGAAGGAAAGAAACACTTGAGCCTTTAAAGATGTTTGTCTTCTAGAGTCCTCCATTTATTTGAGGGAAATTTTAGACATTGTGGAAAATATCAAAGATTTAAATATGAACATGATAACTTGTGAGAAGTAAATTGAGTTAGAGAAAGCATTGGGCTTTTAAAATCAACCTTAGAATGTGGTAGACCAAGTGGTCTTAGATATATCAGATATTTTTGGGGAACCCCCTCCACATGAGTGGCTAAAATTAAATTTTTATGGAGCATCCAAAGGAAATCCTAGGTTGAAAAGTGCAGGGGGTTGTTTAGGAACTCTAACGAAGAATTTTTTCTTGCCTTCATAGAAAAATTGGGTTACCAAACTAGCCACTTTGCTAAGGCTCAGGCATTATTTCAAGGAGTCTCTCAATTAGATATGGTGAATTGTAGGAATTTGATTATAGAAGGAGACTCTCTAAATATAATAAACATGATTAAGGGGAATCAGTTAGGAGAATTACTATGCTAAATTTCATTATGGAAGTTAGGAGAATGATTCAAAATTTGGAAGAAAATCAAAATTTTCCTCTTTAGGGAAGGTAATAAGGTTGTGGACTTCCTCCAAAACCAAGGTCTTCTTTAGCAATATCTCCATGTATGGAGAGGAAATTTTCCATATGGCCTTACAATTCTGGATAATGAATTTAGACAAAATCAAGCCCCCAATCAGTAGGTTATATTTTGGATCTTCTGAACTAGTTGTCCCTTCTCTATGCTTGTTTTCTATTTCACTTTGCATATTGGGGACTACGTGCCTTATTTTTTGACCTCTGTGTGGGTTTGACATTCGATGTTAGTTTAGCTTTTTCTAGGTTGTCGGGTTTTGGTTTGTTGGTTCATTTTAGCATTTATTTTCTAGTTGGTCTCTACTTTGTTTTTATTTTCCCTCCTACTAAGTTACGAGGTTAGGTTATTTTTGTAAAGGTTTGAAGGTCATTTCAAAACACCTTTCATCCACCTTATCAAAAAGAATATTAAAATTAATTTTGGTGAATTTAATTCTTAAATGTTTTTATTTTATCATATATTTATGTATATTATTTATGTTAAATTTATTGTCATAGATAATTATTCTATGTATGTTTAGATCCTATAAATAAGAGGCTAGAATATATTTTTCCAAAAATATAATTTTCCATAATGAGCATGCTCATAAATATTATGTAAAAGAGACAATAATATGATTCTAAACTTGAACATGATTGTAAGGATTTCTATTTTGGACTAGATATAAGAGGATAAGGCTTAAAACAAGCATAAAAAAAAAATCATAGAATTCCCTAATTGGATGACCATATAATATGTTTATTTATTAATTATAAAGTCTTTGAGATGAAGTTTTATGTTGCCAAGTACCTACATAGGGTTTGGATCTTGATTTTTTTACTGCATCAATATAATTTATATATTTAGAGCAACATATTTACCCAATTATTCCTTTGATCTTTAAATAATCTCCAACCATGTCTTTCCCATATTTCTATAATTTATAAGTCCTATAAACAATCAAGCATCTAAGATATTCTTTCATTTGCAAATGTTATCCTACTTATAAAGTAGAAACTTGATTTTTTTACACATCCTTTTCAATGAAAATTTCTTTAAATTTTATTGAGTTTTTAGTTAATTTGTGATATATTATTTCTATTTGATATATATTTAATTGGTTATATAGGCTAAAGTGATCCATATTCATCATATCACACATGATTATGGTATCATAGTATTATAATATATCATACTATCTTGATATTATGATAGATTATATTACCATAGATCACATTATCACATGGGAGTGAGTATGATAAGTGGGGATTTAAACTTAGGTTGTACTTATATGATCACATCTTATATATCTTTACTCTATAATGCATTGAACTATTATTTAGAATTTTTATGTTTATGCTTAATTTTTGTATGGGTTATATATGATTGAAATGGGCCCCACTTGTGTTAAAATATTACCGCATAGATAATGACTAGGCAATTACATTGTATCACTTAGTAAGATTCGAACCTAGGCCTCCTCAATGAAACTCACTGAATTTCAATTGGTTGAACTCATGCCATTTGATGTTTATATTAATCTTAATTATAATTTTGTTATTAATTATTGTAATAATATTATCCAAATATAATTTTAAAATGCCAAGAAATTTTTTTATATCAATGTATTAGCATGCAATTGTAAAGCATGATTCTAGAAAATAGTTTTAGCATATAATTTTAGAATGTTTAGTCAAAAGGTTTTTTATTCTTATTGTATTTTATTCTTATTGTATTTTATAAGTACATTTCTACAATCTTCTAGTAAGAACTCAACTAGATTTTCTCCTCCTCCTCTTGTAATAAATTATCATCTAAATCAAAGTAGATAATAACAACACTTTTTGTTGTTATTGATCCATTTCTATATAGTAATTTAATATATGATCTGTTATATCAAATGCAACAAAAAATATCAAGACCCAATCAACTTTACAAATTCAAAAATTTATAAATACTTACTCTATAGACTTTATAACACACATACTCCTTGATGGATGAAATATAAGGTCCTTCTCATATAAAAAGGAGCAAATACAAATGAAGTAGATGAATTTAAGTAGATCAAATTTGTGGTTCATTTCATCTAGTAGGAGGATGATGAGAAAATTAATTACTATAAAAGTAAAATGGATAAGAAGTTCAAAAATTATACATGTGGTTGATATCTAGTTTTTTTTTTAATTTATAAATGTTGGAAAAGTTTTAATATTAATTATCCCATGTCTATGTTTGTACTTTAATAATAATATGAACCCTTGCATCATGTGGAATTCTAGTTTGTTTTTTCTTTTTAATGTAAAATCCACTTTCTATAATGTTGGGTGTGTGAACTTGTAAAATTAGTTCAAAATATTTTTGCTTTATTTGCTTTAACTTTGCTTCATTAATAATATTAATTTTTGCTTTAGTTGAATAATTATGTTGATATTTATTTCATAGTAGATTTATTATTTTGACACCCTTTAGAGCCTTTCAATTATAATCTAAATATTTTTGGTTGATGTCTTCAAGGATATTTTCCAACTTATTAACACAAATTTATCCCTATTCTAGTGTACAAAAACCTAATATACTATTAATGTAAAACACATTATATTTGTTAGATAATATATTCTAAATTGTGATGAATGATATGATTACTAATATAAGCCAATTATGTATAACAAATTTAACCAACAAAAAATTGATATATTAATAATATTCATGATTGTATGCCATTATTGACACTAATTGCTTCTAATGCCCTATAGCATAGTTTATATTTCTAATGCTATATGTTTAAAACACATTATTTTCAATTTTAAAGAGTTTTAAATCATACAAGATTCATAGTAAAGAATTGAAGTTTGCATACAACCCCCTTACATTTTAAGCAATTTAAAGATAACAACTCATACAAACAGTTTTTCTAATTCAATACAACTAGAGCTAGGAAGATATAAATGTTTCTTTAAATACAAAATTTTAAGCAAATAAAGAGGTAGAAATAACATGAGAACATGTAATTTGATGAACTTAATATTTACATTTGATAAATATAGAAGGTTTTTGAAATATAATAATGCTTTATTATGTTGATTGAAGTCTAAATTATAATTTGTAATTGATAGCTAATGTTAATAACATGAGTAATTAATGTTACATTTATTAAACCTACATTAATGATGTTATATTGATTTGAAGTTCCAAAGCTTAAAAGTTATAACAAATTAATGATTATGTGTTATTGTTCTTACTAAAACTTCAAATTGTATCCACCACTAAGATAATAAAACTCATGTTATAAAAACATTATTTTTATAATGAATTATAAACATATAAATTTATTATTTAAATATAAACATATATTTATAATTTATTATATAGTATTATAGACCCTATTCTTTTTTTTAGATTTGGTAAGTATGAAAAACCTTCAAATTGTATCCACATATATTTTATAATAAAATATAAACATGTTTTATTATTTAAACATATTATTTCTAATTTATTATATAATATAAAAATGAACCATGCTTATTTTATTTTTTATAGGTTTGGTTAGAGTGAGAAAATCCCTACAACCGACGTATGAACCTTGGAACTCCTAAAGAAGATCCAAAGCCCAAACCATTATGTTGTTCCCTAAGACTGGTCCCACTCATATTGACCATAGTATTTTCTTTTTTTTAACAACCCAGGTCTACTCACCTAGTTGTACCACAAAAATAAGTCAAATGGTTTCTTACGGTAATTTTTTTTTCAAATTTAAGAAGTTATTTCGTGTTCACAACCAAATATGATTGTCATTTCATGTTCATAACATAGCAATCATGTTTCACCTATTGAATAATTAACATAAAGTTTTAATCAGTACAAACATATCAAACCACTTTTGGGTTTCGAGACTACTGTAGACAACCACCCAAGTGGATGACATTGGCCAAATCCTATAAAGGTACCATTATCTAAAATCAACTTGTCTCATTTATGACATATAGTTCTAGCATGAGGATAGATCCATGACTGGGGTTATCCTCTAGGTCCCATAATACCTAGAGGGGGATACTTTCTTTCTCCATACCTTAGCATTTGTGAGCCCACGACCTAACTAGTTGACTTATTCAAATATTTGTAAACCCACGGTCTAACTAGTTGACTTGTTCAAACTTTGGTATACAAGGTACCAACATACATATGCCTAGTATCAAGTTGATTGTCCTACTACTTGAAGTTAGCTGGATCCATGTCAATACCTTAACCTTGGACTTGATCACTCATAACCATTATGGCTCACGATTGTTTATCCCATATCAAATGTCATGGCTAAACTAGCATATTAAAATAAACATGGAACTTTTCATAGTACTACCCAGGCAACAATCTAGAGGTGTCATCCCATACAACCCCTCGTTACAAGTTCGAACCAAATAAATTATTCAGACCAATTCTGTCAGACTACAGTTTCTCTCAAGACTCATTATGTGCATACTTGTACCTCAATAGCGTTAGGTGTTACAATTATATTTGTAAGAGTTCTAACTAACTATTTTAGGTTCTCAAGTAAATTTCTAATCCTTCCCTATGAGTTATACCAAAGAATTGATTGAATTTATAGATAGAAAATGTCACTATAAACTCTAGATAGGTTCCAAAAAAGATTCACATAGTTTATTCCATACCTTCAAGTGTCCTTTTTTATAACCCATACATCCTATCTTATATTCCTTAACCAGGATTTCATATCCTAACTAAAGACATCATTGTGGTAAATAATCACACTATCTAACTATTCCATTATCACCCAATTCCAAGATGGGCTTTATACTACTACTAAGTCCTTATTTGTAAGGATTACTTCTATCTTTAACTTGGTTCTCAAGTTACATCTTCCCAAGTTTATGGGTTCAAAATTCTCATGGCCAACTTATTCAAATAAAACTAAGGATACGTATACTTCATTTGCTTAAATCCAATATTTTGAGCTTGTTAGAAAATATGGTTCATCCTCCTTGATGAATAATTTGGCGTCAAAGTTTTATAAGGCTATTCCCATAACAAATTTAGATGATCTAAATTTTTTGACTTCATGAGGAATACATTATCTCTTCCCTCACCATGATATTATTTTGAATATTTTTTCCATGAAGAATATATTTTTCAATCCTCTTCATGGTATACACTTTGTTCATTCATCCTTCTCGATGAATAGTTTTATTATCTTCTCATCATGAGTTGTACTTGAGTTTAGGGTTTTAGTTTGAAATTATTAACTAATCTTATATGAGGTTTAAGATCTAATAATTTCCATGAGAAAAAACATCCATTTGTCCCTCACCAAATTTTCAAGCATAGGGTTGAGGTTCACTAGCAAGCTCTCTATTTTCCTGCTCTAACCACCTCCAACACAATTCTCATAATTTTTTGTCCTAATAATACTAAAAGTAGTGAGTATTTCACTTGTTCCTTACATATGTTTTAAGCCTTCACTAGGAAATCCACCTAACATAAAGACCAGGGTCAAGTGACTAGAAATTTGGAACATAATAATAGGTTAAAATAATAGTTCAATAACACAATTAATGGTCACCATAGCTGCTTACTAAATCACCTATGGGTATCCATTTATTTAGTTAAAATTATTCCAGAACAATGAATATAGACTGCATTTATAAAATACTCACTCCAATTTTTTATAACTTTTCAACAAATGTAACACATATCAAAATATGATAACTTCTTCGTGCAATTAGCTTGATTCATTTTAGAACTCTAGAGGAGTTTACGAATCCAAGAAAATAAATATTACTTTACATCATGGTGCACAAGGTTATGAACACAGAGTAAATATGTTCCTATGACTTCCTCTAATTTTTATACTTAATTAATGAAAATACCCTTTGAATTGCAATTCTAATATGCATCATGACTTTTAATAAAAGTTTAAACAGTTGTAAGGAACCAATAGTACTGTCTCACAGGCTTTTCTTGTTTTACACCCATAGGGTTTGGTTCAATGTTCTTTTTAGAAATTGAAACACTAAATGTTAAACCACAACCCATTAATAGTTGTTGGTCCCACCTCGCCCACATTGATCGACATTTAAATTACTTAAAATCTAAATGGACTTTTCAGTTTTATTACACAAGGTCCAACTTCGTTTCACCATCGATGCCTCATTGAGATGTTTACACAAAATATGTATATACTTTCAATTTCCAAGACTAATTCAACAAACACATCATCCATATTTGATTTTCCCTTAGTCTATAGTCAAATACAGAATATAATTTAATTATTTTATCTTTTCAGGTAAACGAAAACTAATCTTAAGATAATTCCTTTCGGAGTGTTATGCAACATAAAGTTTAGGTTTAACAAAATATTTATTTCTACCATACACATATCAATAGCATAATGGGGTTTTCATACTATTTCACTGCATAGTAAAATTACTCCGAATGTCTATCGAAAGCTTTATACCCTTCCACTCTACACAGGACTTTCAAGCACAATGGTACCAAAATCTAATAAACTCTTTACAAATATTTTGGTAAGAGTTATCAACTTTCAACAACAATTTAGAACTCCATACGAATAGAGTTTTGGAGTTTAGTCCGCTTACCGCATTCCTAAGTTTAATAAATTTCAAACGGTTGGAGAGATTAGATGACATAATATTAACCAGCATTTTCAGTAAGAACATGTTATTCAATTTCACCCACAGATGCATGCAATCCCAAAAATAGATTTTAGATCATCTATTAAGGAAACTAAGTTATTTGATGTCACATATCTATTGGGTTTATCTAGAGGTTAAACCCCTTTTCAAAAATTGTGTCGTGGAGATAAACTTTTAGCAGAGAATCATACAGCTCTATGGCTAAGGTAGAGAATTCTTGCATACTTTTTATATTGGTTTCACTTTCTAATAGACTACACCACGTCTATTTTGCTAACTCAGAAAGATTGTTTTCTATACATTTCTTTCATTCTCGACTTAGCAACAGGAATACAATACTCCCTAGTCCTTCTTGATTATAAATATCAACACTCACACAACAAACGATTGCACAAAATCAACCCAAAGAAGATTCATTAAGGATGAGAAAATGGTGTCTTGAACTACTTAGTTCCACCATTAGGACTACTATGCATCCATATCCGACTATTGCCAATGTTCATCTCTTTATACGCGGCTTCAATCTCATATTAACTTCCACCAGTTCCGCGAGCTTTAGATTGGGTGGCGAAAGGGATAAAAAATGGCTCATTAAATATGAATGCAAAGCCAATTGTTTGCAGCTATACTAACATTCATTACATGTACCATAATCCATACAACAATACCTACACATTTTCAATCTGTTAAAACAATTCACATACATGTAATTTCTTTGTCATCCTCATTCTCTAGACAATAGCAACAATAATAACAATTGTACAACTTGAGATCTTTACTAATAAATAAGCAAAACATTCAGAATCACACGGTTTGATCATAAAAGCGCACATAGTAACACACTTCTCGTTCCAATCCTTGCGGTAAACATTATTCAAACCTTTTTCAAGCCTGAAAAGCAATCTATCTTGTTCATAACAATTTGAAAGATAGGCAAATACAACTATCCCAAAATGGAAGCTGCTGCTATGCTCTATACTTCCAACGTACTCCCTAGCTCTCCAAGAAACCCATAAAGCAGAAAATAAAAACCGATCCTCCCCTTTTTCTGCACGCAACTATTCTCTATATCTTTATCTTATCGTCACACATTTTATTCTCTTTGAGATAACTAACCGAGTGACCACCATGATTTTGAACATGAAAAGTATTATTCTCAAGTACAAAGTCCTGGTCGTTAGCATTACAATGTACTAACACGACAAGTACAAAGTCCTGGTCGTTAGTATTACAATTTACTAACACGACATCAGAAATAAATCTTTGGTAGCGTGTGGAAAATTGCGCACGATACTATTGACTTTGACTTATCCTACAAAATTTTACCTATTTCTGAATGCAAGTTCATTCTATGCAAATGAGGATCCCTATTTTCAAACTGGTGACGTAATTCAAGCTCTTTCACGTGATGTAATTCGGCAGTATTCGCTGTATGTAATGCTCTCCTTTTCTCTTCTGACTAGCTCAAGGACCTCTTCGGTCTACGCCACCCACATCATCTTCGATTCAGTTGATATATACTGTTCAGGGAAGCGTACACAATAAATTTGTTTGGATGCTATAATTCTTAGATTCTGATAAGAGTTGAAAGATTTTCACGAGATCTAGAGAATGGAAAAGAATAATTCCCGCAGTAAGTCTGTCACAAAAGCGTTGAAGGGTTTAGAAACATGTAATCCGCAGACATCTAAGGTTAGAGTGATTCATATTCGAAGTCCTCCTGTTATCAAGACGAGTGTAACTGATTTTAAAGATGTTGTGCAAAGATTAACCGGAAGGGAAATATCATCAAACCAGACCCTTACGACCTCGGAAGACAGAATTACAAGCGTACAATTGAGTCATACAAATTACTGCCAGTCCGAGAATGCATCGGTGGTTCGAAACCCTCCGGCTCCTGTGGCTGTGAATGAGCAAATTCATTGCCAACTAGCTTCTGATCAAACGTTTGGTGCGTTGGATTACAGTCAGGTTGGGGATCAAGGATCAATTTTTGACTTTTGGGAATACATGGATGCTACAACCAAAGGCTTTCAACACCCAGATGGCACACCTTCTAGTAGTTCTTCTGCTTCTTGAGGATGCTTTAATGCTAATCTCTTCCGGGTTTGATGTTCTTAAAATTTGTGAGTATATTATTGGTAACGTTAGATTTTCTTAAGAAGCTAAATCACTGTTGAGATGTACTTACTTTGATATATAATGCAAATTGTGTTGAGTTACGGAACTGCGAAAAATAATAGAAAAGGATGGAAGGAATCAAAGGACCACGGTATCCTTTATCTTTAGTAATTGCTGAACAGTTTATTTAAAATCTCCTGTAGGATTATACTTTGCAAGAAATGGTGATGCCAATATTTTAAACCGTTTCTTCGATATGGAATCTACTTGAAACATACTGATATATCATTAGTCTCGTGCCAATACTACGCATAGCTTTTTTCTATATATTAAATTCGATAGGATGAAAAATACGCCCTATCATAAAACATGTTTGCTTGCCAAGATCTCTCTGCAACCTAAACCATAGGGCCTGACTACCCGCGAAACTCGCGGGTCAGCAGGGCCTGCGAGTATTTTTAATATTCGCCGAGTAGTCGGCGAGTACTAACCGCCGAGATACGTAGGGCAGAATGCAGGACAGGGATTTCCGAGCTCCTTAGAAATTTGACCGACAAACCGAGCGTTTGAGGTGTCCAAATAGGTGAGTCTCTTCAGTCTATCTACCTCTCAGAAGGGATTGGAGGTTGTTACTAAACTCCAAGCGTCTTAAATGGCCGAGTTGAAACAATCCAGGGCGGACGTCTCCCTTGAGTCTCTGGCCTGCTGAGATCAACTTCAATAACGTGGAGTACTGAAGCACAGAACACTGTTCCACAGTCGCAGCAGTTGCGGCCTTGCTACGAGCTCAAACTATAGGAGGGATCAATAACTCCTGCTTTGAAATCCAATAGGTTATACATTTTGGTCTCGGGGCATGCCATTGCCATTGAAGTCTTTATACATATTAAGAACATAACCAATGATATTGCAAATGCAAAGTTTGCCCATGTGGTTAAAATGGAAGAGCTTGGGTGTGAGTTGTGAAAAAATAAAAAATAAAAAATAAAAAATAAAAATCATTATGTTACGTAGTTTAAAAAAAAAAAAAATTATTATAATTATTTTATTTTATTTTTTAAAGAAAAATTAGATTATTTTAATTTATTAACTAGAATATTACAATATTATGGTGTTAATATTGTTTACGGTTAAAAAGCAAAATGAGGTGGATAAGGAGTAAAGCATTCATAACTGAATATATATAAGAATAAAATCAAATAACAATAAAAATACTATAACTATACCTTGATGCAATACACTAGATATCAACAATCATATGTGGAAGAGCCTGTATATGGAGAAATTTTGGGCGTGTCGTTCGCGATATCTTTTGAAGTCATCAAAGAAGAAATAGAAGTAATAAAAACTTAACTTGTTCATCATTGTTAACTGCCTTCTTTTTAGTTTCTTGTTGGACCTTCTAAAGATCTTGAACCATATGAGAAAGCTGATGAAGTCTATCATTAACATCTTGAGGTGTGTTGGAAGTTCCATAGACTTGGGAATGAATGTATTTGACATGTAACAAAAGATCAAACGTCAATTCTACTAAATCTATATCCCATAGAGGAATAGATCTAGTAAACACCTTTTTACATCTACACTTCCAAATGTGCTTGAGAAGGATGAGTCTACAAACATCCTAGAGTTTGGGGTACTGATCCAGCTGAGAAAAACTAAGTAGGGAAAGCTTCCAAGATCTAGTGAAAGAAGAAAAAAGAAAATTCTAGAATACATTCCAAAATCGTTTAGCCATATCACAAAACCAAAACAAGTGAATAAGAGTTTCTAAATCATTACAAAAGTTGCATTGAGATAAAATGTGTAACATCAAAGCTAGATATTTAAAAGTTGGAAGTTCTTGATGCAAAATCCACCATCCAAGAAATTGAGTTTTGGATTCAATATGAACTTTCTAAATTTGAGTAGCAAGACACTACCATTTGATATTGGTAAAATTCACTTGCCACTTGACATTTAGCTTAAAGTCTAAAGAAGGAGGACACAAAAGATTTTTGTATATCCAATTAGAAGTAATGGAAGAGATTTTATGATCAGTAAGCTATATTCAGTCATTCCATATATTATGAGCATTTGTTTCCAAATTTATAAGGACCTCACAAGGTATGGAAGCCACAACTAAACCATAAGACTCTTTGAACCTAGAGGGAAGGGAACAATAATTGCAAATCTAGTTCCAAGTAAGAATTGAGAAGCTACCTAGATCCTAGATATCTCTAATTCTATTAATATATTTCTTCAAAAAAGCTAGACCTCGAATGGCACTACATAAAGGTAAAGGTTTGTCATTATGGAGGATAAGATTGTTCCACCAAAGACTGTTTAGACTGATGCTTAGACAATATCTCAAGGAGTCAAACTTCCAAGCTAATAAATGAGAAATTGATTATAAAGCTTTCTAGTTTTGGGTAACTAGACTAGACCCTTTAACTATAAAGTAAGGTGCACTAAGGACCTTAACATCCCAAGGGGTTTCTTTCCATTTACCTTTATGAGTATATAGAGAGATTTTGTGATGAAATAAGTGTTTCCAATTTTCATCACCAATGATTGTTCTAGAAACCCATTTTGTAGCTAAACATTTGCCCTAGATAAGAGTATCAATGATGCGTAGACCTCCTAAAACCTTAGGTTGAGTATAAAGTTTCCATGATATGGTTGTCATTCCCACTTCCTCATCCTATTTGGTCTAGAAAAATTTACGAATAGCCTGAGTTAATTTGTTATAGGCTACCTTGGGGGCCATCTAGAAAGAGGAGTAATAAACATGAGAGGTTGCCATAATTTTATTTGCAACTTGAATTCTTCCTGCTAAGGAAAGAAACCGAGCTAGCCAAGCATTAAATTTTTTTGAAGTCTTTCCATAACCCAGTTCCACATATCCTTAGGAGAGATATTAATCCCAAAGGGAATTTCAAAATAATGCACAATCATACCATGAGGGATGGTCTTCCACTCAATCAAGGAGTTGCATCCATGAGAAGACGAAGAGGTATAGAAGACTTCAATTTTAGAGTCATTGATATGAGAGGTAGAGACATCACAAAATAGTTGAACATTCTCTTGTCATTTCCACCTCTTTTTGGGTATTTAAAAAAAAAGAAGGGAATCATTTATAAAATGTGAGTTAATAGCATGCTTATCCCTAGGAAACTTAGTACCCTAAATGAGACCATTAGAATGAGCCTTATGAAGAAGATAACCAAGAGCATCGACAACTAAAACATGAAAAAAAGGAGCAAGGGGGAAACCCTATCTAATATACTATTGAAGAGGGGAGGGGGAAGGAGCTCCATTAACTTGAATACAAGCTGAAGCATCACCAAATAACATACACATTTGATGATAGAATTTTGGACTGAAACCAAGCCAAGAAAGCATACTAAAAATAAAATCCCATATTATTCTATCATAAGCTTTGTTGTAACAACACAAAAATTCCACAATGTTTTTTATTAGCTCAAGGATATCAACCCCTTAAACTAACTCCTTCCATCCCATAGATAAATTTTTAGCTTATTAATGAGTTTATCGTTAACCTTAATTAGTCTTAGATTACCACTTTCTCCTTTCTTTCTTTTGAAAGGGTTCTAGTAGACCCACATGCCTACAAGTATCCTTTAATGTAGAAGCATACCTTTTTCATATTTTGAAAGGTGATGCCTAGAACATTGTGCTACACAAGTCACTTAGTGTACATCTTCCCCTATTCTATCTATTGAGAAGGTTTACACATATTTCTACAAACCCCATTGGTCATTCAACGAGTTTGCATTATGCGTGCAACGACTGGTGTGCCCCTTCATCCTTTAAGGAGTTGACCTACCTGGTAGCATCCATTTATAATTAATCCATTTAGATAAGCAACGATGTCCAATATCACTTGGACTTATTCGAGGTTCTATTTGACTAAAGTATTATACTTCATTCCTTTAGTGTGACATCCTCATAATTCAAAGAGTGATTAAACAAAGAATGATTTAGCACACTAGTTCAGATATGCCATACGAACATTTTGACCACTTCAGTTAACTCCTTCCCAGTTCATGCAAGCACATAGCTCATGGGGTAAATTTTAATTTTATTATTAGAAGCTCTGAGAGTCTTCCCATGTTAACAAATTCTAATTTAAGCAAAGTGGAAACAACAATGAACTTGCTCATGTTATCTTGTTACATCCACCTTCAAAAAATTAAAGATAAATACTTAGAAGATGATTCATGTTTTACTTCATTCTTGTATTTTTGTGATAACAAGGTATTCCTTGCCAACTTAAATGGAAATGGAGTTAAAAATTCTCTAATGTTTTCCCTTAAGCTTATCGCAAATACAATCCTTAGGAAATTAATCACAATGTCCTTATCATGGTTTATCTATTCATCATTCCCATCTAATATAACACCATAATTAAAATAGTACATAAAGAATTGTTTCCAACCAAAACCAATTACTATACCATCTCAAAAGTTTTATTACAATAGTGCATACCAAAGACATCCACTATCATGGAAATTACAAAGATATTTTCCTCATAACAACAAAATGCAATCTTCTTTATACACAAGACTTTGTTCCATAGTCCACCATTGTGACTACATATTTCCAAAAGAAGATATCCAAAACTACTAATGCATGGTATACTCAAATTTCTCTAACTTTTTAGAGAATGATTTCCAACACATCTCTGTCAATGCTCATAGGTGGTACACCATCGCTCAACAGAGTATGATTTTATCGTAGATCTGGTTTTCAGCATGCCCAAGCAGATTAAACCTTGGTCATCAAAAAGGGTTTGTCCATTATTTGGAATAAGAGATGAATCCCATACAAATGACGCAATTATATCACGCAATCACATTTGAAATGAAACTTGCACACTCCAACCATGCCATACTTCATTCTAGTAAAGTATTCCAAAAGAAAAAATCACACAAGAAGCAATCTATCCCACACAAAAGCAACAAATAGCAAGATAATTTCTTAACAATCCTATTCATTTAAACCATCATTAACTATTTTATTCTAGTCATTCAAGAAAGAAAATATTCATAAAATTTCTATTTGTTCCACAACCACCAATTACCAGAAAGTCAAAATTTTTAGAAAAAATTATGTAAATAATAGCATTTACTAAGTTCACAAGTCAAACCTTTGTTTTCACTCTCGGAGGTTTGGCTTCAATTATATGGAACACCTCTAGTTCTTTCAATAGCTAGCCTATGCCACCAAAGGATTTTTCTAAAGTATCTCAAAAATTCCAAATGCAATTTTCCACTAAAGCAATATGCACAAGAGTTAAATATTGTCAACTCCCAACTAACTCTACTCTTATGGAAACTTTACTCAAAGATAAATTTCCCAAAGAAACCCAGAAAACATGGCTTGGGAAAGAATGCAACAATAAGACATCCATAGAAAATTAGAGCAAATGTAAGCTTTAGTCACAAAACCATCTATATACGAGAACAAACATAGGTTCTTTTCTTCTTTCCATAGTCAGCAAAGATGAAACAACTTTCATTACTTGGTCAACAATGGCTACAAGATTTTCATCCACTAACAATATTTGACTATTCCATAGATAATCTTACACATAACACATATTTCTCGTGTCATTCTAAAAGATAATTTTTCTTACTCAAAAGAGGTCTACCTATTAGTCGACATTGATCTCCATGCTTCCAATCTGCAACTCTACCTTCTTTTACTGCTCTTTAGATTCGTCATGCCTGCGCTCTTTCTTTTCTCTCCAAAAACAACCAAAAACCAAAACAACCCCTAGCAACTACTTCTCTTTTTTTCTTACTGAAATGCTTTTGTCTTATCAAAACCTTCCACTTCCTCGGATATCATGCTCCTTTCTCGGAACGTTACTCTCATTCATTCATCGTTGTGGTTTTTCAATCGAACTTTCATTAAGAGCGAAGGTAATGGAAACACGGCCACATAAGTTCTTGTGATTGTTTATTAACAACAATCTGGTTTGCTTTTATATCCTTGAGTGGAACAAAGTTTCTGCCAGCATAAGATGTCATAGCAACCATGAAATAAAATATTTCAAATAACAATTCTATGATGAGCAAGATTTCTTTTATGAAAATAAGGAAATCGTACATAGCGCTAGAAACCAAAACCTATAAAAAATATTATTTTATTTTCATAGGTTCCAAACTAGAAATATATTTCAAAATAAACTACAAGATTCCATTACCTAGAAGCTCTACAACAAAAAAACAATTCCATAGCCATTTATTTTTTAATCAGAACAATCATTTTTATGCTAAGCATTCCTTAACTAGGGGTCAACATGGTTAATTATTTTTATGCAAGTCATGTTATGCATTCTCCATGAAAGAAGCACTCATTCATTTTGCTTCCAAATGCTTCGTTGATTAATCCATCACATAATTTCTCGAGGACATTCCCTTTCTTGATGACCAATTCTTTTTGCCACCCATAACAATTTTTTTTCCTGCAAAAAGGTGTTGTTCCATTAGTAGTATCTTATTCTTTTGTAAGACCAAGTTTGCATAGAATGTTAGCATGAAACTATGATCAATAAAATCACCACACAATTCCATCATCAACACATAATTTTTCATGATAAATAAATATATAGTTGATCCATCATCATTTTCAAAGTAACACTAGCACATCATGAAAACAGAAGAAAAGTCCATCATTTTTTTAAAAGTAGTATTAGCACAACACGAAAATATTAGCAAAACATAAAAAAAAAACTGGCCAAGGGAGGGTCATTACATACTCCTCCCTTAGGCTTAACACAACCCATTGTGTCTCCCAAGTTAAAAAACAAGTTTCTTTTTTACAAATATCTTTCAAACATAAATGGAAAATGATTCTGCATGTTTGCCACCTTCTTCCAAGTAGCATTCCTTTCTGAATAGTGATTGCACTACACATTACATTGTTCCAACATTACTTTCCTCATTGACTTGGTTTAGAACTCAAGGATTCTTACTGGTTGAACATCTGTAACCATGAGTTTCACCATATGCAAATTAGAGAAATTCCACACATGCTCAGGATTAGCAATATATTTTCTAAGTAAAGAATTTTGAAAGGTGTTGTGAATCTTGGATAGATTAGGTGGTAAGACAAGTCGATAAGCTACATAATTGATATTCTACATAATATCAAAGGGTCCAACATAGCGAGGATAAAGTTTCATGGACTTGATTGCACTCTTTATTGGTTTTACCCTTAAAAACACCTTGTATCCTACTGTATACTCTATTGGGGATCTTTTAATATTGGCATAAATCTTCTATCAATATATATCTTCTTTAAGTTGTTCTTTGATCATTCTCAATTGTTCCATTTCTCTAACCATATCAGGTTCCAATTTAATCTAGTCCTCAGGATTATCCCATGATATTGGTGTCCTGCATTTTCTTCCATACATACCATTCCCAAGGTTGAATGGTTTCCATTATTATAGGTAAATTCCACCAAGTGCAAAGAATCCTCTCAATGAGTTTTATGATCCACACAATACATGTGAAGCATATCCTATAGCACTCGGTTTACTCTCTCCATTTGCCCATCCATTTTTGGGTGGTATGAAGAACTACTATTTTGTCTAGTTCCAATGAAATGATGCAAAGCTTGCCAAAACTCAGAGGTAAATCTTGAGTCTCTAACTGATATAATCACTTCTATAAATCCATGAAGTATAAATATCTCTTTGGCAAATTTATTAGCCACTATCACAACATCATCCTTTGTATTCCTAGGTATAAAATGTGCAACCTTGGTCAGACTATTGACCAATACGAGGATTGGATCATGTTAGAACCTATTCTTAGGTAGCCCTACCGTAAATTCCAAGGAAATTACTTGCCACTTTTGCTTAGGTACAACATGTGAATGTAACAATCCTATTGGATGTCTATGCTCAGCCTTAACTTTTTGATATTCAAGATATTGAGTGACATATTAATTTATGTCCCTCTTCATTCTAGACTAGTAGAATATTTTCTTCATGTTCTACCTCATATTTTCTCCGATAGCATGATTAAAATATGGGGATATATAAGCTTCACTCATAATATATTTGCTTAAATTTCCAACTTTGGGTATTACCACTTTGTCCTTAAAGCAAAGGAATCCATCCTTGAAATTGAAATCCTTGCATATATCTGGTTTCTCTTCCATTATTTTCCTAATTTGCTTGCAATAAAGGTCTTATTTCTTATTCTCTTTGATTTATTCCATCAAGTTAAAATAGAAATGGGATAAGACAAAAATATGTTTCCTTCTACTTAAAGCGTCTTCTACCTTATTCTCTTTACCTTTTATGTACTCAATACCAAAATCGTATTCTACAAGAAATTCCATCCATCTTCTCTGCCTAGCATTGAGTAGAGGTTGAGTAAATATATATCGCAAACTATGATGGTCAGTCCTTAGTTCAAAAGGTCTTCCTACTAGATAGTGTCACCAACTTTTGAGATTAAACACTACAACTTCCAACTCTAAATCATGAGTTGCATAATTGTTCTCATGCCTTTTAAAATTTTTGGATCCATAGGCAATCACTACTATGTCTTGCGAGAGTACTCCATCCAAACCCTCCATAGATGCTTCTATGCATACTGAAAAGCTTCCCTGAGATTCAGGTATATTTAATATAGGAGGTTTAGTGAGCTTTTGTTTAAGTAATTAAAAATGTTTTTTAAACTTATCAAACCATATGAACTCCTTTCCCTTCCTTTGTATATCATTTATAGTTGTAGTAATTTTAGAATAATCCTTAACATACCACATATAGTATCGAGTTAAACCCATTAAAATTTTGACTTTTATCACATTGGTCAGTGGTGGCCAATTTAGGATAGTCTCAAATTTTTTAGGATCTATTGTGATCCCATTTGCTAACACAATATCACCCAAATATTGCATCCTTGTCATATAAAACTCATATTTAAACAAATTCCTAAATAGCTGATTTTTTCTTAATAGTTCCAACATAATTCTAAGATGCCTATCATGTTTAGCTTTATTATAGTAGTATATCAGTATGTCATATAAGAATACCAAAATAAACTTGTCCAGTTGCTTCCTGAATATGTTATTCATCGAATTCATGAATGTGGTTAGTGCATTAGTTAATATGAATGGCATAAAAGTAACTTCATAATGTCCATACCGAGTCTTAAAAGTTGTCTTGTGAGTATCCATATATCATATCCTTAGTTAATGTTATCTAGATTTCAAATAACATTTTGAAAATATTGTGGCATCCTTGAGTTGATCAAAGAGATCTTCGATTCTTGTAACGGATATCTATTTTTGATAATTGCTTTATTTAATATCTGGTAGTCAATACATAATCTTAAAGAACCATCCTTATTTTTCACAAACTAAACTGTTGCACCCCAAGGTGACACACTTGGTCTTATTTATCCTTTCTCCAACAATCCTTGAAGTTGAACCCTCAATTGTTGCATTTCAATGGGATTCATTCTATAAGGAACCCTATGAATAGTCTCAGTCCTTGCTTGAAGTTCAATAGAAATTTCAAATTATCTTTTGGGAGGTAATCTAGGTAAATATTCCAAAAAAACATCTTTATAATTCTTAATAATGGGTTATCTCCCAATTATTTATTATTTATTTTCTTCCTTCAAATCATTGATCTTAATAGTATATAACATCCCTCCTTTTTTTATTTTTTTGAGTTGCAAAGTTGAAATAATTTATGGTTGAAAATTCCCTTGCAGGCTATTCACTCTTTGAACCATCCCATCAGAATTTGTATAATCAATCAAATGGTATTGAAAATTAATCACTACTTTATGTGCTTGCAACCAATCCATTCATATCACTAAGTCAAAGGTAATCAATGGTGCAACATATAATCCTCCTATGGTCGTTTCACTAGGCAATGGGATAACCACCCTAGGATAACACTATTTTATGGAGTAGGTTTGTCTTGAACCGTACTCAACCTTCCACCCAAGTATAAAAAATTATGGCCTTTCAGATATGTGATTAATTAAACTAGTGGAAATAAAGTTATTTGTAGCACCACTATCAAATAATATTCTAACACTTCTACCAAAAATTTTACCTTTTAATTACCAAAGGAGTGGCTTGTCCATCCAAATTTTGGTTTCCTATAGCAGCATATATCATGTGTGCTGATTTCTTAGATGCATTTTCCTTATTTGTTAGTTCCTTTCCTTTTGAACTCGTTGAAGAACACAAACTTATACTGAGAGTCGGGGTTGAACAATATAAGATAAAAAAATTTACTTTTTTTTCCAAAGCAGTGTTATCCAATGTTATTAATTGCAATAATGAAACAATGCATAACTCATCACACACATAAGAGATATAGATTTAATGTGGTTCACCCAATGTGGGCTACGTCCATAGATAAAATATATCTTATAAAATTTCTTGATAAATCTCTCGGGAACCAATTCCCTATTACAATGTTTATGGGCACCAACCCAAAGGACACACCAATACCCTATGCTTAATTTTGTGGACGCCACTCAAAAGGAGACACCAATACCCTTTGGCTTTGGTTTTATGGACACCACTCCTTAGGAGACACCAATCCCCTATACTCTGGTTCATGGACCTCTATCCACAGGAGACACCAATCCCCTTTGCTCAAATCTACTTCAATCCTACACACAAGTCTTGCTCAAATCTTCTCAACTCTACTCAAAACCCTGCTCAAATATTTTCTCAAATATGTTCACTAAACACGCTCATAATCCTACTCAAATATGCACATTATTTCTTCTCATAAACTTGCAAAAATATGCTCATATCATCTTCTCAACTCTGCCTCAAGCCTTCTCACAAGGCTTGCTCATATCTGCTCACCAAACTACTCAAATCTACTCTAAGCCTTCTCATAAGGCTTGCTCAATATGCTCTCCAAAATACTCAAATTTACTCTAAACCTTCTCACAAGGCTTACTCAATCTACTCACCAAATTACTCAAATATGTTCCAAGCCTTATCACAAGTCTTGCTCAAATTTGCTCACCAAATTACTCAAGTCTGATCCAAGACTACATGCAAGGCTTGCTCAAATCACTTCTCACCAAATTACTTAAGTCTACTCCAAGCCTACATGCAATGCTTACTTAAATCACTTCTCAAACCTACTCACGGATCCTGCTCAAACATTCCTTGTTCTTGCATATAAACAATTGCATATATATTTTCCAAAAGTGCTTTCTTTGACTAAAGTAATTCAAATATATTCTACCCATAATTATTTTTCCTCATGAACATATAGAGTATGATATGCATTTAAAAATAATCAATATGTTCTTTCACATTCATTAAGTTTGTCACTTTCACAAGTCTTGTATTCAAAACATAAATCTAGTATAACACTTGATAATTTATATTCTTATGCACTTCTCAAAACAATCAAGACCAATGCACACCCTTGTTTCACAAATCTAATCTTTTAACACTTGCACATTCACTCTCAATGTCAAACACAATGATGCTAAAATTTGGTTTACAAAATTGGTCTATATCCCTTACAAGTTTACTTTCAATATCAAACACTATAATGCACAAACTTGCTTCAAAAAACTCTAGCACATATGTTTCAATTTAATTCAACAACAAAGCACACTTTTGTTCTCAAACCCTAGCACATATATTTCCAACAATGCACATAAAATTAATCCTTATATCTCCACCTTATGACTTAAAAATATTTTCCTAAAAAAAAACCACCTTGAGAGGGAATTAAATCACCATACCTCTAAGAACTACCTTGAAGAATGTGTGCCCTCAAAAACCTATCTTAACAAAAATATTTTTCTGTTCTTTTACCTCTTGAGAACTTGTTAGAAAAACTCCTTTTCTTGATTAGATATTACATTAAAAAAAAGAAATTGTGTAAAAGTGCACAATAAAGCTTTAAAACCAATATCTTATACCTCCCATACAATATAAAGCTTTATAAAAAAAACTCAACCCTTGTGATTTCATAAATGAAATATCCAAACTATCATAAATATATTTTTAACTCATTTTATAATGTAAAAACTAACATAAAACCTTATCACTCCTTATAATTATAAAATATGACACTAATATAAAAATAAAATATCCACTACATACCTTATGTCTCCCTCTATGACATGCAAAAATAACAACTCAAAAACCTTCACACGTTATCCCTCCTTTCACACAAATTAAAATTTTGGTCCTTACCTCAGTAAAGGTAAATAGATTTGACCTTGAACCTCATGCATTGTAGCACCCTATGCGTTGCCTAGCCTACCGGCTGGATTACTCCTCCACCTGAGAACAAAAGGCTTCAAAATAAGATTTAAAATAATTTTATATCTTCATTCATTTTCATCAAGCAATAATAGGGATTGTAGATATTTGAACTTACGATCTTCTATTCCGCAAAATTCTAACACAACATAGCCAATAATTTTGGCTTCTCCACCTGTTGGAACTCAAGAAGCACAAAAATAATGTTATTCCTTCCTCAAATTTTGCTATGCAGATTGAACACTTTCCTCTCTTTCATTCACTATGCCTAGGAATGTGTTGTTTCACTGTTAATAGATGTCTCCTGGCACTAATATTGACAAGGTTTCATTGATCTCTACGTGATGCCAATATTTTTTATTCATTATCACCTATTGCACGTATCCTAAGAATATCAAATGTACTCACAATTATTTAACACCCAATAGCATTTCTCTGAAACACAGTATATGCTGCCACCATCCAATCAAATTTCATGAATCACTTTTTATATGTTCGTTGTTGCTCTATTTCAAATCATAATATATGCTACCACCATCCAATAGATTTTTGAATTCAATATGCACATTTTGTCAATGAATGTATCCCGATGCTAGTTTTTCTTCATTCCCAAGGTTACAGTGACTACTCATCGTGTTTGCCTATTGTGACTGCCCAAGGAAATACCCTCGCTATGATTTTCCACTTCATTTGCCAAAAATGAGTGCTCTCACTATGATTGTATCCATTTATACGAATGCAAATGAAGATATTCTCCTTTGAACAAGCTTACCGATGCCCAATCAGAATTCTTGAATCATATTTTATTAGCTCGCTTTATATTTTTGTTTCAATGCACGATAGGATATTCGAGATCTGTGTACTCGATTGAAAATATTAGTCAAGCATATATTTTTAAAATGAAAGAAATCAAAATATTTATATAGACTTTGAAGTGCATGAAGGTACATCGTTGCTTTGAGACTTTAACACTTTTGTTCGAACATTGGCTCCAAAATGCATGGTTATAATATTTAAATTTTTAATTTAAAAATTATAAGGTTAACTCCTTTAGTGGCCCAACCTTGATTTAATCTGAATAAACCTTTGGCCTTCCTTTTATAAAAATTGTCCTTAGGCCTTTATAAATACTCTTTATAATATTTAAATATTATAGTTCTTATGCCTTTCTTTCCATTTACCAACCTTGTAAACTCATCCCTTTTGAAGAATATTCTGCAATTTATACCATGCTCTTTTTGACATCAAACCTTTGACATCAATGACAACTCAATATACTCAATATTTCCAAGAATCTTCCACTTTGTCATTGATGGAAACCCTTTACAAAAAAAAAAAAAAATTACTCCACTAGATACCAAAACTTCTTCCCCTCACTGAAATTTCTCTCCCTTTGACATCAATGGAAAAGGCCTCCTTGGGGCTAAAAATAAGATATTTAGTATAGCCCCCTCAACACCTCCTTATCTTGAAGTGATCAAGTTTGGGATGGGAGTAAAACTACTCCCAACTTACAATGCTCTTCTTCTTTCTCAATATTCTTTTTCCATACTTTTGTAGTCATATCCTTTTGAACATTTTGAGCATCCTTGTTCTTGCTTGTCTTTGGGAGTTATAGAAACTCTACTCTACACCACTTGGACTTATGCCTAAAATTATTACAATTGTAACATATGATGTTGTAGTTCTTGGAAGGTGCAAACGATTTGAAATTTCTCTTGGTGAAGACATAATCATCTTTACCATAAACCCTACAATGTGTAGCTTTATGCCCAATTTTTTTGTAATTGTAACTCTTGATGTTGTAGTTCCTAAAAGATGCAAATTAATTAAAATTCCTCTTGGTGAATACATAATCATTATTTCCATGAACCCTGTAGTGCATAGATTTATGACCAAAATGATTACATGAGTAATAATATCCTTGGAAGAAATATTAATATTGCCTTGGAGGATATGGCCGCATATTTCTTTCTTTGATTTTCTTGTGATGGTCCTTGTTACTTGATGATTATTGATTTACTTCCTCTTTAATACCTCTCAATATATCAGTGTAGGTATTAGGTTCTTCTTCAATCACTTATGGTTATTCTATTTCTTTTGAATGGGAGCCTGACTCCTCTTCTTATTTCTCTTGTCCTTTTTCAAAACGAAGTCCAATCTTGGTAAATGGATATATTTGTACTTTTATAATATCATCCAATATTTTTGAGCTTTTCCTAAACTTATGTAATTTTTCATTAGAATATTTCACTTCCATCCTTAGAGAAACCACTTCATGTTCTAGTCTTTCACATTCTAGCTCTTTTGTCTTCAACTATTTAGTCATACCTTCTTCAATTTTCCTTGCCCCTTCAACCTTAACTATTAAGTCAGTGATATATTGTAGAAGCTTTGCCTTTGTTTTCTTATCCTCTTGTAATTGAGCCTTTAATTCTAAGTTCTCTCTTTTTAACTCTTCAATATCAACAAGTTCCTTTTCCATATCAACTGTGACTTCTTCCTTTTTTGGATCTTTCTCATTTTCTAGGTCTTCAATTATAGGATCATCTACTTTTTCTTTTTCTTGGTCTTCAACAGGAGCATCTTCTTTCTCTTTTACTTGGTCTTTGACAACCAGAGTATATTCATTCTCTTCTATGACCAAGAATCAATTTTCTTCTTTTCCACTATCTGAGAGACCTTCATCACTATCACTTGAAGAACTAGTTTCTTCTTCATAAAATTCTTCTTGTGTCTTTGAGTTATCTTCTTCTCATGATTACTTTGACCATGCCTATCATTCTTTTCATGATGAAATTTTTCTTCTTTATTTTTCTTATATTCCTTTTCCTCTATACTACTACTATACTCATTTTATGGACAATAAAGTGCAAGGTGACCAAGGTTACCACATTCAACACATCTAACAAAATTAGTCTCTTCTCCACTACTTGATTCTAGTTCTTTAGATTTTTCCACTTCCATTTTTAGAGTAAAAATATATTTGAGAGCAAAAAAAATAGTCTTCCATGTTCACCATAGTTTCCTCTTTCTCTTGTATTTTAATTATTGAATTATCTTCCTTTTATTTCATGGCCATGTGTGTTCCTTACTTCTTAGTATGATAAGGTTTTATGGATCTTCTTTTGCCTTTCCTAGTTGTGTGTGTTCTTGTAAGTTCTTCCTTCAAGCTGTTAGGCTTCCCTAAAGTAACCCGCTCTAATACCAATTGAAGAACACAAGCTTATACTGAGAGGGGGGTTGAACAGTATAAGATAAAACTTTTTACTTTTCTTTCCAAAGAAGTATTATCCAATGTTATCAATTGCAATAATGAAACAATGCACAACTCATCACACACATAAGAGATATAGTTTTAATGTGGTTCACCCAATGTGGGCTACATCCATAGAGAAAAATTTTCTTATAAATTTTCTCAATAAATATCTAGGGAACCAATTCCCTATTACAATTTTTATGGGCACCAACCCAAAGGACACACCAATACCCTATGCTCATGTTTATGGACACCACTCAAAAGGAGACACCAATACCCTTTGGATTTGGTTTTATGGACACCAATCCCCTATGCTCTGGTTTGTGGACCTCTATTCACAGGAAACACAAATCCTCTTTGCTCAAATCTACTTCAAGTCTACACACAAGTCTTGCTTAAATCTTCTCAACTCTACTCAAAACTATGCTCAAATATTTCCTCAAATATGTTCACTAAACCTGCTCATAAGACTGCTCAAATATGCTCATTATTGCTGCTTATAAAATTGCACAAATATGCTCATATCAATTTCTCAACTTTACCTCAAGCCTTCTTATAAGGATTGCTCAAATATGCTCACCAAACTACTCAAATCAGCTCCAAGCCTTCTCACAAGGCTTGCTCAATCTGCTCATCAATCTACTCAAATATGCTCTAAGACTTCTCACAAGGCTTGCTCAATATGCTTACCAAACTACTCAAATATACTCCAAGCCTTCTCAAAAGGCTTTCTCTAATATTCTCACCAAGTTACTCAAGTATTCTCCAAGCCTACACATAAGGCTTGCTCAAATCACTGCTCACCAAATTACTTAAGTCTACTCCAAGACTACATGCAAGGCTTACTCAAATCACTTCTCAAACCTACTCACAGATCCTACTCAAACATTCCTCGTTCTTGCATATAAACAATTGCATATATATTTTCCAAAAGTGCTTTCTTTGACTAAATTAATTCAAATATATTCTACTCGGAATTCTTTTTCCTCATGAACATATAGAGTATGATATGCATTTAAAAATAATCAATATGTTCTTTCACATTCATTAAGTCTGTCACTTTCAAAAGTCTTGTATTCAAAAGATAAATCTAGTATAGCACTTGATAATTGATATTCTTATGCACTTCTCAAAAAAATCAAGACCATTGCACACACTTGTTTCACAAATATGATCTTTTAACCCTTGCACATTCACTCTCAATATCAAACAAAATGATGCACAATTTTGCTTCACAAAACTGGTATATATCCCTTACAAGTTTACTTTCAATATCAAACACTATAATGCACAAACTTGCTTCACAAAACTCTAGCACATATGTTTCCATTTTATTCAACAATAAAACACACTTTTGTTCTCAGACCCTACCACATATATTTCCAAAAATCCACATAAACTTAATCCTTATATCTCCACCTTATGACTTAAAAATATTCTCCTCAAACAAAACCACCTTAAGAAGGACTTAAATCACCATACCTCTAAGAACTGTCTTGAAGAAGGTGTGCCCCCAAAAACCTATCTTAACAATTTTTTATTTTATTTTTCTTTTACCTCTTGAAAACTTGTTAACAAAACTCCTTTTCTTGAGTAAATATCACATTAAAAAAAACTTTGTCTGAAGGTGCACAGTAAAGCTTTAAAATTAATATCTTATACCTCCCATACAATATGAAATTTATAAAAAAAAACTCAACCCTTGTGATTTCATAAATGAAATCTCCACACTATCATAAATATCTTTTTAACTTATTTTAGTTTTTAAAATTAATATCTTATACCTCCCATACAATATGAATATTTATAAAAAAAAAACTCAACCCTTGTGATTTCATAAATGAAATCTCCACACTATCATAAATATCTTTTTAAATTATTTTATAATTTGAAAACTAGCATAAAACCTTATCACTCCTTATAAAATCTCACACTAATATAAAATTAAAATATCCACTTCATACCTCAATAATTGCAAATATATTTGATCTTGAACCTTGTGCATCCTTGCACGTTATTCGTTGCCTAGCCTACCCACTGGATTACTCCAGCTGAGAACGAAATATGTCAAAATAAGATTTAAAAGGCTTTTATACCTTCATTCCTTTTCACCAAGTAAAACAGGTGTCGTAGAGATTTGAACTTAGGATATTTTGTTTTGCAGCATTCTGACACAGCCTAGCCAACCGGTTTGGCTTATCCACCTGTTGAAACTCAAGGAGCACAAAAATAATCCTATTCCTTCCTCGAAGTTGACTATGCATATTGACCACTTTTTTCTTTTTCATTCGTTGTGCCTGGGTGTGCGTTTTTTCACTATTAACGAATGTCTCTCAACACTAATGTATGTAAGGTTTAATCGATCTTTACGTGATGCCAATATTTTTTTTATTCACTGTCACCTACTGCGTATGTCCCCAGAATATCAAATGCCCTCGCAATTATCTGCCACCCAATAGCATTTCTTCAGAACAAAGTATATACTGCCACCGTCCAATCAAAATTTATGAATCACTTTTTATATGTTCATTGTCACTCTATTTTGAATCGCAATATATGCTACCGTCGTCCAATTGATTTTCGAATTCAATATGCACAATTTATCAATGAATGTCTCCCGATGCTAGTTTTTCTTCATTCCGAAGGTCACAACGACTACTCATGGTGTTTGCCAACTGACCTTGCCCAAACGAATGCCCTCTCTATGATTGTCCACTTCATTTACCCAAAACTAGTGCTCTCACTGTGCTTGTATCTATTTCTCTAAACGTAAATGAAGATATTCTGGTTTAAACGAGCTTACTGGCACCCAGTTAAAATTATTGAATCATATTTGAGTTGCTCACTTTATATTTTTATTTCAATGCACGATAGGATATTCAAAATTTGTGCACTCAATTGAAAATGTTAGCCAAGCATATATTTTTAAAATGAAATAAATCAAAACATTTATATATATTTTTAAGTGCATGAGAGTACATCGACACTTTGAAACTTTAACACTTTTGTTCGAACGTTGGCACCAAAATACATGGTTTTAAAATTTAAAATTTTAATTTAAATATTATAAGGTTAACTCCTTTAGTGGCCCAACCTTGATTTAATATGAATAAACCTTTGGCCTTCCTTTTATAAAATTTTGTCCTTAGGCCTTTATAAATGCTCTTTATAATATTTAAATATTATAGTTCTTATGCCTTGCTTTCCATTTACCAACCTTGTAAACTCATCCCTTTTGAAAAATATTTTGTCATTTATATCATGGTATTTTTGACATCAATTACAAATCAATATACTAAATATTTTCAACACTCGTCCCTACTCTTTGTGGACAATTAGTGGCATAATAAACTCTCTTACAAATAAAACATCCTTCCTTGGGTTTTGGATGTTCCTTTTGTTTCAACTCTCCTACTACACCCTCTTCCTTAGGTAGGTTAGTCTATCTATGAGGTGATCTGCTATGATTTTTTCTACGTTTATCTTGTCAGTGCTTCCTTCCTTGAAACCTTCTTTTGAACTTCCCTTTTTTATCATATTCTTTACCATCCTTCTTAGGAACACTCTTGATAGCTATCTCACATTCCCATTTTATGAATTCTGAACTATTTCTCTTCCTTAACGCTTTACCCTACTCATCTAACCCCTCATAGTTGAAGTAGAGTTTAAGGTATATCTCAACTTTCCTTGCCATCTCATAGACCTTTTGCAATGTCTCGAGTTCTCGCATATCCACTTCATGTCCTATTTGAGGATCTATTCCAAGTATAAAATTGTGGATTTTCATTTTCTTAGTATAAGTAGGTACACATTTTACCATCTTAACAAAATTTTCATAATATTTTTCTATGGTTCTAATTCCCTAATGATGTTTGGTAAACTCGTCATACTTTTGGGAATAGAAATAATCTGTAATAAATATTTCTTTGAATGCTTTAATAAAGTCTTTCCACTTCATATCAACTACAACTGCTAGATTGCATTCCTCACTAAGTGTTTCCCACCAGGCTAATCCATTTCCTTGTAGATGCAGAGTAGCATAGGATGTTCGAGTACCCAAAGAAAATTTCTTCATGGTGCAGTATGTCTCTATCTCCTTCAATGAAGCCTCGGTATTATCGTCATATTCCTCTCCATTAAACTTGGAAGACTTAAGATATTTCATTTCCTTGCCCATCTCAACCTCTAATCAAACTCTAGCCATATGTGCCTCAGTGAATCGTTCATTTTCTTGACCCCTTCTCAGATTACTAGATTGTGTTTCCCTATTGAACATAGCCTCCAATAGTTGTTTTTGTGTCTCCACCTGCTCAGGAAGAAGAGCCACTATTTCAGTAATATGCTCACTTCCTTTGGTATTCTCTGTACCAACCTCAAGCATTCTATTTTCTATGTTGGTTCTTCAAGTTACCCTTGTTTATGGGGCAACACTCCTTCTTCTTCCTTTTGGTGGCATTGTCCCCTGACCACACACAAAAGAGGTAGTAGGAGTCAATTTTCTAATTCTACTATGGTATTCTCTCCTACCAACTAACTTCTAGATTAACAGTTGGTTTTGACTCTTTCCTAAAAAAGAATAACCCTACAAGGTAAACCTACTATTAATCATTTCTAAAAAATTTGCATAATGAGATGATTCCCTTATTGAACCATGCTCTGATACCAAATGTAACAACCCAAAAATTCCACACACAGTTTTGGTTTTTTAGTAGCTTAAGGACATCAACCCCTTAAACCCACTCCTTCCTCTAACCATATTATCCCATGGATAAGTGTTTAGCTTATTAATGAGTTTATAATTAACCATAATTAGTCTTAGATTACCATATTATCCTTTCTTTCTTTTGAAAGGGTTTTTCCAATAGACCCACATCTCTACAAGTGTCCTTTAATGTAGAAGCATACCTTCTTCATATTTTAAAAGGTGATGCTTGGCACATTGTGCTACACAAGTCACTTAGTGTAGATCTTCCCCTCTTCTATCTATTGAGAAGGTTTATGCATATTTTTGCAAACCCCATTGGTCATTCAATGAGTTTACATTAAGCTTGCAATGGCTAGCGTGCCCCTTTATCATTTAAGAAGTTGGCCTACCTGGAAGCATCCATTTTTAATTAATCCATTTAGATAAGGAACCATATCCACTGTCACTTGGATTTATTCGAGGTTCTATTTGGTTAAAGTCTTAAGCTTCATTCCTTTAGTTTGATGTACTTGTAGTTCAAAGAGTGATTAAAACGAGAATAGTTTAGAACACTAGTTTAGATATGTCATCCAAAAATTTTGACTACTTTGGTTAAGTCCTTCCTAGTTCATGCAAGCACTTAGCTCACGGGGTAAATTTTAAGTTTATTCTTGGAAGCTCCGAGAGTCTTCCCATGTTAACAAATTCTAATATGAGAAAAGTAGAAACACCAATGAACTTGGTCATGTTATCATGTTACGTCCACCTTTAAAAAATCGAAGATAAATGCTTAGAATATAATTCACATTTTACTTCATTCTTGTATTTGTGCGATAACAAAGTATTCTTTGCCAACTTAAATGGAAATGGAGTTAAACATTCTCTAAAGTTTTCCCTTAAGCTCATCGTAAATATGATCCTTAGGAAATTAATCACAAAGTCCTTAGCATAGTTTATCTATTCATAATTCCCATCTAACATAACAACAAAGTTAAAATAGTACATAAATAATTATTTCCAACCAAAACCAATTACTATAACATCTCAAAAAATTTATTATAACAATGCAATACAGTGTCATCCACAGTTGTGGAAATTACAAAGAGAGTTTCCTCATAACAACAAAATGCAATCTTCTTTATACACAAGACTTTATTCCATAGTCCACCACTATGAGTACCTATTTTGAAAAGAAGATATCTGAAACTATCAATGCATGGTATACTCAAACTTCTCCTATTTTTAGCAAAATATTTCCAACACATCTCTGTCAAAGCTCATCGCTAGTACGTAACCAATTTTCAACACACCTTAGCAGATTAAACCTTGGTCACTAGAAAGGATTTGTCCATGCTTTAGATTCATATATGACTCCCATACAAATAACACAAGTCTATCACATAATAACATTCGAAATGAAGCCTGCACACTACAACCATGCCATCTTTCATTTTGTTGAAGAATTCCAAAATAAAACATCACACAAGAAGAAATATATCACACACAAAAGAAAAAAATAGCAATATAATTTCTTAACAATCCTATTAATTTTAAACCATCATTCACTGTCTTCTTCTAGTCAGTCAAGATAGAAAAAATTCATAGAATTTCCATTTTTTCCAAAACCACCAATTACCAGCAAGCCAAACTTGTTAGAAGAATTTATGTAAACAACAATATTTACTAAGGTTACAAGTAAAACCTGTGTTTCCACTCTTGGAGGTTTGACTTCAATTCTATGAAACACCTCTAGTTCTTTTAGCACCTAGCCTATGCCACCAAAGGATTTTCTAAAGTATCTCTACAATTACAAATGCAATATTCCACTAAAGCAGTATGCACAAGAGTTAAATATTGTCAAATCCTACCTAAATCTACTCTTATGGAAAATTTATTAGATAACTTTCACAAATAAATCCAGTAAACATGGTTTGTGAAAGAATGCAACAACAAGACATCCATAGAAAATTAGAGAAAATGTAAGCTTTAGTCACAAAACCATCTATATACGAGAACAAACATAGGTTATTTTCTTCTTTCCATAGTCAGCAAATATGAAACAACTTTCATTACTCATTCAATAGCGGCTACAATATTTTCATCCACTAATGATCTCTAACTATTCCATAGATGATCTTACCACATAAGACATAATTCTCACATCATTATAAAATATAATTTTTTTTATTCAAAAGAGTTCTACCTATTAGTCAATGTTGGTCTCCATGCTTCCTATCTACAACTTGGTCTTCTTTCATTGCTCGTTATATTCTTCATGCCTGTGCTCTTTATTTTCTCTCCAAAAATAACTAAAAACTAAAACAAGCCCCCAAATACTTATCTTTTTTATTTTTATTACTGAAATTATTTTTTATTCTTTGAACCTTCCACTTCCTCAAATATCATGCTCCTTGCTCACCATGTTACTCTCCTTCATCTGCCACTAGAGTTTTCCAACCAAACTTTCATTAAGAGCGAAGGTAATGGAAACACAACCACACAAGTTCTCATGATTGTTTATTAACAACCATCCAGTTTGCATTTATATCCTTGAGTGGAACAAAGTTTTTGCCAACATAATATGTCATAGCAATCATGAAATAAAAACATTTCAAATAACAATACTATGAGGAGCAAGCTTTCTTTTATGAAAACAAGAAAATTGCAACCAAAACTTATAACAAAATCTTATATTATTTTTCGAGGTTCAAAACTAGAAATATATTTCAAAATAAACCATAAGATTCCATTCCCTAGAAGCTCTACAACAAATAAAAAATTCCATAGCCATTTATTTTTTAATCAAAACAACTATTTTTATGCTAAGCATTCCTTATCTAGGGATCAACATGGTTAATTATTTTTATGGAAGTCATGTTATGCATTCTCAATGAAGGAAGCACTCATTCATGTTCCTTCCAAATACTTCATCGATTAACCCATCACATCATTTCCCGAGGACATTCCCTTTATTGGTGACCAATTCTTTTTGCCATACATAACAATCTTTTTCCTATAAAAATGTGATGTTCTATTAGCAACATCTTATTATTTTGTAAGACCAAGTTTGAAAAGAATGTTAGCATGAAAATATGATCAATCAAATCACCACATAATTCCATCATCAACACATAATTTTTCATGATAAATAAATAGATAGTTAATCCATCATCATTTCAAAAGTAACACTAGCACATCATGAAAATATAAGCAAAGTCCATAATTTTTTTAAAAGTAGCACTAGCACAACATAAAAATATTAGCAAACCATAAAACCAAAAATTGGCAAAGGGAGGGTCACGATATTTGTCAAAATATAACTTAACCAAGAGGGCATATTGATTGGATTCGATAGCCCATTGTGAAGTTTCCTAGGCCATCAAAAGATTATCTAAAATATAATGACCTTTAAGAAAGGTAGATTGTTCTAAGTGAACAATCACTTGAGTAACAAATTACCTCCCTAGTAGACCCCATTTTTTAGGATCAACTTGAATATCTTCTTTCTGTGAACGATCTGCAAACTGATATTTTTTCTATGAAGAATGACAAAGCTCCTAACTTGGATGGTCTTCAAAAGGAGTTTTATATTTTTTTGGCATATTCTTTCCTTTGATCTTCAACATGTTTAACTAGAATCTCTCCATAATAGTTCCCTCAAATCTTATATCAATTCAAGGCTTATCAAGATGATTCCTAAAGGAATGGATCATACCCAAATCTCTAACTGAAGACCTATTACCCTCCTCAATGTTTCGTGCAAGATCATAGCTAAAGTTATAACTTTATTTTAATTATTTTAGAGTTGATTAATTCATCTATCCTCAGTTCGGTGGATCTTGCAATCTATGCATGATCCAAGGTTATATTAGATTTAAGAATATGCATCATAATATTCATATGAATAATAAGAAATAAGAGCAAGAGAAGTGAATCTGATATTATATATATATATATATATATATATATATTCTAATTTTTGAAATAAATTCCATGGTTTTCAAGATAAATATTTGTGTTTTATACATAATATTTTTCCTTCTATTATATTTGCACTAATATCTCAAGAATAATTTTATCGATCTCTTCATCTATATATATCATAAGAGACAAAAATATATCACAAAAAACAAGATGATGCTTTACATATAAAATTTACTTATAGTTAAATAGCTTAATTGGAGAAAATATAACTTTGCAATCAATTCCATGGATAATGTGATTGTTTTTCATGTTAGGTATTTCCATGTTCCTCTTGGTTACTCTATACAACATCGGAGAGGGAGTAGATACAAGTGGCACTGAGGTAGTGGAGGTAGTGGTAAAAGTAATGTAAATTAATTTGAATTTTTATAAATATTTCAAATGATATATAATTTGATTTCTTGAGAAGATAATTGAATGAATACTTAATATTAAATTTTTTAATCATCCCAATTTTATTAATTGATCATAGAATTTAGAAATTTTATCTTTTGTTACATATATTATAGATTAGATTAAAATGAGTTTTTTTTATAAATCATTATCTAAATATAGTAAGTGAAGAAACTATAATTCATTTATTTTTCATGTTGCAAGACACAACCTAATGAGAAGCTTGTCCTCATATTAAATTGAAAAGTGCATTAAAAACATGAAATTATTTGTTTTATCGACAACAAACTACAAATTACAATTATTATGTTCATAAGATTTTAAAATAAAACACTTAAATAAGTTTTTCATAAATTATATTTTCAAATCTCATTATATAGTTTTTATTAAGATTGATAAAGCTATAAATATATAAAAATAAAACAAACATAAATATTATATAATAAGATTTATTATAAAATTATTTTATATATTTATAAATTAATAATATTTTATGATTAATTATAACTAATGACTTTTTACAATTATTTATATGGTAATTTTATATAAATTATAAGGTTCTTGAAACTTTATTTTCTCTATCTAATTTGAAGTATATAATACAACTTGTCATACCTCACCTATATTGAGCATAATTGGTCTCTATTTGAGGCCATACATACCAAGAAATTTGTCTCCATTTGAGGCCATACATATCAAGAAGTGCAACTTGTTGAGCCAAGACCATCTCAAGGAACTTGTCTTTGTGTAATACAATACATACAAGAAAAGTGGAGAGTAGGGAATCCTTCAAGGCAATTTGATTGGAAGAGATAGATCCATTTTTTTATTGAATTGTAGATAGTTCTATGGATTCCAGAATTTATTATATATGACCTTGAGGCACTTTGTAACAACCCAAGTATACTCACTTGATTCCATCACTAAAGAGAGACAAGGTGAATAAAAGGGTTTAAATTTTTTTTTTCCTATAAATGCAATAGTAAACCTACAAAGCATAAGGTAAAATTGATTCACCCATTAAATCATTATCATAAACATAATTTAGTATGACATGTTATACCACTTTTAGATTTCAGACTATTGTAGACAACCATCCAAGTGGATGAGATAGGCCACATCTTGTAATGGTGCCATTAAGTAGAGTTAATATACCTCATTTATAATCCTCATTTTTTGGTATGAGGATGAATCCACGACAAGGGGTATCCTCTAGGGCTCATATCACCTAGATGATGGATGCTTTCTTACCCATCCCTTGACATTACGAACCTTTGAGCTTTTCATCAATCTTATTCTACTACTAAAAGTAAGGGTTCCAGCGTAAACATACCCTATATCTATCTGATCATTCTCTTTTCCAAAATCGAATAGAGCCAAGCCAATACCTTGATCTTGATCTTAATCACTCTTACACATTGCAACTCATGATATTTTATCCCATACAAAATATCGAGGCTTATTTAGCTAAGTTACATGGGCATGGGATCTATCATAGTACTATCGAGAAGCAATCTAGATATGACATCCCATACCGTCTTCTCATTATGATGGTCTAACCGAATCATATAATTTTACCAATTCTATCAACCGATGAGTTCTTTTCAAATTTTATTGTGTGCATACTTGCACCTCAACATATTGGGTTATTTTTAGGTATCCCTAAGTCTCATTGCTGAATTTCGAGGAAAAGAAGGAAGTTATGACCTATAACTAAGGTTTAGAGTTTTATTTTCAACCATCACATGTTTCCACTTAAAACCCATTACTTCCTAAATTTTTAGCAAAAGAACCACCTAAAATATTATTTCTCAACACAAGAATTCATAATCAATAAAAGAAATATAGAAACAAAAAAAACTTATCATCTAGAGTCTCCATTACATTATAAAATTCAATAAATAGAACAATACTATACACGTTGTTCCTAATATTTGAACTTAAACTTCATACTCACTAGTTTTATACTTTCATTTCGAAAAGTACTTCTTCACACTTCAAAAAACTAGACCTAATATTTAAATTTATTTACTTTCCAAGAACATGAATCCAACCACCATACGAAGTTCTCATGAGGAGTTTGATTTAGCATAAAAAAACCAAACAATCGCAGGCCAACTAAGTCATAGTTACCAATAGTATTTCTGGAGAAATCTTGTTCTTTTCATTTTAAAGAAAATATAGTTTTCATCATGGTAGGAACAGATTATGTTACTGCTTTACTTTTATAACCTACGCTCCAAGATATTCTTTCACCATGGTCTATGTAAAAAACTTATGGCACTCAACAACATATAAATTGTTTACCAAATAACGAAAGAAACATTCACTTATTTCATTTAACAACAACATTTGTTCCAAATATTTTGTTTGATTCTAGAGAAAGACACCACAAAGAAATTACATATAATACAATAGTTTTTTTTTTTAAGCTCTAACTTATAATGTCTCTAAAATATGCCTTAAATAAAAATGGAAAACAAGAATTTCATATACACATATAAGGAATGCTCAAATGCTTGTAAATCATACAATCCTTGAATCCATACAGTTATCTAACTATTATAAATATATAAAATATGAGTCACTTATCCCATTACTGGACAAATAAAATGAAATATAGATAATTAACAATGTTTCCAATTTCCAAATTCGCCCTCACAAGGTATTCACATAATTAAACCGTATGGTCCTGGTTTCCAAAGCCATTATAAAACTTGACGAAAATCATATAGAATAGATGGTTTTCTTTATAAATCATAAACAAGATGAACTCAATCTCAACTACCGCTTACATAGAATAGATTCTCTAACATGCAGAAGGAGATTCGTTTTTCAACAACAGTACGTCCTTCACAGTGTAACTCTTTCTAGTTTTGATATAGCTATTCCACAGATCATCTGCTACTAAAGCCATCATCCAAATTATTCGGTTTTCAGTCTAATAGAATTTTGAGTTAAATTTAGTGTGGGATCAAATCTTGGCTCTCTTAAAAATGAATGCATTACTAAATGTAGAAACCAATAAATGCAACAAGACATTCAAATATTTCCCATTGTATTTACATATCTTGGCTTCCAATTAGACATCGTTGTCCACTTTTACTAGATGACCATTCTATTTACAACACGAGATATACATTCTACTTTAAAAACAACATCATAAGTAAGTATATAAATTATAATAATCCTCTATGTCCACTCACAGAACTCATCCAAATACTCTTCTTATGCACACAAAGAACAGGGTAAAGTTTTTTATAAAAATATTAGGTAGTCATTCCTTTCTCACAGAAACCAAGAAACCAAAGAAAGCATTCTCTTACATTTAACAAAGAGTGTTTCATTTCTCATAGCAACCAAAGAAATAATTTTTTTTCAAAATAAAAGAGAGTATTTCATTTTCTACAACAACTAGAGAAACAATTCTTTTTCAAAACAAGATAGAGTATTTCTTTTTCCACAACAACCAGGGAAATTATTTTTTCAAAACAAAAGAGAGTATTTCAGTGCACGTGTTTCATTTACTTTTAAATGTAAACTCATTCACAAAATATATTAAAAGAATATCCCCCTGGAATTCCAACGCTTGGCTATAAATTCCTCTCGAGCTCTCTTACCACCCTGCAACTCTTTTCTCATACGTATTCTTTTCTTTCTCCCTTACCTGCACACTAAAAAAACCGCATATATCTCCCACCTTTCCCTTTCCACTTTTTAACTGTTTTTTATTTCCCCATTTCCATTCGATCGTGAGGTGTGGTGGAAGTTAAAAAGGTATTATTATATAATAGTGCCACTCAACTCACTCTCGCTCAATTTGGCCGTATACTAACTTCCATACCCGCCAAATACATTCCAGTTCAGATTTCTTTTTAATTTATTTCCATATATTAATTTTAGGAGTAGGTCAATCAAAATATATATATATATATCAAATGTTTCTTATACTAAACACACAAGTATACCTCCAATCACTATATTCATACACACATGCGCCTAAATAGATATGCTTTAATATCTTGTAGTAGTATTTGCATATTACTTTTACTAATTAATCAAACACAAAGTTAAAAGAATATCATAAAGTGGCTCCCATCATCATTGCCACACAAGACAAATGCATATTATTTTTCATGTCATCAATAACACCTTTCATTAAAAAAAAAGTCCTACATGATATGCAAGTGTGCGAGCATCCGTGTACTTGCGAGCTAATTCATCATTTCTCTTTCTTACCCTTTTTTCCACTACTACCTTCTTTTTTCTAACATTTTGCTACTTTCCTACACTCATAGAGACTATGTTGTACCATGTTTCACTTGAAAAATGTAAGTTTACTATATCTTTTATTTTATTTCATTATACGTCTGAGGAGGGTCGTTACATCCTCTCCATATTTAAACAAAAACAATACTTGTGTTTAAAACTAAGTTAAGTAAAAGGGAAATATTTGCATATTCATTTTTTTAAATCAAAATTGCAAAATAATTTTTGTTTGATCCTAATTACTAATAAATGCAAATACAAGGAATTATTATAAATATCACATCTCATTTTCACATGGTTGGCATATAACCACATCATAAATCATATATTAAAGAAAATAAATAATCATTCTTCTCAACTATTCAAAAACATATTTTTGAGCAATAAATAACATGTACAAGATACTTTATAGAGTAACTCCAAAAACATTTTCTACTCTAATCAGTATCCTGAATCATTTCCATATGTATTTATATATATATCATATAATTATATAAAAGTTTCTACTAAGGTTTTTCATCTACTCAAACAAATAAGGTAATTTATGTTGCATATCAGCCATGTATTTCCACGTAGCATTTCTATTTGAGTAGTGGTCCCATTGGACCCAACATTGTTGTATGCTTAATTTCCTTAGATTCTTGGTTCTAAAACCAAGTAAGTGAACCAATCACACCTCAATTTTTTATGGATCGGTCATCTATAATTTGGAAACATCCAACACATGAGTAGGATAAAAAATGTATTTTCTAAAGAGGGATACATGAAATACATTATGGATTTTGGATAAGCTTGGCGATAGAGCTAGTTTATATCCTACAAGGCTTATCTTAGCTATAGTCTCAAATGGACCAACATATCTCGATTCAATATTGGAATATTTTATGAAACTTTTAGTTGGCTTCACCCTAAAGAAAACTATGTCTCCCATAGAGTACTTCCTCGCTCTTTGTTTGAGTTTTGCGTAGCTCTTCTAGCGATCTACGACCTCTTTTAGCTTGTACGGAATCCTCTTTAATTTTTCTTCCATTTATTTCACCAATTTTGGTTTGATCACTACCCAATATTCCATATTATCATAAGTTAATGGAGTTCTACATAGTCACCTATATAGATCCTAGAAATGTGTCATACCTGGTGATGCATGGTAATTGTTGTTATATCCAAATTTGACTAGGTATAAGTAGTCTTCCCACTTTGTGTGCTGATACATGCAATACATTCTCAACATATCTTCAAGCACTTGATTTACCCTCGTAGTCTATCCATCTATCTTAGGATGATAAGTAGTATTGATATTTATCTTAGTCCCTAATGCTTGATGCAGCATTTGCAAAAATTCTAATGTAAATCAAGAATCTCTATCAGAGATTAAAAATTCTAGGAACCCATGTAGCCTCATCACGTCCTTGGTAAACTTACTTGCTACCATGGGCACACCATATTGCACATTACCTAGCATAAAATGTGTGAATTTGGTTAATTTATCGACAATTACTAAAATTGCATCATGTCTGAATCTTGTTTTAGGCAATCTCACTATAAAATCCATTAATACTACTTGTCACTTTTGTATTGGTATCTCATGTGGGTACAACTTTCCAACTGGGTGCAAATGTTCAGCCTTCACTCTTTGGCATTTCAAACATTTGGCCACATAATTGGTAATGTCTTTTCTTATTCTAGGCCAATAATAAGTTATTTTTATATTTTCACATATTATTGCCCCTCCTAGATGCAAATAATAAGGAGTATTATGATACTCCTTAAGGATTTTTCCCCTTAATCCTTCAAAATTAGCTACTACCAACCTTTCTTTTAAATACAATAGGTCTCCCTTGAAAACATATTCTATTTTCCTTCCAAGTTTCTATCTATCTTGACAAATACATGATTGACAAAATTTATCTTTTTCTTGCCATATCTTATTTTGATCTAATAGATCATACTGGTATTTTTCCATTGCATAAATGTACCCTCTCCTACTCAAGGCATTAGTGATCTTATTATTTTTCTCCTTAATGTATTCTATATCGAAATCATACTTCGCCAATAATTCTATCTAGTGTCATTGCTTAGCATTCAATAAGGGTTGGGTAAAGATGTACTTTAAACTCTGATGATATGTCTTTAACTCAAATGGTTTTCCTAGTAAATAATATCACCAAAATTTTAGAGTGTGCACTATTGCTACAAAATTTAAATCATGAGTGGCATAATTAACCTCATGCCTCTTAAGTTTCCTATAATCATACGCAATAACTACATCATCTTGGGTTAAAACCCCTCATAATCCTTCTATTGATGCATCTATACAAACTATAAACTATTTATCAGGATCAAGCAATTGTAGGATTGGTACAATTGTTAACTTTTCTTTTAAAACTCGAAAATTCTCCTCGCATTGGTCTATCCATTTGAAGCTTTTCCATTTTATTTGATGGTTTGTAATGGGTTGAGAAATTCTTGAAAATCCTCTGATAAACTGTCTATAATATCCTATAATTCCCATAAAAATTTGTACCTTAGAAACATTAGTAGGTGCGGGCCAGTTAACAATTGTTTCAATCCTTTTAGGGTCTACTACAATTCCCTTAGAAGTAATAATATGTCCAAGATACTGCACTTGGGGAGTGTAAAAATCACATTTGATTATTTTTCCATATAATTGATTTCTTCTAAGAATTTATAGCACATTTCCCATGTGTTGATCATACTCCTATTTGCTTTTGGATTAGATCAAAATATCATCCAAAAATACAAGTACAAACTTATCCAGTTGTTCTCCAAGATGTTATTCATGAGATTTGTGAATGCAACTAGGGCATTGGTTAGCCCAAAAGGTAGGACAGTAAATTCAAAATACTTATACCTTGTTCTAAATTTTTTTTTAGAAGTGTCTTCCTCCTGAATTCTCAAATGATGATAACTAGATCTCAAGTATATTGTATAAAAGATGATTTCTCCTCTTAATTGATTAAATAAATCATCAATTATTGGTAATAAATATTTATTCTTGATAGTAACTTTATTCAACATTTGATAGTCTATGCACATCCTTAGGATACCATATTTATTTTTAACAAACAATATAGAAGCTCTCTAGGGCAACACACCTGAATTGATTGACCCTTTTTATAGAAAATCTTAAAGTTGTACTTTGAGTTGTTGTAATTTTATGGGAGTCATCCTATAATGTGCCCTTGAAATAGGTGTAGTTCCTGCCAACAAATCAATTGAAAAATCAAATTCCCTCTAAGGAGGTAACCCCAATAAATCCTCCCAAAATACATCTTTGAAAGCTCCCAACACTGGGTGTTTCTAGAAGATATCACTTTCCTTTTTAGTCTCTTCTTTCCTATTCAACTTAACTATGAAGATCATACCCTTCTTTCAAATAACATTTTTAATCTGCATTGCAATGAATAGGTGGTGTTTAGTCTATTTTTGACCATAATTAATTATAATCCTTTGATTAGATTCACCCAATAATTCCACCCATCTCTCCTAAAATTTTAAAATATCCTTATGCACTTTTAACCAATCCAATCCTAAAATTATATCAAACACATGCAAAGGCACCATATATAGATTCCAATTAATTCTTCCTGAGGGTAAGGAGATGTGGGAATCAAACAAGCATTGCTTAACATGATTGGTTTACTTTGAGCCATACTCTACCTTCTAGCTATTGGTTAAAAATCTAGGTCTAACAAGCAAATCCTTCACTAATCTAGATGAGATGAAGTTATCAGTTTACCCACTATCAATCATAATTTGCATATTAATATAAAAAATTACCATTCATTAAGAAAGGAGTAGTTTGACCATTGAGCTCAGAACTACCTGTGGTTGCATAGATCTTGTGGCTAGCATATTTTGGAGATTTCGGTGGTATATAAGCTCTGAGGGGGAACTTATTCACATAATGAGATCCTTTACTCACATAAAATCCATCAGGTGGAGCTCTATTTCCTTTATTTTCATTTTTTTTGTCACAAACATAGTTTCCCTTGCTCTTTCTTGACCTACTAGTTTCTGGTCCTGTATTCTGGAAACATCCTTCACATTTTTCTTGAATTTACCACTTTGATAATTGATTTTATTTTTGTCTTTTGATTACTTTGCTCTCCTCATTTGGGTTTCTTATTTTGTTCCTTCTCCCATCTTATAAAGCCAACACTTTTTCATTTTTTGAGTTCATATTTTTGTTTTTTAGATAGCTTTTGATAGTTAAAATATACCTTTCTTGTTTCTTTGTTGGCTTCATCCTTTCTAGCCAAATCAAATGCAATAGTCAAATTGATAGGATTGTGCATATTTACTACCGTCATGATTCTAGTATTTAATCCCATAATGAATTTTTGAGTTTTCATTTCTTCATTGCTTTCATATTGGGATGCATACTTTAGAAGTTGAATAAACCTTTGATGGTATTCATGAACTGGTTTACTTTTCTATCGTAAATTTTATAATTCTAAAAAATAATCTACATAATATTGCCTTGTCAAGAATTAGTCTCTGAATTCCTTGACAAACTCCTCCCATTTGAGGTCAACTGCTTGTACTTCATGTCCTTTCTTATAATATTTCTATCAATCTAGGGTTTCTTCAGTCATTTTCATAACTATCAAAGTAGTCTTGGATTTAGAGGATAGGACCACTAGTGCGAAGCAGGAATCTAGCCTACTTAACCAATTCTCAGTCGATTCACCATCACCCTTTCCATTGAATTTGGATATTACAACTTTAAAAAAAAAAAATTCCAACTCCTTACTCACCCTGGCCCTCCCAACACTAGATCTCTCAGGTTCCCTTGATATATCATCTACCCTATTTAATATAGTTCCTATTCCCTAATTAATTTTTATATAACCCATTATTTTTTGGTAATGAATTATTTTTGTTGGGCCATATGGATTCTCTATTAGGCCATCTCTTCCCTTTGCTACTCCATATGTGTTTGCAACAATTGTACAACTTTTACAAAGTTTTCTCCCTCTCTTTCAGGTTCATCTAGAGGTGGTTAATTTAACTATTTTATTCTTCTTTCACATTGAGAACCTTATTGCCTTGAATTCATTCTTGGTCCTCTTGAAGGTATTTTAGTGACTTCCTCCTCCCTACTTCTTGTGTGGTTTTTTAAGGATCCACTATGTAGCATTTGTGTCATTTCACCTATAGGTGAAAAAGGTAGTACATTAGTTTATATCATATAATTTATTTATTTTCAGAGTCTACAACTTAAAATTATTTTTGCTCTGATACCACATGTAACAACCCAAGTCTACTCACTTGATTGCTTCACTAAAGAGATACAAGGTGAATAAGAATGTTTAACTGTATTTTTTCCCATAAATGCAATAGTAAACCTATAGGGCACAAGGTAGAATTGATTCACCCATTAAATCATTATCATAAACATAATTTAGTATGACATATTATACCACTTTTATATTTCAGAATACTGTAGATAGTCATCCAACTAGATGAGACAAGCCATATCTCATAATGATGCCATTAAGTGGAGTTGATATACCTCATTTATCATCCTTGTTTTTTTTTATGAGGTTCAATACACAGTAGGGGTTATCCTCTAGAGTCCATATCACCTAGAGGGTGGATGCTTGCTTCCCCATCCCTTTACATTTCGAACCTTTGATATTTTCATCGATATTATTCTACAATTGAATATAAGAGTTCTAGCATAAACATTCCCCATGTCTATCTGATCATTCTCTTCCTTGAAAGCAAATAGAGCCAAGCCAATACCCTGGCCTTGATCTTAATCACTCATACTCATTGCAACTCATGACCATTTATCCCATACCAAATGTCAAGGCTGATTTAGCTAAGTTACACAGGCATAGGATCTATCATAGTATTATAGATAATAAATCTAGATATGGTGTCCCATATGACCTTCTCATTATGAGGGTCTAACCGAGTCATATAATCTGGCCAATTCTGTCAACCGATGATTGCTTTTTGAATTTTATTGTGTGCATACTTGCGCCTCAACATATTGGACGATTTTTAGATATCCCTAAGTCTCATTGCTGAATTTCAAGGAAAAAAAGAAAGTTATGATCTATAACTAAGGTTTAGGGTTTTATTTTCAACCATCACATGTTTCCACTTAAGACCCATTACTTCCTAAAGTTTCAACAAAAGAACCACTTGAAATTTTATTTCTCAACACAATAACTCATAATTAGTAAAAGAAATATGAGAGCAAACAAAAATTATCATCTAGAGTCTCCATTGCATTATAAAATTTAATAAACAGAATAATACTATACATGTTGTTCCTAAAGTTTGAACTTAACCTTCATAGTCACTAGTTTTAGACTTCCATTTCGAAAAGTGCTTCTTCACGCTTCGAAAAACTAGACCTAATCTTTAATTTTATTTACTTTCCAAGGACATGAATCCAAACATCATACAAGGTTCTCATGAGGAGTTTTTTTTAGCATTAATACACTTTAGCATTAAAACACCAAACAATCATAGGCCAACTAAGCCATTTTTACCAATAACATTTTAGGAGAAATATTGTTCTTTTCATTTTAAAGAAAATATAGTTTTAATAATGGTAGGAACAGACTATGTTACTGCTTTCCTTGTCTAACCTATGCTCCAAGAAATTTTTTGACCATTTTCTACGTACAAAACTGATGGCACTCAGCAACATATAAATTGTTCACCAAATAACAAAAGAAACATTCACTTATTTCAATTTAACAGCAACATCTATTCCAAATATTCTTTTTGATTAACATCTTTGATTTTTCAGACAAAGAAACCACAAAGCAATTACATATAACACAATAGTTTTTTTTTTTTAAGAGTCTATCTGACTTATAATGTCTCTAAAAGATGCCTTAAATAAAAAAGGAAAACAAGATTTTCATATACACATCTTTTCATCCGAGAAGAAAATGAATAATAAAGTCATCACAAGGAATGCTCAAATGCTTGTAAACCATACAATACTTGATTTTCTAACATGTAGAAGGAGATTCATTTTTCAACAATAGTACGTCCTTCACAGTGTAACTGTTGTTGGTTCCCATTAAACTATTGTACAACTCATCTGCTACTAAGGCCACCATACAAATACGTCGGTTTCTAGTCTAAAGGAATTTTGAGTTAAATTTGGTGTGGGATCATATCCCGACTCTCTTAACAATGAATGCATTACTAAATACATAAACCAACCAATGCAACAAGACATTCAAATATTTTACACTGCATTTCCATATCTTGGCTTCATTTAGACGTCGGTTGTCCACTTTTATCAGATAACATCTATATCTACGACACAAGACTTGTGTTCTACTTTAAAAACAACATCATAAGGAAGTCTATAAATTATAACAATCCTCTCTGTGCACTCACAGAACTCATCCAAATACTCTTCTTATGCACACGGTGAATAGGGTAAAGTTTTGTATAACAAATCATTTCATAAAGCGTATTTCATAAAAAGTATAACTCATTCATTTTATAAAGAGTATATCATTTCTCACAGCAACCACAGAAATCATTCTTTCTCAAAATAAAAGAGAGTATTTCATTTTCCACAGCAAATAGAGAAATCATTCTTTTTCAAAACAAAAGAGAGTAGTTCTTTTTTCAAAGCAACTAAGAAATCATTTTTTTCAAAACAAAAGAGAGTATTTCAGCACACGCATTTCATTTACTTTTAAATGTAAACTCATTCACAAAATATATTAAAAAAAACTCTACCTGGAATTCCAACGCTTGGCTGTAAATTCCTCTTAGCTCTCTTGCCACCTTGTAACTCTTTTCTCGTACATCTTCTTTTCTTCTTCCCTTACCCGTACACTCAAAAACAACATATATCTCCCACACCTTTCCCTTTTCCCTTTCCACTTTTTTACTATTTGTTATTTCTCCCTTCCATCTCAGTCGTGAGGTGTGGTGGAAGTTAAAAAGGTATGATAATGGTGTCACTCACCTCACTCTCACTCAATTCGGCCACCCACTTACTTCCATACCCACCAAATACTTTCTTTAATTTCTTTTCCTATATTAATTTTAGGAGTAGACCTCTATATATATATATATATATCAAATGTTGCTTACACTAAACACGCAAATATACCTCCAATCACTATATTCATACGCACATGTACTTAAATAGAAATGTTTTAATATCTTGTAGCTATATTTGCATTTTCTTTTCACTAATTAATCAAACACAAATCCAAAATAAGATCATGAATTTCGCTCCCATCATCATCGTCACACAAGATAAATACATATTATTTTTCATGTCATTAATAACAATCAATCCTTCAAAACATGCACACCTTTCATTCAAACAAAAGTGCTACATAATATGCAAGTGTGTGAGTGTCCATGTACTCGGAATCATCATTTCCCTTTCTTACCCTTTTTTCTATTGACTAACTTCTTTTTTTTTTGACATCTTGCTATTTTCCTGCACTCACAAAAATTGTCAGCAGTACCATGTTTCACATCAAAAAAGGTAAGTTTACTATCTCTTTTATTTTCTTTCATTCTACGTGTAAAGAGGATCCTTACACACTCTAGGATAAAACAAAAGATTTAAGAGGATTGGAAGAGATATAACATGATTACATTGTATTTGACCAGCCTCCAATTTAAAAACTACTTTAAATTTCAAAATGTTGCATTTTTATGTTGTATTTATCATTTAATTAAATTGTTGTTTAACAAACTTTAAATTTCATAGTTTTATTGTTTGCCCGAATTATTGCCAAGCTTTCTCAACTTGATGAATAATTATCCAAAATTAATCTGCTTAGTTTTTTCGGAGTTTTAAAACAATGCAGGAATCACAGTAAATAGATGTGCTTAAAAACCAGGAAACTATGAAAAATTGAGCAATGCTTGTGAAATTAATCTGTTCACAGAAATAAAATCTGAACAAGTTCTGATTGTTGCCCGTGGTACTGCCTAATATTCCTTAAAAGAATATAAATTCTCTGGTTACTTCTTGAAGTATATTGTTCTATGCCGCCATGTTCAGTCGAAAGCCTAATTAGTCTTTATTACTATACTAGGCAAATTTCCTTAAAATGAAATACTACATACTTTGCTAAAGCTCTAATCTAAATCATCCAAAAAGATTAGTTGAATTAACAGAGATATGTGTGACTGAGAATATCCAGTTAAAAGTGCGTGCATGAATAAGGGGATAAAGGCTTATAAAAGCGATTAAAATGAAGCAACAATTTACAATTCTCTTTCATACGACTTTATCATTTATAAATTCCAGAACCTGTTTACCTTAAACATTTTTTATATGTTTGATGCGGTACAGTGGTAAATATCTTGAGTGTTGGTAGAGGTTATTTTTCTTGCTTCCATTCTGCAGATATTTGGCATAGTTTAAAATGTTCTGTGTGCTGATAGAGGCCAGAGGGGTTCAAACCCCTCTATAAAAGTCCTGTGTTTACTTTAAACAATTTTTGTTCCATGTAGTGGTTAGGGTTTTGACCTAAGATTCAAACCACTGTATACCCAAAAAGAGGCAGGTTGGATGGTAGCCTTCAAGTAAATGTCGGTTGACTACCTGTCCTCAAGGTTTATAAAGACAATCCATTCATAAAATTACCAATTTTCTTATAATTAACAAAAAAATAATAAATAAATAAATAATTTCAATCTTCCAAAATAATTATTAATTTATCTATCTTTTAAATAAATTGTATAACCTTATTACATTGTATGAAATTTGGTATTCAAGCTTGTCAAAGCCTTCTAAAACCCTACTTGGACCGTTTAATAATTTTGGTAAGTTTATTTAAAAAAGGTAAATTAAAAATGAATTAATTTCATATAACCTAAAAGGTCACATGTTTAACATTAATTATTTTAATTAGCGCCCTAAATAAAGGTGATTTTTTCAATATCTTAATTATTATTACATTCTATGCTTACGATTTAATTCTTAAGTTAAAAGTAATAATAATATGGAATTTCATTTTTAATATTTTTTTGTTAATTTAAAAAACATTTAATTTACACTTAAAATAATATGGAGGGTAAGACTTTGCTACACACTATAAGTGTTAAATTAAATAAATTTTATATATTGTGTTAAATTAAATAAATTCTATATATTATATGTGTTATACTCGTTATTGGTATATGCACTACTTAAGTCATATTATTTTGAATTAACTCTAATAATTTTTTCAAGTTATTCTTTGTTTAATTTCATCTCCAAAGATAATTTTTTCTACTTGAAATCTATTGTCAAGAGCTTAATTATCCAAACAGATTCTCAACTTGTTGGCCAAACGTTTTACATAGTGAAAGTTAGCTACTAGAAATACGAAGCATCTCCCATAGTTCTTCGATTTTGATGACTAGCACTCAATCCATAAATTTTCTTTTCATTAGAGAATTAAGGATAATTTGTGAGTCTCGTTCCACACAAAGTGAATAGGGAGACATACAAAGAGAGCCTATTATACCCCTCATAATAGATTTTGTTTCAACAAGGTTGTTGGTATTTTGGCTAATGTAGCTAGTTCCAAGGGCAATGGGAAAGTCGTGATCATTCTACAAGATTTAACCATAATCTATTGGGTTGAGGTTATCCTTGAATAGACTTGGTCCAAGAGAAATCCATAGTTTTCTCATTGACTTGTCTATTTATTTTGGATAATAATTGATGTTATTGCACAATAGTTTTGATGGTCTCCTAAGAATTTAAAATTCTCATCTACTATGATTCACATAGTTTTTCAAGATAAGCATCTAACCTACTCCAAACTTTCTCTTCATTAGATATGATTTTCCAAAAAATATTCACATTTTTTTTCATCCATACCCACCAACCAAGCATGGTTGGGATCATGTTCCATAGTAATAGGGGTGTCTTCAATGATGAAGACTGTTTCAATATCATCATCATCTAAATGTTTTGTTTTAAATACCTTGTTCAAGAGAAGTCATGATATACATAGGTTCCTTCAATTAAATTTTCTAGCATTGTCTTGTTAACTATCTAGAGGGTTTTGATTCCTAGACCTCCTAACTCTTTAATATTACAAATTGTACCATAGGCTACTAGATGAATTTTATTTTCTTTAGTATTTCCTCTCTATCAAAATGTTCTCATGATATTTTATATTCTTTTAATGATATCATTGTTTAATAATATTATATTATTTGGTACATGCAAATGTACTCCCATGGTACATTCATGGTAGAAATATATATATGTAATAGATTTAGGTTGAGTCTATAGTTTAATTAGATGAGTAACTTATATTTCTCTTTTATGTAAGTGTCAATGTGTAGGATATGTGCAAGTGTCATGTAAGTTTTAATGTGAAACAAATGCACAAGTGACATGTAAGTTAAAGTGCAAGTGTGTATTGAGAGAATGTGCACAAGCATCTTATATTAGGAGTGCATGCAATAAGAGAGTGAAGAGTCTAGTATACAAGTGGCAAGATGATAAGTCAAATGTCATGGGAGTTGTCATATGAATAGCAATAGTTAAGTACATGAAGAATCATATTCCATGTCTATATTATGGATATAAAGCTCCATACAATGTAACACAAGTAAGACAACATGAACATGAGAAAGGGAGAAAACATTGATAATAAATCTTGTATACATATTTTCAATGATTCATATTGTAAGTTTTCTTTATACATGCACATGAACGATTTTGGTCGTTTTACATTCATATTTGATATTGTGAAAGTTATTTTATTATTATAGTATCCTAGATATACAATTTATTGTTAAATTATATAATTCTACTCTTCATTATTGATATTTTGACATTTAATATTGTGGTTTATTTATTAAGGGACCTATGATATTTTTTTGTAGTAAGGCTTAAAATACAATAGTGGTATTAAAGCTACCATATAATTATATCCATTTTTTATAGAGTTATTTTACTAGCCACAATATCCACCATTTAAATTTATCCACTCTCGATAGAGTTATATTAGAGTCTATCCACTTTGAAAGTAATGAATACATGGAATCTATTTTGTAAAGGTCTGATTGAGTAGAGATTGAGGGGATAAGGAAAAATAACCCTGATTTGGATACTAGGTTCTTTCCACTTGGTTTAAGGAAAACCAATAAACATTATGACTCAACTTGAATATATTAAGAGAGTCAACTTAGAATATAGTTGGGTATGAAGGGACATTTATAGTCACCCTGGTATTGATTTTGGATTCTCTAAAAAAGAGAAGAATCATATATTTTTGTTCTCAAGTGTGACCTAAGATATTATTGGATTGAAGAGCTCTTAGATAATTGAGGAGTATTAAGAATCATAGATGATAGATAAGCACCAAAGCTTCTAGAGATTGAGAAGCATAATAGCTTCCATAGGATTGAGAAGCAATATAAGCTTCCAAAGATCAGAAGATTTTAAGATAACTTGAATAGAATCTAGAGTGTGGTAGAAAGAACAAAATAGTTACTTTATACTAATATTAAAGATTATTTTGTAGCTAAGAGCACAAAGTAGGGTAACATTAAAATTTATAGCAAATATCAAAGTATAGGGAAAATAAGAAAGGGCCCTGATAGTGCCCAAGCATAGAATTTGACTCAGCTACTAGGTCAAATTCCACAATATTTTTTTATCGAATATGTAATGGTAGACCTGAATGTGAAGCTTCCTAGTAATATTGACCTTATTTCTAAACATGGGCCCTAAACCCAACCTATTATCTATGAAAATAGATTATTAAGGTATGTATTTTGCAAAATAATAGGCCACACTTTGAATTCATACCCGAAAAGTGTTCAAAATAGTAAGGATGGTCCCAAGAAGTACTAGGTTAGCAAACAAATGAACCCTAAGGATTAAGGTAGAGGTTCAAAAGTAGTGTCAAAATCGATGGGGTATTTGAAGCCACCTTAACAACCCTTGATAATAGATAATGTGGTGGTTGAAGAGGTCTTGCAAATTAACATCAACAACCTCGGAAGGGTGGTGGTGAATAATCAGGCTAGGTTGTACTCTTGTGTCCCATAGGTAAGTAAGGAAGATTTGGTTACAGATACCAGTATCCATATAAATTTTCTTCAAAACTCTTTTCAATGCCTAGATTATAGAGAAGTAATCCTTGATGAGGAGCAAGGGGCTTAGCTTGAAGCCCCATTTTCTATTAAAAAATTTGTGGATGAACATCGTTCTCTTGCCTTGATCAAGATCATTGAATCTCCTGGTCATAGGGAGGGATATTTAGGGATAAAGTTCTCTCACCCAAAAACTAGAAGCCTCCAAAAAGGCTCGGCTGATGTGGGGGTTTCTAGTAAGGTTAGTAAACCTTATAATAAAGCTATAAGAAATAGAGAGGTGAAAACCGATATTGCATATGGCTTGAAATGTTAGTTAAAATTTGAGAAGAAAAAAGAGTCAAAAGGCAAGCAACTTAAGTTGGATTCATTTTGTCAATCCTCTCATATTTAGGATGGGGGTAGCTGCTCCAAATATAAAAAATGAAGCTCATTTCATGGAATGTTATATGTATTAATAAGGTTGCTAAGTAGAGATCTCTGGCCTCTATAAGGAGAGATTTAAACTAGATATTATTCTTTTACAAGAGATAAATATGGATAGTTTTAGTGCTAAAATAGTTAAGATGAGAATTTGGAGAGAATCCAATTTTGTAGTAAACTCGGCTAGTGGAGCTTCAAGGAGTCTCTTATGCATGTGGGACCCCATTTCTGTTGAAGGTTTGGTTCTCCTTAACTTTGATAGAGTCATAAATGTTTTGTTTTCTTCTAAATAATCAAGCTTTAAGTGGATCACTTCAAATATATATGCTCCTAACTCACCTTAGAATAGGTTGTCTCTATGGAACTCCCTAAGAAAAGTGAGAGAGATTTTTAAAGGGTAAGCCCGACTTATAGTTGGAGACTTTAATACTCCTCTCTATCCCTCGGATAAGAAAGGTAGAAACCTCGTATACAAGTGTATGGAGGATATTGCCTCCTTTGTGAATTCCCAAGAATTCATGGATATGTAGCTGAAAGGATCCAAATTTACATGGAGCAACAGATGTTTGGGGAGCCAAAATATCTAGATAAGGCTCGACAAAGTTAATATCTCCAAAGAGGGGATCCCTTTTTTTGGAGATGTGACACTGAATTCTCTCCCTAAACTTGCTTCAGATCACAATATTGAGCCATGCATTATTTTTGAGTCCTTTTATATTCTAGACCATGTGGTTGTAGCATCCAAAGTTAGAATCTAAGATTAGAGAATGGTGGTCCAAGAATTTGTCAAGTCACCCTATTGTTCAAATTACGTCCAAGTGGAGGTTTATTAAGTCCAACTTGGAGGATTGGAAGAAAAATATCTTTAGCAATATTTATTTAAGGAAAAAATAATTATGTGAAATCCTTAAAGAAGTTGAAGCTACTTATGCATCCTTGGAGGTAGTAGAGGATCTAAGGTCTAGAGAAAAATGTATTATGTTTGATTTACATAATGTACTAGCAGAGGAAGAGATAATATGGTAACAAAAATCTAGGTCCCTTTGACTCCAAGAAGGAAACAGTAACACGAAAATTTTTCACTCTTCTGTGTTGAGGCATAGAAGCCTTAATAACATTAGATATATTCAAAAAGCTAATGGTGAAGCCTCCAAAGATATAGATGATATTATAGCAAGTGTTGTTGATTTTTTAAAAGAGTTGCTCTACTATCTTGTTCAAAGGAATTTGTCTGTTGAATACTGATTGCTATGTGTTATTCTAGAGATAGTTTCTGAGGATATGAACAAGGTCCTGTGTGATCCATTTAGTGCTGATGAAATTAGTAAGGAAGTTTGTGCGATAGGTGGACTGAAAGCTCCAGGGCTTGATGGATTCCCACCTATCTTCTTTCAAATTTTCTAGAATATCCTAGGACCCACTATTTGTAATGCAATAAGAGATATTCAGAGGTTAAACATCATCCTTACTGATGCAAACTCCACCTTCCTAGTTTTAATCCCTAAATATTTGGATGCTAAGGGATTCGTGGTTTATAGGTTGTGAAGAGACAAAAAAGTAACACCAAATAACAAAAATATAAAGTAGAAATCAAAGAATAATATTGCACAATGAATTATTTTTATTAATAGGGTGATCCTCGAAACTCCATTATTACAATAAGAATTATTGAATTCCTTGATACAAATTTTATAATGGCTAGGATTCTTTGAAACCCTAGCAATAAATATTGGTGGTGTCTCATAATGCGTCTCTGCTCTCAACAAAAGTGAGTGGGCTTCTAGTTATCTGATCCAGGCTACTCCAGCTTAAGCAACTATCCAATGCTGATGTAAAATTTCTAGAACATAATAAAACAATAAATGAGTTAGTAGCAACTATGAGAGCTCCATAGTGGGAGGCCCTCATAAAGCAGATAAAAACCCTAATTATGTAAATATGAATAAATGAATATAATTTGAAAGTGCATAAATGAAATACCAAGTACAAGGTTTATCTTACTTGTTTGCTATTTTTTGTTCGGTGAACTTTGTTGCGTGAGCTAGTGCTTGATAGTAGTCCATGCGTAGAGTAAACTAACTCAAGTCCGATAAAGCTCAAGCATAAGAGCAAAATCACTTGATCTTGATAAAGTTCTAACTTGGAGAAGTAACACATAATCTTGGAAGATTCTAAGCATATAAGTAGCCCTCAAACCTCGTAAAGCATAAGAAATATAAGTGGTCAAGTCAGGGAATGTCCAAGCATAAGAAATATAAGCGGTTGAGTTAGGAAAGTATTCAAGTATAATAAAGAGAGGTGGTCAAGTTAGGGAACAAGAAGTAATTTAGGTTGATATAAAGCAAAATATCATAGGCAATAGAATGGTTCTTAAGGTTCTTAAGAAAAGAAGCAATTTTTGAGAAGTGCTCAAGGCACTTAAGAAAAATAGCTTAAATTGCTATAAGCAATGTTTAAGGAGTGCTCAATGAACTTAAGAAATATAGGTTAGACTATGTTGACAAGTGATAAATAAGTGCTTTAGCAAAGGATCTCAAGCACTAAGGATAAGCATTAAAATAGAGCTTTAATAATAGAATATATAGTAGAGAAATGAAGCACTCAAGCAACTCATAGAGTTGAGTAGATAATAGAAGAGTGAAGTGATAAAAAAAAACTCACGTAGCTAAATAAACAGTAGAGGAGTGAAGAACTAAAGCATTTCTCATGTAGTGGAATAGATAACAGAGGAGTGAAGCGCTCAAGTAGCTCTCTAATGCAGGAGCATCCAACGAAAGGCAAAATACAGCAAAGTAGAAAAAGTGTCGTGATATCGCGACATGTCGGCAAAGAAGAAAAGTGTCACGATATCGTGACATGTCACATTATCGCGACCAAAAGCCGAGAGAAGGCTCAAGTAGAAAAAGTGTCACGATATCGCGACATGTTGCAAAATCGCGACCAAAATCCGAGAGAAGGCTCAAGTAGAAAAAGTGTCACGATATCGCGACATGTCGTAGAATCACGACCAAAAGCCAAGAGAAGGCTCAAGAGAGAAAAGTGTCGCGATATCGCGACATGTCGCAGGATCGTGACCAAAAGCCGAGAGAAGGCTCAAGTAGAAAAAGTGTCACGATATCATGACATGTCGCAGAATCGTGACCAAAAGCTGAGAGAAGGATCAAGTAGAAAAAGTGTCGCGATATCAAGACATGTCGTAGAATCGCAACCAAAATCCGAGAAAAGGCTCAAGAGAGAAAAGTGTCACGATATCGCGACATGTCACATAATCGTGACCAAAAGCCAAGAGAAGGCTCAAGAGAGAAAAGTGTCACGATATCGCGACATGTCGCATTATCACGACCAAAAGCCGAGAGAAGGCTCAAGTAGAAAAAGTGTCGCGATATCGCGACATGTCACAGAATCGCGACCAAAAGCCGAGAGAAGGCTCAAGAGAGAAAAGTGTTGCTATATCACGACATGTCGCAGAATCGTGACCAAAAGCCGAGAGAAGGCTCAAGTAGAAAAAGTGTCGCGATATCACGACATGTCGTAAAATCGTGACCAAAATCCGAGAGAAGGCTTAAGAGAGAAAAGTGTCGCAATATCACGACATGTCGCAGAATCATGACCAAAATCCAAGAGAGGGTGCAAGAGAGAGAAGTGTCGCGATATCGTGACATGTCGTATTTTTGTGACGCAGGGAGGAAAGAGAAGACGCAGAGTAAAAATGTCACGATTTTGCAACATGTCGCAAAATTGCGATCGAAAGAAGACCAGAAGGGCCAGAGAAGAAAATGTCATGATTTCGTGACATGTCATGAAATCGCGACCGACGGAGCAGAAAGAAGGCAAGGAAGGAAACTGTCGTGATATCGCGACATGTCACGTTTTCGTGACCCGAAACAGAGAAAGAAGGTAGAGAGCAAAGTTGTCGCGATATCGCGACATGTCGCGATTTCACGACCCGAAAGGCGAGGAGGAGTCAGAAAGGAAAGGTGTTGCGATATCGCGACATGTCATGATTTTGTGATCGAAATGGAGAAAGAGGAGCCGAAAAGGAAATATGTCACGATATCGCGACATGCCGTATTTTCGTGACCAAAGGACGAAAGAAAGCGCAAAGGAGAAAAAGTGTCACGATATCGTGACATGTCGCATTATCGCGGCCAAAATGCAAGGGAAGGCGTAGGGGAGAAAAGTGTCGTGATATTGCGACATGTCGCATTATCGCGGCCAAAAGGCGAGAGGAGGCGCAAGAGATAAAAAGTGTCATGATATCGCGACATGTCGCATTTTTGCCACTCGAAGAGGGATAGGAAGGCAGTAAAGCAAAAATGTCATGATATCGTGACATGTCACGTTTTCACGACCAAACAAAAGGAAATGAAATGCAGGCGGTTACAGGGGCTGTTACAGAAGAAATTGTCGAGCGACGGGTATCCCGAACATCATCATGGGTTGACAGGTGGCACATAGTCTACCGTGGTTGCACTAGACAAGCACGTGGCACCAAGGTGCACCAGGATCTGTGGAAGAGCAGGAGTTTCTGAGTGTGTGAGCAGATCACCGAAAGTGAGGCAGCTTGCACCAGGATCTGTGGTTAAGATTTGTGAGAAGAGAGAGAAGCTATGGTCACAAGGAGAACCTTGTTGAATGAGGAGAAAGGACCAGACCAGAGGAAGAGCCTGTTTCGCACAAGGTGCAAATGTTTAGGTAAGGTCTGTAATGTTATCATAGATAATGGTAGCACAGATAATTTGGTTTTAGGAGAAATGGTTGCTAAGTTGAAATTGGAGAAGAGGGCGCACCCGCATCCATATCGGATTGCTTGGTTGCAGAAATATCATAGAGCATTAGTTAGTGAGTAGTGTTTAGTTAAATTTCATATTGGAACTTATCAAGATGAGGTTCTGTGTGATGTTTTGCCTATGGATGCTTGCCATTTGTTGTTGGGGAGGCCATGGCAATTTGACAGAAGTGCAGTGTATGATGGGCATGTGAATACTTACTCTCTGACGAAAGGTGGAGTGCATCACAAGTTGAAGCCATTGAAGGAGATAGATAAAAAGAGTTTGCTGACAACAATGAGAGTGGAAGTTGTGGGATCTGAAGAACTTAAGGGTTTGTAACCTGCAGATGCATATTTTGCTGAAGCTTGGAGAGCTTGTACAGGCCCAGTTAAAAATAAGGGGACAAAATAGTACAGAAGTGAAGGTCACTTCTCCATCCACCTCGGTTATCTGATGTAGGAGCATCTAACAAAAGGCAAAATACAGCAAAGTAGAAAAAGTGTCATGATATCGCGACATGTCAGCAAAGAAGAAAAGTGTCATGATATCGCGACATGTCACATTATTGCAACCAAAAGCCAAGAGAAGGCTCAAGTAGAAAAAGTGTTGCGATATCGCGACATGTCGCAGAATTGTGACCAAAATTCGAGAGAAGGCTCAAGTAGAAAAAGTGTCGCGATATTGTGACATGTCGCAGAATCGCTACCAAAAGCCGAGAGAAGGCTCAAGATAGAAAAGTGTCACGATATCACGACATGTCGCAGGATCGCGACCAAAAGCCGAGAGAAGGATCAAGTAGAAAAAGTGTCGCGATATCGCGATATGTCGCAGAATCGCGACCAAAAACTGAGAGAAGGCTCAAGTAAAAAAAGTGTCGCGATATCGCGACATGTCACAGAATCGCAACCAAAAGCCGAGAGAAGGCTCAAGAGAGAAAAGTGTCATGATATCGTGACATGTCGCAAAATCATGACCAAAAGACGAGATAAGGCTCAAGAGAGAAAAGTGTCACGATATCGTGACATGTCGCATTATCGCGACCAAAATATGAGAGAAGGCTCAAGTAGAAAAAGTGTCACAATATCGCGACATGTCACAGAATCGTGACCAAAAGCCGAGATAAGGCTCAAGAGAGAAAAGTGTCGCAATATCACGACATGTCGTAGAATCACGACCAAAAGCCGAGAGAAGGCTCAAGTAGAAAAAGTGTCGTGATATCGCGACATGTCGCAAAATCATGACCAAAATCCGAGAGAAGGCTTAAGAGAGAAAAGTGTTGCGATATCGCAACATGTCGCAGAATCGTGACCAAAAGTCGAGAGAAGGTGCAAGAGAGAGAAGTGTCACGATATCGCGACATGTCGCATTTTTGCGACTCAATAAGGAGAGAGAAAGCGTGGAGCAAAAATGTCGCGATATCGTGACATGTCGCATTTTTGAGACGCAGGGAGGAAAGAGAAGACGCGGAGCAAAAATATCGTGATTTCGTGACATGTCGCGAAATCGCAACCAAAAGAAGACTAGAAGGGCCAAAGAAGAAAATGTAGTGATTTCATAACATGTCGTAAAATCGCGACCGACGTAGCAGAAAGAAGGCAAGGAAGGAAACTGTCGCAATATCATGACATGTCGCGTTTTCGTGACCCAAAACAGAGAAAGAAGGCAGAGAGCAAAGTTGTCGCGATATTGCGACATGTTGCGATTTCATGACCCGAAAGGCGACGAGTCAGAAAGGAAAGGTGTCGCGATATTGCGACATGTCATGATTTCATGACCGAAATGGAGAAAGAGGAGTCGAAAAGGAAAGATGTCGCGATATCGCGACATGTCGCATTTTCACGACCAAAGGACGAAAGAAGGCGCAAAGGAGAAAAAGTGTCATGATATCGCGACATGTCGCATTATCACGACCAAAATGCGAGGGAAGGTGCAGGAGAGAAAAGTGTCGCGATATCGCGACATGTTGCATTATCACGGCCAAAAGGCGAGAGGAGGTGCAGGAGAGAAAAAGTGTCGCGATATCGCGACATGTCACATTTTCATGACTCGAAGAGGGACAGGAAGGCAGTAAAGCAAAAATGTCACGATATCATGACATGTCACGTTTTCATGACCAAAAAAAAGGAAAGGAAAGGCATGCGGTTACAGGGGCCATTATAGAATAAATTGTCAAGCGACGGGTATCCCAAATGTCATCATTGGTTGACAGGTGGACAGAGTCTACCGTGGCGGCACTGGACAAGCACGTGGCACCAAGGTACAGTGAAAGCGGATGAAAACCAAGAGTCAAAACGTTTCAAAAGCCAGAATAATGAAGATACATGGGAAATGAAACGAAGGGTCAGAAAAGGAAAACAGAGAGTCACACCAGAGAGTTTAAAAGGGGAAGCGAAGGCATGCACAAGGGTTGAAAAACAACGCAAACAGAGTTGCAGTCGAGAAACTACGAAGACAGAGTTGTAGCCGTGAAGGCAAGAGGGCCATTCTGGAATTGTTAGGCTATTTTTCTTCCAAAATGGGAATGTTGTAATGTGATGTAAAATTTAATAAACTATCTTTCTGTAAAAGAAGTTTATTTGGCAAAGTCTGCCATTTTTGTAAATTTTTCCAAGTTTAATGAATGAGATTTTGTGAGTATTTGGGCTGAGCTATTTTGGATCCCCCATCACCCTCACATAGTAGAATAGTCAATAGAAAAAAAAATAACTTGAATAGTACTATGGAACATTCATAGAGGAAGAAGCACTTAAACAATATGTAAACATCCATCAGAGGGAGAAGCACTCAAACATTAAACAAAAGGAATAAAAATTTGAGAAACACTCACACGAAAGGACATCCACCAGTAAGAGAAAACACTTAAGCATTGTTCACAACAAGGGAAAGAAGTACTTGATAATTTTAGCAGTTGAGAGCAGTTAATCAAGAGCTCGAGTTGAATTATTGATAACAGTCACGGGTGGATTCCATCAAACATTGTTTTAAGCAATGAATATGCACCCAAATAATGAAATAAACAAAATGAGAAATTTGTAGTAAAATAATAATGATTTTTGTATTAATGTGGGAGCCTTTGTCTCCTCTCTTTCACAAATATTTTTACCCCAAGTATGTAGGGTTATGATTACAGTATTTGCTTGTTTTATTAGAATACAATGAACACAAAAGGGGAGAAAACTCCTTTGTTGAATCCAACTAGAGGTGGGAGTTTATGATATTCTTTGCTACAATTAGTTTATCAGATGGGCTTTGGTATCCTTATGAGCTATCCTTTGCTTCAGTGGCTCTTCAAAAATTTATCACCTGCATATGTATGGAGGCAAACAGGAATAGGGGTTAGTAGCACCTATTTGATATGTATGAAATAATTCTACAAAAACCTTATTGGAGATGCTTGTAGAATGTAAAAACCATTTGCAAAATATAGAAAACAATGAAATAAGATCCCTTGTTGTATTCTTACTTATCTGATCCATGTCTAGAAGTGGTCGATCTATTTCTATGCAAATATAAGGTTGTGTTTGCAAATCCTCGCATACATATTTATCATTAGAGACCCTCAATACTAAGGGTTTAGACCCTCGATACTAAGAGTGTCACTATAGACCCTCAGGGCTAAGGTTATAGACCCTCGAGGCTAAGGGTGACACTGTAGATCCTTGAGGATGAGGGTGTCATTGTAGACCCTCAAATCTAATGGTGTAGACCCTCAGTACTACATTTGTGGATGTACATCCTTAGAAATATATTTCTAGATATTTCAGGATGCATTTCTACTGATACAAATGTAGGTCTATATTTGGGATTGAATGATATAAGGGCAATGGTTTTTCTCTCGTTGACGTCAATGACTCGATCCTCAAGTATGCTCTATCCTCCTATTGTAATATTGGTAGCATGACGGTGTATCTTTAGTCCTATTTTGGTTAGTCAAATGATGATGCCTTTATAGGATTTTGGGAGATGATGGGGGTGAGGATAGGTGGCAATCTAGGGCTGCCAAGTGGTAGGGACTAGGCAACCACCTATCTTGGGTAGTTAGAGTGAGTCACCTAGGGTGTCTCACTTAGGTGGAGTGGTGGCATGTGGGTATGTGGGAGTGGAGTGATATGTGCCAAGGATATGGGTAATGGTTTTTATAATACATGTCAATGGGAGAGACAAGGCATCCTTGGGAATTTTCCAAATTTTTACAAAATCTAAAAAATATGATAATGGTGCAGGAAAATATGCCTAAGTTGAACCTTAGGAACATTATTTTACTATACAAATTTATGGGATGGATGGATTTTGTATGTTTTTAGGTTTTGGTGTCTATACATACCCCTTTTTATACCATGTTATGTAAAACACAATATGGTGCCAAAACAAGACACCTGACTTTAGTGGATGGAAGCCTCAATTGTGTTGCCCTAGCATGAGGATCAAATGACTTAAATTTTTTTATTTTGGATTACCCCCTCAAGCAACGAATGAGTGAAATATGAGATAATGGAAATCCACAATCCACTTGATAGATTTGGATGGTTGAATTATGTTATTTTATGGATGTTAATATCAAAATTCATGATCAAGTCGATTGCTCCATGTTTGGAGCGAGTATGCATTGTCAAAATTTTGATTTTGGTGAAATGAAGTGCCATTTTGCTCTGGTACATGGATCAGCCAATTTTGGTATGCGTATGATACTAGAATAATTTAGAGGTGGAAATCATTTTAACACCTTGATTGCAAGCATGTCAAACCTGTACAGTGGCATGATGCATACCAATTTGCAATTTGTGAGAATTTTTCACTTTTGTGACCCCATGAATAGGGTTTGATGATTACCTTGAGCAAATTTTTTTGAATGCAATCGTATTCCAAAATTGAGTTACCAAATTGATCTGATTTAGGATAATATGAAATGGTATGATGTGTGAGATGCATAGATGGATTGATTTGATGATTTTGTGAAGTTCTAGAGCATTTTCGGATGTTTTGTGGTATTTTTATTTTTATTTTATTATTATTATTTTTTGAACAAGTATCCTTATGGCTATTTGCCCATCCTACCGAATTACATACAACCACCAGGTGGCTAGAGTAAATCACTATATATAAGATTCACCCAAGGATCTAGGTTAGCTAATCTACGGCCAAAATGCAAATCATAAGCTATTGCAGGAAATAAAAAGCTATTCTAGATGTTGACCAGAGGCATTTGGTGTCTTTTGAGCCTTTTGAACTAGAAGTGACCAAAGGGGTGTGGTTCCTTTAGAGCATTTTGAATTGAATTGACCAAAGGGGTGTTGTTCCTTTGGAGCCTTTTGAATTGAAGTGACCAAAGAGGCATCTCCTTTGGAGTATTTTGCATTGAATTGACCAAAGGAGTATCTCCTTTGGAGCCTTTTGGATTGAATTGACCAAAGGGGTGTCTCCTTTGGAGCCTTTTGGATTGAAAGTGACCAAAGGGGTATCTCCTTTGGAGCCTTTTGGATTGAATTGACCAAAGGAATGTTTCATTTGGAGCATTTTGGATTGAAAGTGACCAAACGAGTTTGGTTCCTTTGGAGCATTTTGAATTTTTATAGAGTAAGGCAAAGGTGGGGACCTTAGAACCTCGTGGTTGAACATGTGATGGAATAAGTAGAATGTAAATGAAATGCATATTAGATGATAATATTGACACTTAATTAACTATTGTTCAAGAACATTATGAACCATTTCTTAGTATAATTTATCTTTGTTACTTAATCAAGGGCACCAATATAGTAGTACTAGTTTGACCATATGTTGAAGGATGAAATGGACTATGGTACCTATGTGACAATATGATGGTGGTGTGAAATGTAGGTTCAATTATCAAAATATTTGTCTTAGGGATAAAGGATCTAGAGTCATTTTCCAAAGACTCAAACATCCTAGTGATATCAAACAAATTCATCTATTAATATTGCAAATCCATAAGATACTAAGGATATCCTAGTGGAGTCAAATCTCTTAAGGACCAATTGTGTGTGCTTTGCAAGTTAATTTCCAATTATTATAAAGGGTAGATTAATCAATTGTAACTTATGCCAATAAAGCTAACTCATCTACAAGCATACATAGGTCTATACAAAAGAAAATTATTAATATGACAGATGTATTGCCATGCGTAAGGCTAATCCACTACCAGTCTGACGTCTATAGCCCATTTTTGATGATGAAGAACACCCCATGGTTATCAAAAATTGAGAATTCCAAGGATTCAAGCTTTACCCTCTTATTATTTTGGAGGAATTTTAGGAATTTGAGGGATTTTATTGCTTTGCTTTTTTTTTTTTAATTTTGCTTGTTCTATTGAGGAGCAAAGGGATTTTATTGATTTTTTCGAGGACTTGCTCATTTTGTAGAGGAGCAAGAGGATTTTTTTAAGGGGGGTAGATGGAAAGCTTGTCCTTTAGTCAATTCTTGGTTTTTTAGACCATGTGCATGATAGGATGAGCAGGGAAAATTGTTCACTCTATGTAAATAGCTACACATGTATTCACCATTCCAAGGCATCACAATTTTATTAGTGTGTGATAATATGCATCGTCCAAGAGGAAACCTAAATTATCTAGGAAAACCAATACCACCTAAGGATTGTTTAACTTTCACTGGAGGTTGCCTGAAAAACTAGAGATTCATCAAACCATAGACTACCAAATACATAAGGTGCCATGGAATTTATCGCAATTTTTTGTTTGTTTTTTTTTGTTCATAATTTTGTTTGTTTGTTTGTTTATTTTTGTATGGTGGTGGATGGTGGAATGAAACCAATACTAGGATGAAGGTGCCCCTAATTAAGGCAACAAAATTAACTAATTGAATGACAAATAATAGGACAAGTGACAAGTATGAATGTAGATGATAGGGATATGTAAATACAATATTCAAGGAAATAATCATGGAATTTATATGAGTTATGAATTTACAAATGTATGTTCAAAATGCAATGTGAAATTTTATCTAATATTTTCTTAATGTTGTTATATATATATATATATATATAATTCGCATCAGGTTGGCCAAGGTGGCAGTGGTGGTTCAACGGGTGGCTCAACTCGTTCTAGAAGAAGGAGCAAATGAAATATGGGCTATGGGATGGGAAATATGTGAAGGTAAAAATCATCTTCATTGATGATGGAAGCAATGGGCACTAAATCTTCTTCATATCTATCAAAGGTGATTGAGAATACATCAAATTCCTCCTCAATGTCATCATAAAAAATGGTATCATTCATTAAGACTTGTGGTCCCATTTCCAAAAAAACTATTACAAAAGATACATAAACTTATTCCAGGATAATTAATACAGAAATAAATAACTCAAAATAAAACAACTCACAATAAATCATGCACATAGAACACATGAGATTTACCCTTGTTCACCCAATATGGGCTACTCCAGCAAATAAGAGTCACACCTCCTTTGATATTATTATTCACTCCTTACCCGTAATGGGACATTACAATCAATATAAAGGAAATTCTTACAACCCTAAACCACAATGTGGTATTATAATACCGTGGGTACAATACCATGGGCTAAAACCACCCATACCCATAAATCATAGGAATCCCACCAACACCTCCAAAAATAGCTCCGATAATATATCCAAAAAAATAGGGACCATCGAAGCAAGGGCCTATCATACAGTACTTCCTCTACAAAGGATGAGACACATCCAAAATTCTCCCACTTGTTGAATACTTTGAAGAAAGGTTGTAATAAATGTTAGTTTTGACACTTAGTCTTGCCAGACCCATTTCAACTATACAAAATATGAACTATTATGTGCTAACTGCCTTGGTTAAAGCATTTGCAATATTTACCTTGGTATCCACTTTTCCCAACAACACTTTCTTATGTTCAATCATATCCCTACTGAAGTGGTACTTTGTATCAATGTGCTTTGTTCTTGAATGGTAAGCTGGGTTCTTTCCAAAAAATATAACACTTTGGCTGTCACAATTTATCTTCACAGCTCCTTGAAAGAACCCAATTCTGGTACATAGTCTTTGTAGCCATACTACTTCCTTACTTGCATCAATGGCTACCATGTATTCAGCTTCAATGGTTGATAGAGCAACAACAATTTACCTTTTGATCATCCAACTAATAGCCCCTCCAAACAAGTTGAATACATAAGCACTAGTAGATCTTCTATTGTCAAAATCTCTAGCCCAATCTGCATCAACAAAACCTTCTATATCCAAGGATCTATTTTTATTACCTGCACCTTCATAACAGATTGAAAAATAAGATATACCACACAAATATCTGAAAACCCTTTTTACATTAGTCCAATGTTCTTTACCATGTTTAGACATGTATCTGCTCAAAACTCCCCCTGCATGGGCAGTATCTAATCTAGTACATACCATGGCACATATTAAACTTCCTATAGCATTTGCATAAGGAACATGGGACATTTCGTCTACCTCTTCTTCTATTTTTGGATATTGTTTAGCAGAAAATTTTTACCCCAAAGGAATATGTACCTTCACTGGTTTGCAATCATGCATACTGAATCTCTTTAATCTTGTCTCAACATACTTCTTTTGATTTAGCCACAACTTTCTGTTTGAACAATCTCTATTTATTTGCATGCCCAAAATAAAATTTGCAGGGCCAATATCTTTCATTTCAAATTGTGATGCTAACTGAGACTTCACTTCCCTGATCATTTCCTTATTGTTTCCAATTAGTAACATATCATCAACATAAATAACTATAATGACAAGTTCATTACCAATTTTATTTGTGTATACATAATGATTAGCATTGATACAAACAAAATCAAGTCCTAAACCATAAGTATCAAATTTTTTATACCACATTCTAGGTGACTATTTGAGTTTGTATAGAGATTTCTTTAACTTACATACAAAATCCTCCTTTCCTTCAGCAATGAATCCCTCAGGCTGTCTCATATAGATTTATTCCTCAAAATCTCCATGAAGGAATGCAATTTTTACATCCATTTGCTCTATTTCAAGATCAAATGCAGAAACCACAGATAAAATAAATCTTATTGAGGTTAGCTTTGCAACAGGAAAAAATACTTCACCATAATCAATTCCCTCTACCTTAGAATAGACTTTAGCAACCAGGCGAGCTTTATATTTCTCAACTTTAACTTCAATATTCTACTTCTTCTTGAAGATCCATTTGCTACCTATTACTTTTCTCCCACCAGGTAATTCTACTAGATCCCATGTCTTATTCTTTTTCAAGGCCATCATTTCCTCGTTCATGGATTCTTCCCACCTCTTCAGAATTAACAACTTCTCTAACTGTTCTAGTATCTTCATCAGTAACAGATAAAACAAAGGAAGAAGGAAAAGCATATGGACTATACCTATCAGGTTGCCTTATTTCTCGTGTTAATCTCCTTACCATAGGTGTATGAACCTATATTTCATATTCTTCTTCTTCTTCTTAGTAGGATCCTTCTTCCATGAGATCAAATTGCACCTTTTCAGGTTCTTCTTCTATTACTTCATTCCTTTGATCACTTTTCATTTCTCTAAACACCACATCTCTACTGTAAACTATACTTTTATTTTTTGGATTCCAAAGTTTAAATCCTTTAACACCATATTTATAACCAATAAAGATACATTTAAGAACCTTATTATCAAGCTTACTTATTTTCACCTTTGGAATATGCATGTATGCATCACAGATAAAAACTCTAAGATGTGAAAGAGAGGGTTTCTTACCAAACCATGCTTCAAATGGAGTTTGATCTGAAAATCCTATTGTAGGAGATCGATTCCGTAAGTAACATGCTACACTCACTGCCTCTGCCCATAATTCCTATGCTAGACCAGCACCACTAAGCATACTTCTTACCTTTTCCATTAGTGATCTATTCAAACTCTCAGCAACTCCATTTTGTTGTGGTGTATATGGAGTAGTCTTCTGTATTGCAATACCACATTGCTTACAAAAATCCTCAAATTTATTTGAACAATACTCTCCTCCATTATCAAACCTCAACATCTTATTATCAAGTGCTATAAATTATCTAAACATATCAAACACTTCATATTTACTTTTAAGAAAATAAATCCATGCATATTTTAAAAATCATCAACAAAATAAGCATAGTACTATGATTTTCCAAGATATGGAATAAGAATAGGACCAAAAATATCACTATGAATAAGATCTAATACCCCTTTTGATCTTGCGGTACTAGATGGGAAACTAACATGATTCTTCTTACCATAGTGATGGGGACACGAAAAAAAAAAAAATCAACCCAACCAAATCCAAATTTTCACGTAGAAAATTGCTAACAAACTTTACAAGAACAAAAAACCCAATGTTTCATTCGATAACTTGTAAAGATTACATTTACAGCCTGTAGGCTTTACAGAACTAGCTCTCAGGCTTAGTTCTTTCACTAACTGGCACACAGGAATAGTTCTCTCACTCTCTGTTGCAGATCTCTCACTCTATAACTATGGAAGGAAAACACACTCTAGCCGGTCCGAGTGGCCTCTGCCTCGACTCTGCAACTCGACTATGCAACTCTGCAACTGCAAGTTCTTCAAATGTTTTCCAACCCCTGTACACGCCTCTACTTCATCCTTTTATAAATTTTTGCGTGACTCTTTTTCTTCCATCTGGCGGTCCTTCGATTCATTTCCGCCATGACTGTTCGTCTTCGTCTGCTTCATAACTGCAATCCGTAACATCCTCTGTAACTGGCATAACATCTTCTGTTAACTGTTCATCTGCACCTGTTTTCACTGCACCTTGGTGCCACATGTTTTTCTACACTGCCATGTGTCATTCTGTAACGGTCCCTAAAAATACCGCCTGTCACGATTTCGCGATGTCTCCTCCTTCTTCATTTTCTTGTTCTCTTTCGGTCGTGATATCGCAACATGTCGCAATATCATGACATTTTGGCTTCCCTGCACTCCTTCTCCATTTTGGTCATGATATCGTGACATGTCATGATATCGCGATGTTTCCCTTCATCGCTGCCTAACTCACCTTTGGGTCACGATATCACGAAATATTCCCTTTCTGCCACCTTCTTTGCCTTCGGGTCACGATATCACGACATGTCATGATATTGTGACATATTCCTTCAGATGCCTCTGCTTTTCTACTTTAGTCGCGATTTTGCAACATGTCACGAAATTGTGACAATCTCCTTGGCATCTTCTTCCTCTTGTTGTTGGTCATGATTTCGTGACAGTCACGATTTCGTGACATGTTGCAAAATTGTGACATTCTCATTGGTGTCTTCTCTCGGTTGCCCTGTGTCGTGATTTCATGATGGTCATGATTTCGTGACATGTCACAAAATTATGACAATCTCCTTGGCTCCTCCTCCCGGCTGATCTGTGTCATGATTTCGTGACATGTTACGAAATTGTGACATCCTCCACGGCTTCTATGCCCAGCCGCTCTGCATCATGATTTTGCAACATGTCACAAAATCATGACATCCTCCATGGCTTCTGCGCCCGATTTCTCTACGTCACGATTTCACGAAGATCATGATTTCATGACGGTTGCGATTTCATGACATGTCACGAAATCATGACATCCTCCACACCTTCTACGCCCGACTGCTCTGCGTCACAATTTTGTGACGATCACAATTTCGTGACATGTCATGAAATCGCGACATCCTCCACGGCACTTTCTCTCTCCTATTGCCTATCGTGATTTCGTGACATGTCACGATTTCATGACACTTTTTCTATCACGATTTCGCGACACCAAGGCAAATACTGAGAAATTTTCTTGTAGATGCAAGGTTTTTCGGCCGCCACTGGATGCTCCTGCATCAGACACTCGGGGTTGATGGAGAAGTGATCTTCACTTCTGTGTTGTTTGGTTACCGCCTCCTGCAACATCTCCAAACATGCACCTGCCTTTGTAGTCTAATTCAACTCCGTTTCCTGGCCTCTACTTCTTAGTTTATCTTCATGCTTTCTGCACAGCTCTTCTTGCTTCTGCAAATCCATTTTGAGCAGCTCCTCTTGTAGGGCTTGCACTTGCCTCTGCAAATATATGAACATCTATAACTATGAATCCTCAGATCTCATATCCCTCCCACCACCACGGTTTCTTTGCGGTGGCATTCTTCTACACTTTCTTCTCACAAGCCCTTCCATAGATCCTTGTGTAACTGCCTCACGTCCAATGATCTGTTACACACTCAAGAACTTTTGGCTCTGATACCACTTGATGGAGACATAAAAAAAAAATCAACCCAACCAAATCCGAATTTTCATGCAAAAAATTGCTAACAAACTTTACAAGAATAGAAAACCCAATGTTTCATTCGATAACTTGTAAAGATTACAATAACAGCCCGCAGGCTTTACAGAAACTAGCTCTCAGGCTTAGTTCTTTCACTAACTAGCGCACAGGCACAGTTCTCTCACTCTCTGTTGCAGATCTCTCACTTTGCAACTATGGAAGGAAAACGCACTCTAGCTAGTCTGCGTGGCCTCTACCTCGACTCTGCAACTCAACTGTGCAACTCTGCAATTGTAGGTTCTTCAAATGTTTTCCAACCCCCATACATCCCTCTGCTTCATCCTTTTATAAATTTTCGTGTGACTCTTCGTCTTCCATCTGGCGGTCCTTCGATTCATTTTTGCCATGACTGTTCATCTTCGTCTGCTCCATAACTACAATCTGTAATGTCCTCTGTAACTGGCGTAACATCTTCCATTAACTGTTCATCTATGCCTGTTTTCACTGCACCTTGGTGCCACATGTTTTTCTGCACTACCATGTGTCATTCTGTAATGGTCCCTAAAAATACCGCCTATCGTGATTTCGTGACGTCTCCTCCTACTTCCTTTTCCTCTTCTCTTTCGGTCGCGATATCGTGACATGTCATGATATGGTGACATTTTGGCTTCCCTGTGCTCCTTCTCCCTTTTGGTCATGATATCACGACATGTCATGATATCGTGACATGTCGCGATATCACAATGTTTCCCTTCATCGCTGCCTAACTCGCCTTCGGGTCACGATATCGTGACATGTCGCGATATCGTGACATATTCCTTCAAATGCCTCTACTTTTTTGCTCCGGTCACGATTTCGTGACATGTCATGAAATCGCGACAATCTCCTTGGCATCTTCTTCCTCTTGCTACTGGTCGTGATTTCATGACAGTCGTGATTTTGCGACATGTCACAAAATTGTGACATTCTCATTGGTGTCTTCTCCCGACTGCCCTGCATCGTGATTTCGTGATGGTCATGATTTCATGACATGTCACGAAATCATGACAATCTCCTTGGCTCCTCCTCCTGGCTAATTTGCATCGTGATTTCGCGACATGTCGCGAAATCGTGACATCCTCCATGGCTTCTACGCCAAGCTGCTCTGCATCACGATTTCATGACATGTCATGAAATCATGACATCCTCCATGGCTTCTTTACCTGGCTGCTCTGCGTCATGATTTCACAATGGTCACAATTTCGTGACATGTCATGAAATCGTGACATCCTCCATGCCTTCTACGCCCGGCTGCTCTGCGTCTCAATTTCGCGATGGTCACGATTTTGCGACGGTCATGATTTCGTGATGGTCATGATTTCATGACATGTCACAAAATCGTGACATCCTCCATGACACTTTCTCTCTCCTACTGCCTATCACGATTTCACAACATGTCATGATTTCACGACACTTTTTCTATCATGATTTCGTGACACCAATGCAAATACTGAGAAATTTTCTTGTAGATGCAAGGTTGTTCAGCCGCCACTGGATGCTCCTGCATCACATAGATACAATGTTCAATGAAATTAGATACCATTTAGTAATTAGAGATACATTAGACCATACCTTTCATGTACAGGGTATGCAATCCCTTTTCTCCAATATATCCCATTTTTTGATACCAGAGCATTGAACTTTTGTCTGATTCAACCTCAAGAATAGTTGAGCTATTGCACTCATTTGTCATAGTGCTTCCCAATAGCTTATACAAGGTTCAAATCCAAAATATTATTCGTAACACCATAGATACATGAACCATTTTGCATGAATCCTTACTAAAACTGATGTTTACTACTGCATCAACCATTTTTCTAATAGAAATTAAATTTCTAGCAAGGCTAAAAATATGCATCACACTTGGGAGGGTTTTAACCCTACCATCCTACAAAAATTTGTTCACCCTTCCACGACCAATGACTATAAGTTGTGAATCATCTCCCAACAGTACCTCCCCTCCATCATATCTTTCATATTCACTAAACCACCCCTTATGAGGAGTCATATGAAAAGAGGCACCATTATCGATCAACCAATCATTTCTATCTGAATGCGTGGAGCAAGATGCCATATATACATCCCCTCCTTCATCAGTGGATTTATTTATCTCTATGGAAGTGGATTCATCATATCTCTTTCTAGAATCAACATTCTTTTATTTGTAATCCTTCTTCATATGTCCAGTCTTACCACATTTTCAATATTTTCTCTCAAACTTTCCTCAAGACTTGGATCTACCTCTAGACTTAGATCTATCACCAAATCTCATTTTATATTTTTCCTTGGAACTTCCTCTTACCATTAGGGCATCCTTTAATGTGCCTTCCATGGCTTTTCTCCTCATATCCTCTAATAATAGATATGCCACAATATCTTCAAACTTCAATGTGGATGAATTTGTACTACCAATTGCTACAACTAGGTTATCCCATGAATTTGGTAAAGAGCATAGCAAAGTAATACATTTATCTTCCTCACTCAACTTAATTTCAATAGATGTAAGTTGACTTACCACCGTATTGAATGCATTAAGATGATCTGCTACTGAATCCCCTTCATTCATCCTCATATTGTATAGTTTCTTTTGGAGGAATAATTTGTTCACCAGGGACTTAGATTGATACAGAGTTCCTAACTTATCCCATATATTATTTGCAGTAGCTTCTCCAAAAATATTGATTAGGACAAAATCTACAAGACATGGTTGAATTAGACTCGATTTTTTATTCAAATTTTCCCAATATTCATCAGTTGTACTGGCAAGTTTCATTTCAGAGATAAAAAATCACTGATCTCTATCCACAATAAGATCCTCCATATTTAATTTCCATAGCTCAAAAATTTCTCCATCAAATTTATCAATCTCTATCCTTGAATTATTTAACATCATTTTTCTTCAAGCTCGTTCTACATAAAACTTCCACTCTAGAATAGGTTTTCTATAACTCCTAGAAACCCTAGATACTCTTCAAATGAATTGAAACCTTAGCAATAAATGCATCCCTCTATGGCTAATAATCTGGCTCTGATACCATATGAAGAGTTCTACCCAAACTTATTCTGGAATAATTAATACATAAATAAATAACTTAAAATAAAAAAACAACTCACAATAAATCATGCAAATAGAAAACATGAGATTTATCCTAGTTCATCCAATATGAGCTACTCCAGAAAACAAGAGTCACACCTCCTTTGATATTATTATTCACTCCTTGCCCGTAATGGGATATTACAATCAATATAAAGGAAACTCTTACAACCGTAAATCATAATTTGGTATTAGAATACCGTGGGTATAATACCATGGGCTAAAACCACCCATACCCACAAATAATGGGAATCCCACCAACACCTTCAAAAATAGCTCCGATAATATCTTCGGAAAAATAGGGCCCAAAATGTTGAAGCAGGGACCTTCCGTACAGTACTTCCTTTGGAAAGGATGAGACACATCCAACAAGATGGGCTATGGGATGGGAAATATGTGAAGGTAAAACTCATCTTCATTGATGATGGACGCAATGGGGACTGAATCTTCTTCATATCTATTAGAGGTGATCAAGAATACATCAAATTCCTCATCAAAATCCTCCTTGAAGTCATTATTAGAAATGGTATCAATGATTAAAACTTGTGGTTGCATTTCCAAAAAATCCTCATACAAAACAGGTGCAAACTCATGGTCTATATATTCATCGTCACTATTGTCACTATCCTCATCATCTTCCTCATTGGGGTTTAAGGTAAGTTGTTGAAATGGTTCCTCAATGGAATATGTAGAATATTTTTACCTATATCCCAAGCCATATCGATCTTGCACATCTCAAAGTGTGGTTAAAAGATATTACTAATACCCTATTCATGTCATTCTAAACAATATCCTTACCAGTTAATCCTTAAAAAATATCGTATTGGGAAATTTCGATTGGATAGATACTCGATATTAGCACATAATTGTTGTTAAGGTTCATTAAGAGGAGATGGATTGAATGAAGAATCAACTCCCACATACACAAAATATATGTTATTTAGAGCTAAAATCATGTTATATACCACACTTGTAGCTAAAATTGGGTCATGTGGGTGACTTTAATCTCTAACAATTTCGATGCTAGGTGGGGTAATTGCGACATTCTAAACTATGTACTCGCCAACACTTGGGTTGGTGAGATGGATTACAACTTGCATGGGTATGAATGTTGATAAAGTGAGGGCAGGTGTGGAGGTTTCAAGGGTGATTTGTGGCTCAAGTGGGGGAAATGTCATATATTACAAGGGTTCCTCACATATAGTGAAATATATTTGTGAAATATTTGATGGTGGAGGTGAAGGAGGGTCTATTTGAGTCGAGTGGCTAATGATTTGGGACTCAAGATGAGATGATGTGGTAATGGGTGCTTACAAAATTGGAGGGGTGTATGATGGGATATGATTAATGATTATGGGTGTTGATGAGGGGTTGGGTGGTTAAATTTTTGATGTGAAGGTTTTCCCCCCTGTGTGAAGGTTGGATGAGTGGATTTAAGAATTTCCATAAGTTCCTCACAATGTGGTGGGGATTGTTGTATTAGCTCATAAATTTTGGATGTCAATTTTAGGCTATATGTTAGCCAACTCCTTAGTGTGATGGTTGGTCTTTGTGGATGGTTTTGGAGGTGAATTTGGGGAGGTTTGGTGTGATTCGGTTGTGGAGGTACAATAATTGATGGTTTCATAGAAGGGAGTACCACTTGTGTTGGTTTGTTTGATTTTTATTGATGGTTGACATTTCTTTGACTTTGTGTAACTATATGGATAGCACCCACAAAACCTTGGTATTGTTGAGCATTGTATATATGGTTGACTTGGTTGGGGAGAACTATAGAAGTTCATGCCCCCATTGTTTTTTGAGTGGCCTCATGATGAGGTAGTGGTTTTTGATAAATACTAAAGTTATGGTTTTGTTGTGCTAAGGGGTTATTAGTTTTTACTATCTCCTTTTTTATCATGTCTTGTACGATATCCTTGAATGAGTAGCAATAATTAATTTCATGACCTTTCTAACAATGAAAGGCATAATATTGGTACTCCCTATAGTTCCTATCATGTGGTTTTTTAGGATATTCTAGTTTTATTTCTGGTAGGGTAATCATTTTTACCTCATACAACCATTGGAAGATGTTGGAAAGTGTCTCAGGTAATGGGGTATAGTTGTGAGTTGGTCGATTGTATTATTGGTATTATCTATTATTTATTGTGTTGCCTTGATTTTGCATTTGAGGTGGGGGTAGTACCACTTGATATGCTTGTTGTTGTTGTGGTTGTTGTTGTGGTGGGGTTGTTGGTATTGGACTTGATTTTGTTGAGTCTATGGTTGAGGTGCACTCAAGACCACTTGGTTCACTTGGCCAAATTTGGACTGAATCTTATAATTCCCCCTTTGGTTCTTATTTTTCCATTCCTTCTTTTTAAAATTTATCTCACCCTCTTGGATTTTAATCTCTTTGATGACCCAAGCTTGGATAAGGGCTTCTTAAAATGTTCTATATTGTTGCAATTGTAATAACAAGGCAATGGGTTTTGAGCAACTTCTTGTGAACATTCTTGTGAGTTTCATCATGGGGAGGGTGAATGGAAATTTAGTTATAATTACCCTCCAATGGTTTCCATAGTCATAAAATGACTCATATTCAAATTGTTATAAGTTGAATAAGTCATTCAATGTGGTTTTATTTCTAACATTTAGAGAAAATCACTCTAGAAATTGATCTACCAATTGCTTGAAAGTATAGATACTATGGTGCAATAAATGGTTGTACCATTCTAGGGCATCTCCTCCAAATGTTTAAGGGAAGGTTTAGAGCATCAAAGGATCATTCTCTTGTATTCTAAAGCACACATGCATGAACACACTTACATGTTCTCAAGGATACTCATCCCCTTTGAATTTTTCAAATTTTGGTAGTGTAAAATTTGTTGGATAAGATGGTTATGGTACCAAAGGATGAATAGGGTGATTGAATAGCTACCTTAAAGTTGGTTTTTTAATATAATATTCTAGGCATATGCATGGCTAAGTTGTCAATATGGTTCTGTAAAAACTAAAATTTAGGATCTTCCAATGGTGATTGAAAGCCTTGGTTTTCTTGTTGTGTGTAGGTTGGGTGAGTTTATTGCATGATGAATTGGGTTGATGACATGGGGTTTTGATTGGCTAATGGATTGGTGTTGATTGGTATTTTATGATGTTAAATATTTTGATGGTATTGGTTATGGTATGATTGTTGTTGATGATGCGGGGTTGTTGATGTGGAGATGGGGAATGATGGTGTGTTGGGATGATGAAGTGACATAGATGTTGTGAAGTGGATGGGTGGGTATGGTTAGGGTGGGTGGTTGAAACACCCAAGATGATCATGGGTGAAGAATGTGTGTTTTTTTATATGTGTGTATGATTCAAGTCTGCTATTTGTGATTGTTATTGCAATATGGGATGGATTCCTTGATTAGAGTTACCTACAAGCAACTGATATAGATGATGCAAATATTGATGTATAACAATCACAAATGTAGGTTATTTGGTTGAAGGAAGGGAAAAGTTTTGGACTTTATGTGTGGTGTAAACTTGAGTGGATTTTGGTGTAGGGTAAGTGGCATAGGGGATCACAAACGATGTAGGGATGGTATGCTCCATATGATCAACTAGGAGTAATGATGTAGGTGGAATAGATGTTAGTACCTATGAAGAAATTTTGACTTATTCTTCGTAGAGTGGGTTAGAGCAAATGATGGTGTGGGTGGATGGGATGGAGATGTACTAATTGGATGAGGATGGAGTATTTTGGTTCATGGGTATGGATGTGGATTCGTAAAGGGGATTGGTGATGATTTGGTTAGTGTTTTGCAGATGGGAAAAGGTGGCTTCCTTTTGGAATGTAGGAATGAATCAAGGTGGAATGGTGAGTAGGGAAAGGGATGGATAGACCAGGTTTAGGTATATTCTAAGGATATTAGTATCCAAGTACATGATGCGATGATCAGAAGGTGTAGATGGCTCACCTCTAGTATGGAGGTAGATAAATCTCTACATTATTTTTGTATATGAAGGGTGTGCACAATTGGAAGGCCCAATAGATAGGTCCACATAGATACCCCCTTGTTCAACAATAGAAGTGGCTAAGGTATTAAAAACTTGGGTATACTGGTCCATGGATGTAGACAACTGGCTCTAGGTGTTAATTAACGCTTTGGATTGACTCTGGGTCAATACCATAAGCTAGGGATGAGATTAATGTGTGAGGTATGTGTGTGGCGAATGTGAAATTATGCTATAAATAAAACACAAGCACACAAAACAAAGAAGTGTTTTTTGTTTTCCTTTTGTTTTTGCAAATTTTTTTATTTTTGTTGTTTTTTTTGTAGTTTTGAAGATTTTTTTTTTTTTAGTTTGTTTTATGTAACCCTAGGCCTAAAAAATATGAAAGGTATATGGTGAAATAAAATCTAAAAAGGTGTATTTGAACCTACCCCTCTATCGAAGGATGAATCATGAACGACTAAAAAGGCTTCCTAGATGAAGGCTTGGCGATGGGTATAACCTACGAGATCAAAATACCTCTTGAAATAGGCCATAGTTTCTAGTACCTTTCTATCAGACCATTTAGGATTTCACTTCACCCTCTCATTTGAGATTGGGCATAAATGATAACTATGATTCCACGAATTATTAAGCCCTAGGAATGAAGGGCATATAACCTTGATTACCCTAAGCTAACCTCAAGAGTAACTAGTTTCTTGGTGATGAAGTTGAAGAAACTATTGTACTAACTATGGTTCGACTAGGGCTCTATTGACAGTTGGTGATGAATTCCAATTTGTTCAGGAGGTTTTCCTCACACTTGTCATGCAATGATGTAGAATAATGCTTGTGCAAGTGTGTGGGTTGTTTTTGTTTAGGTTTTGTAATTTTTTGTGAAACAAAATACAAAAGACAACCCTAAATATGCAAACTATGATGCAATTCAAATTTCGATGCCTAAATGCAATAAAAAATAAACAAAGCATAGACAACACTCAAAACAAAAAAATAGATAGAATCTTAAGTTAAATGTATACAAAAAGCTTTATAAAAACCCTAAAGTGAGTCTAAGAAATAGGTACAAACACATGGCTACATTTGCAGACCCTCAGAGCTGTATTTGTGACTTCACAAACATAATTCTATATTTGTAGACCCTCAGAGTTGCATTTGTAGACCCTCAAAGCTATATTTTTCACTGAGAAAATGTAGGTCTATGATTTTGACTATATCTCAAAATCAAGTTTGAGTAGATCAGAGGATTTTAACTTGTCCTAAAATCCATAAATTTATGCAAGCTAAATTTAGGATGTAAGATACAACCCTTTTGTAATCTACGACTTAGTGAATACACCCTAGAATGTGATTTTAACTTTTGACTACCAAATGCAATTTCTAGCATGCAATAACATAAAAGCAAACATAAAGCTAAAAATAAAGGCAAAAATAGAAAGGAATTCCTTATAATTTCTCTTAATTTATTTAAAAGCAAGTGTGGAATGAAAATCATGTCAAGATCACTTACTTGGGGTCCTTTTGTCCTTGTTTCAGCTCCTCAAATACAAAGTTGTGTTTGCACAGGTTCCCAAATGTAGGGTTGCATTTGTGTAGAGTCTCAAATGTAGTGTTGTGTTTGTGCAGGTTCTCAAATATAGTGCTACATTTGTGCAAGTTCTCAAACACAGTGTTGCATTTGCATAGGATCAAAAATAGCCCAACCAGCTCTTGAAACTCTCAAAACTTGGTTTTCGATCTTCATGCGATAGAGCTCTAGAAACTTGTAAACAATAAATAGACACATATTAGAGACCAAAAACAACAAGGCAATACAAAATAGAACCCTTTAGGGGTCCCACCATGATCAGCATTTTGTAAGCAATGAAGATACACCCAAACAATGAAAGAGATAAAAAAGCAATTTGTAGTAAAAAATAATTTTATATTAAACTTTTGGGAGCCTTGATCTCCTCTCTATACAACATTGATATGCCCCAAATTTTAGGGGTCTGATTACAATATTTTATTATTTTGTTATAGTTCAATGGGCACAAATGGGAGGGAAGCCCCATTGGCTAATCCGACTAGAGGTGGGTGTTGATGATATTCCTTGCTACAATCAGATTGTCGGATGGGCTTTGGTATTCTTGCAGGTCATCCTTTGCTTCAATAGCTCTTCAAAAACCTATCACCTACACATTAATGGATGCAAACAAGAAAATGGGTTAGTAGCACCTATTTGATATGCATAAAAGAATGCTACAAAACCTTAATGTAAATGCTTGTAAGATCCAAAAATAATGTACAAAATACAAAAAATAATAAAATGGGATACCTTGTTATTTTACATCTTCTAATCCATGTCTATAAGGGGTTGATCTATTCCCACGCAAATGTAGGGCTATGTTTGTAGACCCTTAGGGCTTATTGTATCTATCTTTAGACCCTCAATCACTTGTTGGACGTACCCTCGTTGGGGTGTCTTGTAGACCCTCATGGTTGAGGGTTTCATTGTAGACCCTCAAGATGTGTATGTTTGTGGATATACACCCTTAGCACTATATTTCTAAATCCTCAGATTTGTGTTTCTACCTATACAAATGTAGGTGTTTGGGACTGAATGGGAAAAGGGAAAGGGTTTGGCTCTCCTCAGATTTTACAATTTGATCCTTGAGTATGCTCTGGTCCTCCTATCATGATTTTGGTAGCATGATAGTATGTTTTTAGTCCCCCTTTTGTTAGTCAAAATATGGTGCCTTTATAGGATTTTGGGAGATGAGGAGGGTGAGGATAGGTGGTAAGCTAGGGCTACCAAGTGGTAGGGATTGGGCAACCACCTATCCTAGGCAGTTAGAGTGAGTCACCTAGAGTGTCTCACTTAGGTGGAGTGGTGGCATGTGGGTAGGTGGGAGTGGAGTGAGGTGTGTGAGATGTGGTAAGGGGAGGGGTAGTGGTGGTTAGGACACATGTCAAGGGGAGAGACAAGGTATCCTAGGGGATATTTTCTAGATTTTATAAAATCTAGAAAATAGATTAATGTGTAGGAAATTACGCCTAAGTTAAAGCTTAGGCATATTATTTTATTATATAGGGTTAGGTTATGGATGGGTTTTGTGAGTGGTTAGGATTTGGTGTCTACAATAGCATCCTCGTTCATTTTTATTAGTCTTTGATAGATAGAATATTGAGGATATCATAGCAAAAATATTTGGAAAGCAAGGTCATGCAAAGTGGCATCAAAGAATTATAGAAGAATGTATTAATAAAAGAATTAGTGGAGTATAATGCTTGAGTACTAGGCATAATAAATGGTCAATTCAATAATCATTACTAATGCCTAATATTATATTTAAATATTGTGTAGATGTTGAAATCTATTTGATTTATCAAGAGAATTTAGTTCATTGTAGTCATCAGAGATGTTATACAAGCAAGGAGGAATTCAAGCTAAGAATTATTACCTTAATTTAATTATATTAAATACATAAGGTTAATAACTAGGTACATTAAGTTGAAGTTAAAAGTTTTTCACTATACCAAAAAAGGGCTTTAACGGTAGCTAAAATAAAACATTTTTTATGGTGATAAAAAATCGCTCTAATAGACCCTATGAGGGTGGTTTAAAACCACTCTCTTAGGTTAACTACCCTCTTAAAGTCACCCTATGAGGGTGGTTTTAAACCACCCTCTTAGGGATAAGAGGGCGGTTTGAAACCGCCCTCTTAGGTTTTCCTAAGAGGGTAGTTTATAACCTCCCTCTTAGGTCACCATAAGATGGTGGTTTTAAACCATCATCTTAGGGTGACCTAAGAGATAAATTTTAAACTACCCTCTTAGGGATAAGAGGGTTATTTTAAACCATCCTCTAAGGTAAAATCCTTTTAATTTTATTTTAAAGGCTTCACCCTGAGAGGGTGGCTTTAAAATTCCCTCTTAGGGTGAAGCATTTTAAAAAAATTCTCTACCCTCCTAATGCTACCAAATTAATCGACATTTCCAAACCACAAAAAAAATTTCTTTCCACTTTTTCATGCCAAACTGACTCTGTCAAAATTTCTTTCTACTTTTCATTGCACCAAACCAACTCTGCCAAAGTAAAAAACCTTGGGTAAATCATTTCTTTCCCCTTTTCATCGTGAATATCTAATTTACATTTGGCTTCTATGTGTAATCCTTTAAAACAAGCGAGAGGGATGAGGCCTTCAAGATGGCATAGAACACAAAATTTTTTGAGGAAATAAAAGAGCATTTGTAGGTTCTCAATCACCCATTTTGTAGATAAACTTACTGCTATAAATTTGTAGCAAGGTCTTCCATCCTTTCCTGATTGTTCAAAAGAGCTATATTTTTTTTTGAATGAAAGGACCTTATATTAATTGGAAATAATAACTTTCATACAAAAATTTTGGGTGGAATTAACACACCCCATGGTACACACCCAAAAAATTTACAGGATCACATGAATCAACTCAAAAAGCCAATATTACATCAGAACTGAGTAAAGAAAAGAAGACAAAACAGAGACACAAGTGTATGCAGTTACTGGAATCAAGCGAACATCCCATCCACTAGAGGAGACCAATGATGCTAAGAAGTTGGAGCAGATAAATGATCTCTGTGACCACTGCGAGAACGAGCTGAATGTGAGCCTGTGCGAGAGAAGCCATGAGTTTTGGACACATGGTTGTCAAAAGGAAGCCGGCTAACAGAGCAAGGTGCATTAGCCCAATGATCCAAAAGTGATCTAAGATATTGCAGCTCCACCTGAACTTTCTCCACCTGAGTAAGGATCTGTAACCAACAATCATAGAAGAGAGCATATCTAGCAGCAACAGAGAAGGAGGTAGAAGCCTCATGTCTCCCAAAGATAATATTATTTCTTGTTTTCCAGAGATGGTATAAAATACTAAGATGAAAAATATGCCAAACTTTGTTGAGGGGAAGAGAAAAATCTAGGGGATCCCCAAGTAGTGCATTAACCCAAGAACATTGCTCCAGTAAAAAGGAATTGAAAAAAGAAAGAACCCAATCCCAAGCATTTTTGGCTGTTGGACAAGCCCAAAACACATGAACAAAATTGTCAGGACCTCTACAAAAAGCACAAACAGGATTAGCAACCCCCATATATTGTAACCTATGACCAAGGGGAAGGCCTTCATGTAATAAACTCCAGGCAAAAAAACAATGCTTAGGTTTAATTACACTACGAGTAAGGTGGAAAATGGCATATTATGAGGATGGTGGGGGAAAACCCTTTTTCACTTCTATAAGTTAAAGAGAAAATTATTTTTCTTTCCATTGGGAGGGGAGGTAGTGGCTATCATGCATTTGATTGAGGTGTGTTAATAGTGCAGTCTCAAGCGATACTCATAGGTGTGCTCTATTGAGTTCTAGTTTCCTCTTATGTATTTATGATTGTGGTTTATTTTTTAGTTTATGGTTTGGTTTAAAATAACTAAAATCTTGAGTAATAAACTGTAATATAATATTTTCTCATTTAAAATTATTATTTTGGACTAGAATATTAAGAAATGAGCGTGATTGTTTATGAAATTATATCTTGATATATTATTATGAAATAAGCTTGACTGTTTGTGGATGGATTATTATGAAATAAGTCTGTATAATCACAAAATCAGAACTAAATTATCTATAACTAATGTTAATTCATCTAATTGAATGTATTCTAGATGATTCTTTGTTTGTGCATATCTAATTTATGTAAAGATATTCCTACGTTGGATATATTAGGTAAATATACATATATACATATTCAAACATTAGGGTATTCTCCACTACTTTTTTTGGATTAGGGCTTTCGATGACACATTTTTAGGGATTCGTAGGGAATTATCCCACTTTTTTGGATTAAGGTTTTGGATGACTCATTGTTGAGATTTCATAAGGCATTCTCTGTTTATTTTTTGGGTTAGGGTTTTGGATGAAGGTTTTTTAATGGTGGTGTGGGTGTGGAGATATGGTGGTTTATTATTGAATGAGAGACAAAGCTAGTAAACCTAAAAAAAAATCAACTTGTTAATCTTTGTTAAATATCAAAATCTATAATAGTATTTGATGGCTATTGCATACACTGGTCCTTATTTCTTTAACTCTTTAAAGCAATGACATGTTAAATAATTCATTTTAGTTTTTGTATCACATAATTCATGTGCATCTTCTATTTTATACCCTTGCTAGCAGTGAACCCTTATCAATAGTTTGAGTAGAGATATATCATGCACAAACCAATTGCAAGGAGCCTATCTTGTGTTGAGGGTGCAGTAAAAATTGTAACCCTACTTGTAATTATACTCATTTGTTGAAAGAAAAACGGTCTCCATTAAGCTTAAGGGAATATTATAATTCTTATATGATTGGAAATTTGGGTGGGTCAGAGATCTTTAATTTCAAGCGTTTACATTGTGTATTTTAGCTTCAACTTTTTCTCTAATAAGAATGTGCGCTAGCATGAAATTAGTTGATTTTGTAGAAGTCTAATACTTTTTATTTGTCATATTTTTTGTTATACTCTTAATATTGTGAATATATTCAATAAATTTCTATATGTATGATAGATGACTACCTCCCTTTTTATAGACTTTGATTAGATATATTTTTCTTTCAAAAATATATCTCATTGACTTTATTTTTACATAACACCTTTGAAAGGGATAAACTGGTTGAGAGAAATCGAGGTCGAGTTCTTATTTAAATAATACCCTAATTTAATTCCCTAGATGATGGATTTTATATTGATGATGCAATAATTTTGATCTAAATCATAGCCCAGATCGATCATTGTTGATTCCCTTATGCCAAAAAAAATACTCTCTTATCACTAAGACTTCTATGATATACTTTTTCTTGACATTGAGCAATGGAACAATCTAAAAAAATATCTTTCACTTTACAACAATTTATTCAAATAAAATTTCGGTGGATATATTCCTTTAATTTTAATTTAAAATTTTAAGGTAAAGTAAATACTTCTGACATAAATGAATAAATATTCCTTCACTGGTGATGGTTTAATATGATCTTTGGTTTTAACTATTTTATAAAAATATAAGGATTAATGGTGTCATACAACCGTTTAAAGAAACATATGGCCCATCAATATCTCAAAAGATTATGTTATTTTCTTATTTTTTTATAATATATTAAAATAATATTATCATGTAAAAAAATAAAAATAATAAATTATTATTATTTTTTTAAGATGATATTTAAGTTTAGTAATATAATTATGATTAATTTTATTTTAATTTATTTTTTCATTAAGCTACTTAGATATAATTTATTTGATAGATGGTTTTGAGTAAAAAAAAAAATTAAAGGTTAAATATTTTTTTTTGATGATATAAAGTTGTTATGTAATAATGATAAGACTTATTCGTGTGTGTGGTTTATTGGTAAGGATGTCATTTGTGTGGTCTACCAGTAAGGATATCATTTGTATTCTTAGTGAGACCTAGGTTCAAGCCCCATGGTAATGTGTGATGTGTATAAACATTATTGATAATTAAAAAAAAAACACTAGTTAGTTTTAAGATTGTTTTTTTGTTACATAGGGGAGTTGGTTACAACCACTATTTTTAATAACTAGAAAGCATAGTGTTCAAACCCCAGGGACTGATCCCAATAGCCTATTTAACTTATTTTTTTGACCCAGCATGAGATGGAGACCACCGATCACTCGGGGTTTATACCATCATCGTCATTCTAGTGCACACTCAAAGGATTCAGTAGGGACTACTATCTTTGCTAAAGCTAGTAGCATGCCCCTAAGGTTTGAACCTAGGTATCTTCTTGGCAAGTACTTTGAAAAACAAGCCTTTACCAATCCACCTAGCCCTTGGGGGCTTAAGGTCATCTTTTCATTTTTATTATTATTAAACTATCTTGTCTTTTGTTTTATTTTTATTTTATAGCGAAAAACCCCTTGCGGGGCCGCCTTGGTCTCAGAGACGACGAACAGGGGGTTCTACACCATCAAAGTCACCCGAGAGTCACACCCGACCTTGCCCGCACCAACATTATCAATTGGATTTTGGATACCCAATTCAGCTTTTTTGGTAGGGTGAAGATTTGAACCTGGGACCTCCCTTGGAGGATTACCCTCTCCTCTCCAACTCACCTACGACACCTGGGTAACTATCTTGTATTTTTAAAGTGATAAACTTGATAATAATTTTTTATTAATAAAAAGTTATATATATATAATTATTTTTCATATTACAAGAGTTTAAAATGAGGGAAAAAATAAAATAATTAATTTTATAAAATGAGAATCTTCTTGTAATCATTTACCATAAGTTTAAAACTATCATAAACAAAAATATATATATGTTTTAAATATATTAGGTTAAATTGTATAAAATGCCTATTTTATTTGAGAGATATTTGGTGACACTATGCTTAATATACACCATGATTAGGTAAGGAGCCGTTCGATTTATTTTTTTAAATAATATTATAGAAATGAAATTTAATTATATAGATTTTTATTTTTCCTTAAGCATAGAGTCACTTAGGCTTAATAAGATGTGGTCAATATTTAATGTTTGTTAGTTTCTATATTATATTATAGTCATAAATTTTGTTAATAAATCCCATGCTAGGTATTTGCATAGTGCCACTTTAGTTAGTATGCCCCAAGTGATGTGAGGTTAATATACAATGGTAGGAAATTATATGATAGTGGTGTGTGCAAAAAATGGTGGGTGTAGCGAGAAATAAAGAGAATTAAACCAATGAGAGATTTGAATAAGGTCAGATCTCATAAATTTATGGAAAAAAAGTGGTTTAAAATGATGTCGCTAAATGTGAAAATATAGGCTTATACATTTGTTTGCTTAACTATCAAGATGATGAAAATGCAATTGAATCAGCACATGCTTATAGCTTAAACATGATCCTCAAATCCTAACCTATTAAGTAAAAACAATTGAAATTTCTTCTCTAAAGGCTAACAACCATTAACATTGTGAGTTGGTACATGAAAGGATGGAAATGAAATATCATGGGTTTAGGCACATTTTATGCATGTTCATTGGGCTATAAACTCATTCTAGTGTGTGTTTTTTGGAAAAAATCAAATCTTTATGCCATGTACACACACATATACACATATTTTAACAAAATGAAATGAGCCTTAAAAATTTAAACCTCCAATGCTATTCTCTTCCACAATGAAATAAGCCTTGAAATCTAGTCTAAAATTCTCAGCAAAGTAGATAATAAATAATAGTTTTGGAGTTATGAAATATGAGAATGACAAGCAACAAGTTGTGATGGATGGAGCAGCAAGGAGGAGGAGCGAGAGGTCTAGGGGCATCAAACCCTAGGTGTGGGACTTCAGAGGGCAGATCAGCAGACGCGGCAGGTGGGGGCTACGGCGAGATAGCGAGGCCCCCGAGGCGGAGGATGTGGACAAGGAAGTTCTATTGGAACCGGTCCAAGGGCGTTGGGCGGATGCGGTTGAAGATTTCTACGAGGGGGACCCGAGGACTCTATGCGTCGGGATCAAAGGAAGACCCAAGAAGGAGACAAAGAGAAACACGGCAGCTGGAGACCTTCATATCTTAATGCTCTTCGCGGTAAGCAAAAATTATCCGACTCTTGTTTTAATCTAAAATCTGTCAATGGTAGGTTGCACATCCCGGATTCCTTAGCTCGGCATGTGGCTATGGAGGGCGAGAACATCTTTGGTGGCTAAATTTATGGGGGTGAGGCCGGACATGGAAGTCATAAGGAGATGGGCCATCCAAAAATGGCAGCCAAGGGCCGGTATGATGATTAAGGCTTTACCCAAGAGTTTTCTTTTGGTGACATTTCAATGTGAACGGGACATGGAAAGGACTCTCCAAGGAGGTCCTTGGTTTTTTGGGAAAAGGGGCTTGTATACGAAGCGTTGGTCCCCCGATTTCAACCCCCGAGACTCGGGTCTTTGGATTTGGCTCCTATTTGGGTTAAGATGCCGGGATTACCTCCGCTTTCTGGAGCGGACAAATATTGGGTGGGATAGCTACGAGAGATTGGAGAACTAATAGCTATTGATCCTGCAACCTTGAGCAAAACAAGACTCATGTCTGCTCGCATGTGTGTGTTGGCGGACCCGAGTAAAGAGCTCCCTAAATCCATTATTTTGTCGTCTATGTTTGGCCTTCATACTCAGGTATTTGAATATGAAAATATGTCTTTTAAGTGTAGTGTTTGTGGGAAGGTAGGGCACCGGGGTATCCACTTGCATTTCCAAGAACCAGCCCCCACTCCAAAATACTGATCCTCAAACCCGAGAATAATATCCCTCCCCCATGAGATCTCCATTCCTACCCAATCTGGGCCTCAAGGACGTGGAGCTCGAAATCCGAATATCAGAGACACTGTTCGCCCTATTGTAAGCAAGAGGCAACGTTTTAACCCTCCTCCCAAAAATTCCTATGCCCCAAAACCCTCTCACGGGGGAGCTGGTCCCTTTGATGGGAACCCTCAAGCTCAACTTTGCTCCTAAGATGATACGACAAGCCTCGAGCCAAATCACAAAGGAAAGAACCCCATAGATCAACGCACTGGGGCAAGTAAGTTTGATTGGGTGATACGGGAGGCCTATGGAGGCTCGGTGGAAGTGGTCCCATGTCTTCGAGAGGAATTTATGGGAAGAAATTCCAAGGAGATCAACATCCGAGTGGAGAACAGTTTTGATGCATTAAATCATTTGAAGGGAGATCGGATGGACAGACCAAGAAGTGGAATGCGAGGTAGAGGAGACTCAAGAGAAGGATTTAGAGGAGAAAAATCGAGAGGAAGGAGCGAGGAAACTAATAATACGAGGCAAGGATACTCGGGGAGGAAGAGGTGAACCACCAAGATCGGTGTAACCCCAAAGCGAGGGAAAAAAGAATCTACTAATCAAGAAGCTAAGAGCACGAAATCATCTCCACTGTCAAAAAGACCAGTTAACTTGGAAAGCCAGATTGTTACCCCAAATACCAAGACTGACCTACCCAAGATGGTTACTAGAAGCCAAGTGAATCCCAAGGAACTTCAACCTAGAGCGGATGTATGGGGATATGGTTCGGTAGGAAGAGGGAAACCTAGCAATGTTGCCTTAAGGCAGAAAGAAGCAGAGCGAGGAGTGGCTGATGGCACTCAAGCAGTATTGCTCTTTGGGGCGAAGGCTCGAGGATCCAAAGCCCATAAATGAAGATTCTTTCATGGAATATTCGTGGGAGTAATCTTGCAAAAATAAGAGCTTTGTATGCTCTTAGACAAGAACACAAACCGGATATGATTTTATTGCAAGAAACTAAAATGGAGGAGAGTAGAGTTATTCCTTTTAAGAATAGGACTTGGCGAGAAGGCTGAAGTAGTAGGCCAAGAGGCCACTTGGAACAGCGGGAGGGTTCTTGGTTATGTGGAACAAAAATGTGATTGATAGTAGAGTGATTCCGATGTCTAGTTGGTTTATTTGTCTCTTATGTGTGGATAAAACCACGCGGGAAGAGTGGATCTTAACGAATGTATATGCTCCAATTAGACAGGGATTGAGAAGGGTTCTTTGGAGTCAGCTAGTTGAATTGAGGGAGACGGTCCCCAACTACCCTTGGATTGTGGCGGGGGATTTCAATTGCTACCTTAATCCTGTAGATAAATTGGGGGGCTCTCAAAGAATAGCTGCGATATCTACGAGTTTAGAGATTTTGTTGAGCAACATGAGTGATGGATGTGGACTGCGTAGATTCTCCTATACATGGTCTAACAAAAGATTGAAGGAAAACCAAATTCAGATAAGATTAGATAGGTTTCTTCTTTCTCAAGAATGCATGGAGAGGTTTGGGGACTCTTCATTAACGGCACTCCCAAGAATCGGGTCTGATCACAACCCAATTCTGTGGGAAACAGGGGAGGACTCTAAGAAAAGATACATCAGACCCTTTCGATTCGAACTTATGTGGTTCCAACATCAGGATCTCAAGGATCTGGTTGCCCAATGGTGGGACAAAAAGTATAATGGTTCGAAACCGGCCCAAGTGGCATGTAAACTAAGGAATGTGAAGGCTAACATTAGAGAGTGGAACAAAACTTCCTTTGGCAATATTTTTGTTAAAAAGGCAGAACTAAAAGACAAGATCAATGAACTACGGGAGAAGTTGAAGTCGGAAGCGACTTACGAGAGGATCGAGAAACCGGGAGAGGGAGGCATTGGCCGAATACCACACGATGCTAGGATTTGAAGAAACCTTTTGGAGGCGAGAAATCCAGACTGCGTTGGTTAAAGGAGGGTGACGAGAAATACAAAGTTCTTCCATGTCTCTACTCTTCGCCACGGGAGTACTAACAAAATTAAGGAGATCAAGATGGCCGATGGGTCTAACACCAAAGATATGGAAGACATAAGGAGGGAAGCGGTTGAGTACTTTAAATCGTTGCTAGAAGATGTAAATCCGACTATTGAAGAAGAGGACTCTCTGTTGGCAGCCATTCCACCCTCAGTAGCGATAATCTTAATGGATTCTTACTTAGTCCTTTCACAAAGGAGGAAATCAAGAAGGTCGTTTTTGACATGGATGGTAACAACTCCCCGGGACCGGATGGCTTCCACTGCGGCTTTCTTCCTGAAGTTTTGGGATATCCTAGGCAATGATGTAGTGGAAGCTATAATTGAGGCTCAAAAGGACATGGAAATCCCAGAAGGAGTTAATGCTACTTTTTTAGTCCTCATCCCTAAACTAGTGGGAGCAATGGAATTTTCCAGTTTTCGCCCTATCAGTTTATGTAACACTCTGATGAAGATTCTCACAAAAACAATCGCCAATAGGCTGAAGGTTATCCTTCCTTTCATCATTGATATGAACCAAGGTGGCTTTGTGAAAGGGCGACAAATATTGGATGGTATCATCACAATTCATGAGGTTATTCATTCAATGGTGACTAGTAAGGAAGCGGGTATGTTACTAAAGCTTGATATGAATAAAGCCTACGACCGGGTCTCATGGCGGTTCCTCACCAAGATTTTGGGTAAGTTTGGTTTCTGTCCCCGGTGGATTAAGTTGATTTTTAGTTGTATCTCTACTACAAGATTTTCTGTCATGGTGAATGGGTCACCCTCCGGTTACTTTAAGAGTGAAAGGGGGTTGCGACAAGGAGATCCTTTGTCTCCATACTTGTTTATTATTTTAGCGGAAGCATTGGGTAGGAACATTTCAGCAGCGGTGGCGGATGGTCAATTGGAAGGTTTTAAACCGGCCTCAACGAGCGAGGCAGTGTCTCACCAACGGTTTGTGGATGATACAATCATTGTGTCCAAAGCCTCGGTGCCTCAAGCTAGGAAGTTGAAGAGAATTCTAACCAAGTATGAGACAGAAGCAGGACAGTACATAAACTATAAGAAGAGTAGCATCTATTTCTTTAACACGCCTGGTGGGAGGGAGGAAAGAATAGCTAACCTCTTCGGTTGTGGAAAGGAGCTTCTACCGGCAACTTATCTAGGCATGCCTATGTTCGAAGGAAGAATGAAGGCTACTTTGTGGAACTCAGTCATTGACGGGATCTCCAAAAAGTTAGCGAGGGTGGAAGGGCAGCCTTCTCGGCTCCGCGAGGAAAAGCCTTATTAGTTCAAACTACTTTACTGAGCATTCCAATTTCTTGCATGTCTCTATTTAGAATGCCTGCAAAGGTCCGAGCTACATTGGAGCTAATTCAACGCAACTTCTTGTGGTCGAGGTTCGGAGGAGAGAAAGAGAATTTCGTTGGTAGCATGGAATCGGGTGTGTGCAAGCAAGGATCAGGGGGGACTGGGGTTAAAGAGAATGAAAGAATTGAATCAAGCTCTGATTGGCAAACAGGTATGGAGATTTATCAATAATGATCAATTGGGATGGGTAAAACTTCTTAAGGCAAAATATATCAGAAATAATCGGGACTTCTCGAAAGGCGATAATCTTCCTAGAGGATCCTATTTTTGGAATTGTTTGCTCGAATGTCGGGAGGTAGTCGGGAAAGGCATCGGATGGAGAATTGGTAATGGAAGACAAGTGGACTTTTGGAAAGACCCGTGGTTGGAAGAGGCCCCTACGAAAGATAACTTAGACCTTCGGGGTCCTCCAACATAAACTTTCGAAGGAAATGGGAGGAAAAGTAGGGGATTCTATTCTTTGTAGCACAGGAAACTTCTTCTTGGAAGAAAATCACGAGTTCATAATCTGTCGAGCAAGAGAAGGTGGCCCTAACCAAACTCAATGATGCTTTAAGGGTGTTCCTGATCATTCCTGGGGAGGAAGAGACAAGGCGATTTGGGGCAAAACTACAAGTGGGATCTATTCGGTAAAAGCGCCTATAAGTTAATCCACTCGGGATTCAATGGGTGGACTCCGACTTCGTTATTTGGTTAAATAATTTAACCCCAAAAATAGCTTTCTTCTTTTGGTTGGCGAGTTCAAAATAAGATCCGACAACGAGATAATCTGCAAAGGAGAGGTTTCCAATTCATCAATCGATGTATCTTGTGTGAGAAAGCAATAGAATACGTAAGTCATATATTTCTAACTTGTGATTTTTCTTGTACGAGTCTTCCAAATGATCTGTCCAAATTTCATATAGATTGGGTCTGTCCAAATAGCATGTCGACTTACGCATACGGTGGGCTTCCCCCTTAGGGCAAAGCTTTTGACTTGGCTCCGGAAGCTCGGCTTACCCCATTTTTTATGGGGGATATGGAATGAGAGAAATAAGAGAGTATTTAAAGGACGTAAGAAAGATCCGAGGTTATGTGGTAATAAAATAATCGAGCTTTGAAAGAAAGCTGGAAAACTTTCTTCTTCAAAAATGAGACCATGTCTCTAAGGGAAAGGAGGATTTTGCGGAGCCCGGGAGAGGAACTTCCGGACCTAGACATTACAACCAACCCACGGGATGGTGTCAAGTGGATACCCCCCACACAAAAGTGGGTTAAGTTTAATTTTGACGGGGCGGCTAAAAGGAAATCCGGGGCTGCGGGAGCGGGAGGAGTTTTGAGAAATGAGGAAGGAAAAGTGGTCCTTGCCTTTCTCGAGCCTTTGGGAACTCAAACAAATCATTTTGCGAAGCCGAGCCTGCATGCAGGCAATGAGAATTGCCAGACTTGAGGGTTATAAGGAAGTTATCTTTGAAGGGGATTCGCTTAATATAATCAAGGCAATTAAGGAGGATAAAGACCCCAGTTGGACCATATTGGAGCTTATCCTAGAAGCAAAGATTCATAAATCTCATTTGGTTAATGCCCGAATCCAACACACCTTCAGAGAAGGGAACCAGGCGGCGGATCTAATGGCAAATATTGCAGTTTTCGTTGGGGAGATGCAAATTTGGAAGGATAACTTCCCTCAAGAACTATTGGTGTTGGGCTGCTAGAGAAGAGCTAAGATCAAACTGTTAGAGCATCGGGGAGATCGGAGGGGCTGATGATGAGTAATCCGACGAGATGGAATTAGGCGAGAAAAGGCATCCCATTTCTTTGGGGCACGGGAGGTGACAAGTGTACGGTACTGACAACCTAGTGTTAGTAAGTGCTAGGTGTTGTTTGGTTTTTGTTTTATCTGAATAGTCAAGCGACAAGTATGGGACTTGTGGACTCTAAGTATGGCTTAATGTGAGTCTTAGAAAGATCCATTTTGTATTTTGATTATACGGGCTTGATGCTAGAACCAGCCCATTTTGACTTTGTAAAAGGTTTGTGGACCTTATAACCACCTCTACCTTATACCAAAAAAAAAATAATAGTTTTGGAGTTCTCTAATTCCTCCACTTTTTTGCTTTCAATTGACTATCTCTAGACTATATTCTTTTACATCTATTTTTATTCTTTAATATGCATACTCTATTTTTATTTTATATATATGGAATATTGTTAGAAGACTTAGATATTACTCAAACATGAAATTGTTAAAATATAGCAAAATAGTTGAAATTTGAGTAGAAATAGGATCTGAGAATAGATTTAGCTACCAATAATGGATAATATATCAAATTTGTTATAGGTTTTTCTAAAATTAATATAAACTATTGAGGGACTGATAGTGTAAATAAACTCTCCTATTGTTTGACTAAATTTTTTTGAAGGAGATAATTTTTGTATGAATTTCTAATTTTAATAAAATTTTGGAGCTACTTAACCACATCTACTATAATTAGTTGTAGCTCAACTCCCAAATTTTGAGCTCAGACAACATGTTGTATGCCAAAAAGCACACTTGGTTGTCAAGTTTAGTGGAATCATACCTAAAGATGTCAAGCAAGTTGCTATTGCGGATGTGGATTTTGTGATGTTAAGTTTAGGTTGGTATTGGTTTCTCATTTTTAAGAGGTAATTTAGGGGAATTTATTTGATATATGGAGCCAGGCTTCTATGGAGGGAGGGGTTTGTTTAGCAAATATGATCATTTTATATTTTGTGGAGGTTTTTTATTGTAGTATATGGGCTATTTTTTTAAGTTCTTTGGTTAAGGGGTAATTTTGTATCTTTTGTTTGATAGATGTATTAAGTTTTTGTGTGTATTGAATATTGTTCTAAAATGGTGGTTTTATTTATGGCTATGTAATGTATTATTGTACCTACTTCTTGAAAGTATATTCCTATAGTATCTATTCACTTTTATGATGTATACATTATACTGGTTTATGAAAGGATAAGTGATGCATATAATATATAGGTTCTTTTAGCAAAGAAGAAATAGGTTGTGTGACCTTGATATATTATTTTCCATAGTTTTGTAGGTATAAAAAAAGTATTGAAATCCCTACAAAAGTGTCAGATAGTGATTTTATGTCTATTTTGGTTTGAGGGTGTGTCTATATAGTATTCAAAATAGCAATATGTACAAAAAAATATCACGAAAGACACCACATGTAGTTGGGGCTATCACAATAAATTAGGAGTTAGTGATCGAGGCCTTGCACTCTAGTAAGTACTTAAAATTTAATAGTGTTACTCAATAGTGGTTGACCTGGGCATCTTAGAATTGATCATGGTTTTGTCATCGAATATAGTGTATTGTAGCAACTGGAGGAAAATACCAGCTATGGAGTTCTACGAATGAGGAAGATAAGGAGGCAACCCATAACATAAATGATTCTCGTGGTGAGAATACTCAAAATGAGGTGACCCATAAAATAAATGAATTCAAAGGTGATAATACTTGAAATGAGGTGACAACTAACATTAATGAATCTGATGGTGATAATACTCAAAATGAGGTTGACAATGCTTTGGCTCATGAAGAAAGTACGTAGATCGCATAAGAAATTTGCTTGTGATGTTGGTTACTCATTGTTGTCATACTATATGGTATAATAATATTTATATGGTGTTGGTATTATAGGTGTTAATGCCAGGTCATCACACACTTCAAATATAGAATATCATAGAAAGAGAGGTATAACAAGATGTGTAGCAGAGTCAGACAACACAAATAATGTGGAGATCATTTGCAATCTAAACGAACAACCCATAGGAAAAAATTATATTAAGTTTACACTTTACTTGGTGGTGATTGTTAGGGATATTGTCCCTATCACCCATACATACTAGAGAGCAATCCTAGTGGAAGTAAAAACCAATTATGGACACTCATTATGGCAAATTTCTAGCCAATGGATTTCATAGCATCCATTTTTAAATATGTATATAAATGTTGCATATAATAAGATATTGTTTTGATGCAACAAAAATATATTTCAGATGAAATGAAAAATGAGTCTTCATGACCATGGAAAAGCAATGGTGTGAACATAAGTATTGAATTATTAAAATCACTATGATAAGCATGATAATGACACGAATATAATTACTAATCTCCCACCTCATGTATCATAAAAGTATTGGGAAGCCTTTGTGAATGGAAGGAGCAACGTTAAATTTAAGGCAAGTACCAACCAATCTACTATGGTATATTATATCATTTTTATGTTCACGTGAATTTTGCTGACCTTGTTCTTCCTAATAAATTTACATATTGGTTTCTTCATTGCATTGTAGGTGGTGAGGCAAAGGAACAAACAAAACAAATCTCACCAATCTATAATGCACTCTTGCATTCAAGGAGGATATGCTCAACTGGAGCATGAAATGGTATTCTATCATACTCATCCATTATATATACCAAACATAGCTATATAGTTTTATCATATGACGTATCCCCATATTTATCCAACTATATATATTGAGGATGAAGAGCCAACCAAATGTGAAAACTCCACAACCAAGGGTAACTATGTGGATGGAATATCATAAAAAAAAGGATGGGGCTCCTTTTTCACCAGAATTTTCCGAGATAATCATAAGTGGCATTCCCTTGGATACAATACGTTGAACTTCAAACAATTGTTATATTGATTTTTTTCTTAACATATTACCAGTTAACTATGCATGTGATGTTGCCAAAAAAATTAGATGATGCAATGTCATATATGAGCTTTGTAAATCAATATATTAAGGATGATGCCCTCACCAAGATTTTAGGACCCAAAAGATCGGTTGGGTTTGGGGTGTCGGCAAAGGAGTATCACTAACTACTTTATTTTCTAGAAAGTGTTACATACAAAAGTTGCACCAGATGTAAGAGTGGTAGAGAAAGATCAAAAATTGGAAGAGAGGCTTGTAGAGAATGGAAAAATTTGAAAGAGAAGTTTACAGAGAAAGATAAAAAAATTGAAAAAAGTTTGTCACAACTTTCATAGATAAAGGTGTGTAAGTTTTTTCATGATTTTATATTTGAAATATTTACATGTTGCACCCCTAAAGTTGTAATGATACCTTGCATATAATTTTTTAGGCAACATCACTACATGCTATCCCTATAAATGGACACAAAATTGGTGGTGGTGGTCAAGGAATAGACAACTGCTCAATACCTTCTAGGCCAAAGTCAATGGTACGACTATTATTTTAAATATAAAATAGTTGACTTAGTTTGTATTGTATGTTATATAGTATATTTATCTCTATTGTTTATTTTCCATGTAGGGATTGAAAATGACACCGACCACTTAAACCTAGGAGAAGGTATTGCTACTTGACTCAGATCCATAAGGATAACATAGTGGTCGACGGTATGGTGATCAGTACTAACCATTAAGATCTTGTACATGGTGAACGTTTAGGTGAATGTTATTGTAAGGTCAATGTACACATCACCGATAAAGAGGAAACAATCTTGTTTATAAGGAATGATGATATGACCATAATTAAGGATGTTGTGGGCTCCTTCATTGCTTGGCCTATATTAGATATTACTTACAAATAAATTATGTCATGTTGTAGCAATATTGTATTACCATGTTATAGCAGTATTGAAAATACCATATATGATTTAGTTTTGATGTTGTCTCGGATATTATTTGATGTTGTCTCAGATATTTCAATCCTTTGATTTACTATTTTTTCTCATTTATGTTCTACTTGGATGGCATAGACTAAAATATGATCCATTTATCATAGCGTCGCAAGACAAACAAGTATTTAGTATGTTATGTCTAATTCATCTATTTTAAAATTTTCTCTCCTATGCTAGTAAAGGTGGTCCGTAAATTTGTGCTTGAAATACATAGTCTCGGAGAGATAAACGGGGGTGATATTAGTCATGGCAGCATTCTTACTATTGTGGAACACTTGTTATAAACTATTAAAATAATTAAATTACATGTATTGTAAAAATTGTTATTTAAAATATTTATGTTTGAATCACTACAAAGATAGTTCCCTTATATTTAAAAAGAGTGGTTCCTTGTACTTTCCATTTAAATTAAAAATACTAAAATAATACCATCTTAAATCTTTTTTATATTAAACTTGTTACAAGTTGTTAAAAAAAAATCAAGATACATATTTTATATCAATAGATTGAATTATATAATGCATAGGGTAAAAATTGGTGGTATAGTGTATTGGAATATGGTTTAATAATGAATATTTTTAGATTTTAATTAAAATATATAAGGTTTAAATTTTAAGGAGATAGAGTTATATATTGTTTTGATATGTTTAATAAAGATTTAATTTTCTAATATTATATTAAAAGAGGTAATTGCATATACTTGTTATAGTTGTGTAAAAATTAGAAACATATTTAAGTTTACATATTTTATGTGTTGTTTATAGGGAACTTAGAGGGCTCCTTTCTACAATAATATCACCATATTGCTCAATTTTTTATCTTACAACATTATATTAAAATTAAAAGAGGTAATTGCATATACTTGTTATAGTCGTCTAAAAATTAGAAATATCTTTGATTTTTGAGATTACATACTTCATGAATACTTCATGTGTTATGTGTTGCTTATAGGGAACTTAGAGGGCTCATTTCTACAAGAATATTACCATATTGCCCTATTTTTTAATCTTATAATATTATATTAAAAGAGGTAAGTGCATATAATTTTTATAGTGTGTAAAAATAGAAACATCTTTGAGATTACATACTTCATGTGTTGCTTATAGAGAACTTAGAGGGACCCTTTCTACAAGAATATTACCATATTGTCCAATTTATTTTATTTTACAATATTATATTAAAAGAGGTAATTGCATATACTTGTTATAGTCATGTAAAAATTAGAAATGTCTTTGTGCTTACATACTTCATGCGTTGCTTATAGTAAATTTATCCACTTGATACCATTTGGTATGTGGTTCTCATATCATCTCCAAAAGGGATCAAAGATACTGAAGCATACAAGGTAGAATATTTCAATGTCTCTAGAGAAATAGATTTCATTGGACCTAAAAATGCATAAGATGAAAATGCAAATGATGGCAACATTCAATATGTTCATGAAGAATGTGAGGGTACATGGTTCGAAGCCTAATTGTTGTACTTCAAAATTAGTTATAATTAATGGAAATAATTAACAAGTTTTATTAGAATTTTTTTGTTCCATTATAAAAAATGCTAGTATATAATTAATGGGAAGCTAATATAGGAGTGAGGCAAGTAGGTTTCCTAAGCATGAGGTTGGCCAGTCAGATACAAGAAGGTAATTTGGTAGAAAGAGAGAGAATGCAAGTGTTGCTAGGGCATAATATTAAGAGTCTAATCACACATGCATGTTGTAATGTGTTGAAATGAAGGTTTATTGTGTTGAGTGAGTGTTATTTATGAAATTGATATTTCATATTTGACTCTTAGTCTTAGTCCTTAGAAGCAGTTATTTATTTACATAGATGGATATTTATGTATCTGATGAAATTATTAGGATACCCTCTCACCTCATCTCCGATGGTTGGGATGGGTAGGGATTTTTAGACATCTACCCATTATATGGAGGGCTCAGGCTATCCATTTACCTAAATATGTACTTCTAAATTTAATTTTGAGAATGTACATGTATTTAGAATGTCACTTCTTAGTACCCCCTATAAAAATTGGTGCTAAATAAATTTCATAACATATAATAGAGTAATAATGCATAAAGGAATCACAATTGTACACTAGGATTATCATAACTTAAATTATGTAACTAATACTTAATGCCATCATCTATTCATTGGTAATTTTTAGTATATGTTAGTAGTGTAATCTTAGGGATAGTCAAAAATGCTCGTTTATAAAGAGATGGTAAGAGTTGAAAATGAATTGATGAATACAAAAATTTTGCATGTGAGCTCCTTCAAGGACTATTGTTGATAACATAATACATTTATTTATAAATTAAAAAGATGCTAAAGTACTTATGTTTCTTGTCCGTATTTCCATTCTTGGTCTATACATTGGAACCCGCATTATGATAGCATTGGATTGGTCCTGCCCATTTCTTCCTCTGATTTCTTCATACACGTGGTCAGGAAATAAAAAAACAAGGGGATTCCAATATAAATGGTTACAAAATTTAGGGTGTTGGGTCCTTGGTACGAAGTTGTCAAATTTCTTTCTTACTTGTGAATTCTTCATATTTCTAGAAGACCCATATCATGTAGAATCCTCTACATTTGTACACCATCTAGTAGTAAAGTTGTGATATCAAGCATTGGGCTTTCCAAGATGGGTAATGAGATGCCTAACAGATGCCTAATGAGGATGGGAACATTAAAACCTCACAACTTAAAATTGATGCAATGCAAAGGGAGGATAAACATAATGATGAAGCAATCATGATCTCACATTCTGACGCAAAATAACCTTACCCTAAACCATAAGTCATGACCAACAACAATAAAAAAAGTAATCTTGTTTATCCAAGTAGTGTGAATGTCAATGCAAACAAGGAACCTTCTCCTATGAATTCATGTGAACCTAATATGATATAATTGATACACGCAGTTAATATGCTACAAGACCACTCTTAGAAAGTGAGTATTATGCCAAGAAATATCTAAAATTGAAAACATGAAATGAATTACCAAGATCCATATGAAAATAAGCGAGTTGGGGGTAAATATGTTCTGCAAAGTGAAACACAAGGATCTCTAGGTATAGGTTTATCATCAATAGACATAAAAAAATCACCTCCTCCACAAGCATCGGGTATTTATAATTTATTTTTTTAGATGATACTTTCAAGTTTTGCAATATATGATTTATAAGAATTTTCAACCCTTTAAAAAATAATTCTTTGAAATGTAGGTTTAGGAGAGGCAAGGGATATCTAAAATTATCCAATGATTCAAGTGTAATGATAATTCAAGGAATAAAGTGTATGTTATCCTTTTTTATCGCATTTAATTTAACTATCTAACATGCATTGTCAATTCTATGCATATATGGGAAGTGACTAACATGCACTGACTAAGTGTGTGGGTCTTTTGTTTTGGCAATATTTGGTATAATGTATTTTGTTTATGGAAACCATTTGGTATCCTTTGATGGCATTACATTTTATCATGGGTATTTATTTGAGGCTATAATTATGATAATGTCAATGGCAATATGTACATGTTACAGTAGCAACCTAGCATGTTATTATTATGTTGAGTATTAATTTTTAAAAATGTGCTTTATGATAGCATGAAATAGTGTATATTGTCTATAATTTTTTGAATTATTCATATTATTATTTGATTCATGTATTTGATTTAACAACACCTTAGATATCAACTCCTTATCAAGCATGACATTTGAATAGATAACGTGTGTAAGTCTTTGGAATAAATGATGTATAAATGATCTAAACTCAACATGTCAAGACAAAAATTTAAACTTGACAACATTTATGTATTAGAAATTAAAAAAACTATGTACAATTTAAGTTTATCTTATAAAAATCTAAGACATATACCACTATACCAGTTATTTCTTATGTATTTTCTATCAAACATTATGAATGTGAGTTTGAATTGTACTTTGCATATGAAACCTAATAGTAGATGAAAATATTATTTTGTATTTTGTGTTGCTTCTCTAGGTTGTGATTTAGCTTTACTATTTTAAAGATTTCTAATATGCATACATCATATATTTTTGCATGCACTTCCTCACCATCATAGATTTATGTATGATTGCAGGCTTGGCAAAAGGTATGGTGTCTTTTTTATTGTTTGCCATCACAAAGTTATAAGGAGTAGTCAATATTTTAACTTGTTCACCTTTAATTAAGAAAGTTGATCTTCAACAAGTTATTTTTCATGCTTTACATACAATCTTGAAGTACTTAATTTTTGTGAGTCTTTGGAATAATATCATGTATAAAATATCTCAAATATTAGCTCATATCCTTTGGATTAAATCATGTTTGTAAGTATTTGGAATAGATCATTTATAAAAGATCTCAACTCAACATGTCAATACAACAAGTTTAAACTTGAGGGATGAGACCTTCAAGAGGGCATAAAACACAAAAAAAATTGAGGAAATAAAAGAGCATTTGCAAGTTCTCAATTACCTATTTTGTAGATAAACTTACTGTTGGGATTTTGTAGCAAGGTCTTCCATACTTTCCTGATTTTTCAAAAGAGCTATATTTAATTACAGTACGAGTAAGGTGGCAAATGGCATATTATGAGGATGGTGGTGGAAAACCCCTTTTCACTTCTATAAGTTAAAGAGAAAAAAAAAATTATTTCCATTGGGAGGGGAGGTAGTGGCTATCATGCATTTTATTGAGGTGAATTAATAGTGCAGTCTCAAGTGATACTCATACGTGTGCTCTATTGAGTTCTAGTTTCCTCTTATGTATTTATGATTGTGGTTTATTTATTAGTTTATGGGTTGGTTGAAAATAACTAAAATCTTGAGTAATAAACTGTAATATAATATTTTCTCGTTTAGAATTATTATTTTGGACTAGAATATTAAGAAATGAGCGTGATTGTTTATGAAATTATATCTTGATAGATTATTATGAAATAAGCTTGACTGTTTGTGGATGGATTATTATAAAATAAGTCTGTATAATCACAAAATCATAACTAAATTATCTATACCTAATGTTAATTCATCTAATTGAATGTATTCTAGATGATTCTTTGTTTGTGAATACATAATTTATGTAAAGATATTCCTACGTTGGGTATATTAGGTAAATATACAGTATTCTCCACTACTTTTTTTTGGATTAGGGGTTTTGATGACTCATTTTTGGGGATTCGTAGGGAATTATCCGTTGCTTTTTTTGGTTTAAGGTTTTGGATGACTCATTGTTGAGGTTTCATAAGGCATTCTCTGTTTCTTTTTTAGGTTAGGGTTTTGGATGAAGGTTTTTTAATGGTGGTGTGGGTGTGGAGAGATGGTGGTTTATTATTGAATGAGATACAAAGCTAATAAACCTAAAAAATATTCAACTTGTTGATCTTTGTCAAATACCAAAATCTGGAATAGTATTTAATGGCTATTGCATACACTGGTCCTTATGTCTTTAACTCTTTAAAGCAATGACATGTTACATCATTCATTTTAATTTTTGTAACCCATAATTCATGTGCATCTTCTATTTGATACCCTTGCTAGTAGTGAACCCTTATCAATAGTTTTAGTAGAGATATATCATGCACAAACCAATTGCAAGGAGCCCATCTTGTGTTGATAGTGCAGTAACAATTGTAACCCTACTTTTAATTATACTCATTTGTTGAAAGAAAAATGGTTTCCATTAAGCTTCAGGGAATATTATCATTCTTATATGATTTGAAATTTGGGTGGGTCATATATCTTTAATTTCAAGCATTTACATTGTGTATTTTAGCTTCAACTTTTTCTCTAGTAATAATGTGTGCTAGATTGAAATTAGTTGATTTCGTAGAAGTCTAATACTTTTTATTTTTCATATTGTTTGTTATACTCTTAATATTGTGAACATATTCAATAAATTTCTATATGTATGATAGATGACTACCTCCATTTCTATAGACTTTGATTAGATACATTTTTCTTTTAGAAATATATCTCATTGACTTTATTTTTACATAACACCTTTGAAATGGATAAACTAGTTGAGAGAAATTGAGGTCGAGTTCTTATTTATAGACTACCCTTATTTAATTCCCTAGATCATGGATTTTATATTGATGATGTAATAAGTTTGATCAAAATCATAGCACATATCGAGCATTTCCAATTTCCTGATGCCAAAACAATACTCTCTTATCCGTAAGATTTCTATGATATACTTTTTCTTGACATTGAACAATGGAACAATCTAAAAGAATATCTTTCAATTTACAACAATTTATTCAAATAAATGTTTGGTGGAAATATTCCTTTAATTTTAATTTAAAATTTTAAGGTAAAGTAAAAACTTGTGACATAAATCAATAAATATTCCTTCACTGGTGATGGTTTGATATGATCTTTGGTTTTAACTATTTTATAAAAATATAAGGATTAATGGTGTTATATAACCATTTAAAGAAACATATGGCCCACCAATATCTCAAAATATTATGTTATTTTCTTATTTTTTTATAATATATTAAAATAATATTATCATGTAAAAAAATAAAAATAATAAATAAATATTATTTTTTTAAGATGATATTTAAGTTCAGTAATATAATTATGATTAATTTTATTTTAATTTATTTTTTCATTAAGCTACTTAGGTATAATTTATTTGATAGATGGTTTTGAGTAAATAAAAAATTTTAAAGGTTAAATATTTTTTTTTGATGATATAAAGTTGTTATGTAATAATGATAAGACTTATTCGTGTGTGTGGTTTATTGGTAAGGATGTCATTTATGTGGTTTACTAGTAAGGATGTCTTTTTTATTCTTTGTGAGATCTAGGTTAAAGCCCCATGGTAATTTGTGATGTGTATAAGCATTATTGATAATTAAAAAAAAAAATAGTTAGTTTTAAGGTTGCTTTTTTGTTACATAGGGGAGTTGGTTACAACCACTATTTTTAGTAACTAGAAAGCATAGGGTTCAAACCACGGGGACTGATCCCAATAGCCTATTTGTCTCATTGTTTTTGACCCGGCATGATATGGAGACCACCGATCACTCGGGGTTTATGTCGTCATTGTCATTCTAGCACACACTAAAAGGATTCAGCAGGGACTACTACCTTTGCTAAAGCTGGTAGCGTGCCCTCGAGGTTTGAACCTAGGTATCTTCTTGGCTAGTACTTGGACATACAAGCCTTTACCAATCCACCTAGCCCTTGGGGGCTTAAGGTTGTCTTTTCATTTTTATTATTATTAAAATATCTTGTCTTTTTAAAGTGATAAACCTGATAATAATTTTTTATTAATAAAAAGTTATATATATATATATAATAATTTTTCATATTACAAACGTTTAAAATGAGGGAAAAAATAAAATAAGTAATTTTATAAAATGAGAATCTTCTTGTAATCATTTACCATAAGTTTAAAACTATCATAAACAAAAAACAATATATGTTTTAAATAGATTTGGTTAAATTGTAGAAACTACCTATTTTATTTGAGAGATATTTGGTGACACTATGCTTAATATACACCATGATTAGGTAAGGAGCCTTTAAATTTATTTTTTTTAATAAAGTTATAGAAATAGAATTTAATTATATAGATTTATATTTTTCCTTAAGCATAGAGTCACTTAGTCTTAATAAGATGTGGTCAATATTTAAAGTTTGTTAGTTTCTATATTATATTATAGTCATAAATTTTATTAATAAATCCCAAGCTAGGTATTTGCATAGTGCCACTTTAGTTAGTATGCCCCAAGTGAGGTGAGGTTAATATACCATGGTAGGAAATTATATGATAGTGGTGTGTGCAAAAAATGGTGGGTGTAGTGAGAAATATAGAGAATTAAACCAATGAGAGTTAAGAATAAGGTCAGATCTCATAAATTTATGGAAAAAAGTGGTTTAAAATGATGTCTCTCAATGTGAAAATATAGGCTTATACATTTGTTTGCTTAACTATCAAGATGATGAAAATGCAATTGAATCAGCACATCCTTGTAGCTTAAAAATGATCCTCAAATCCTAACCTATTAAGTAAAAGAAATTGAAAGTTCTTCTCTAAATGCTAACAACCATTAACATTGTGAGTTGGTACATGAAAGGATAGAAATGAAATATCATGGGTTTAGGTACATTTTATGCATGTTCATTGGGCTATAAACTCGTTCTAGTGTGTGTTTTTTGGAAAAAAATCAAATCTTCATGCCATGTACACACACATATACACATATTTTAATAAAATGAAATGAGCCTTGAAAAAAAAAACCTTCAATGCTATTCTCTTCCACAATTAAATAAGCCTTGAAATCTAGTCTAAAATTCTCAACAAATTAGGTAATAAATAATAGTTTTGGAGTTCTTTAATTCCTCCACTTTTTTGCTTTCAATTGACTATATCTAGACTCTCTTATTTTACATCTATTTTTATTCTTTAATATGCTTACTCTATTTTTATTTTATATATATGGAATATTGTTAGAAGACTTAGATATTACTCAAACATGAAATTGTTAAAATATAGCAAAATAGTTGAAATTTGAGTAGAAATAGGATCTGAGAATAGATTTAGCTACCAATAATGGATAAGAGATCAAATTTGTTATAGGTTTTTCTAAAATTAATATAAACTACTAAGGGACTGATAGTGTAAATAAACCCTCCTATTGTGTGACTAAATTTTTTTTGAAGGAGATAATTTTTGTATGAATTTCTAATTTTAATAAAATTTTGGAGCTACTTAACCACATCTACTATAATTAGTTGTAGCTCAACTCCCAAATTTTGAGCTCAGACAACATGTTGTATGCCAAAAAGCACACTTGGTTGTCAAGTTTAGTGGAATCATACCTAAAGATGTCAAGCAAGTTGCTATTGCGGATGTGGATTTTGTGATGTTAAATTTAGGTTGGTATTGGTTTCTCATTTTTAAGAGGTAATTTAGGGGAATTTATTTGATATATGGAGCCAGGCTTCTATGGAGGGAGGGGTTTGTTTAGCAAATATGATCATTTTATATTTTGTGGAGGTTTTTTATTGTAGTATATGGGCTATTTTTTAAAGTTCTTTGGTTAAGGGGTAATTTTGTATCTTTTGTTTGATAGATGTATTAAGTTTTTGTGTGTATTGAATATTGTTCTAAAATGGTGGTTTTATTTATGGCTATGTAATGTATTATTGTACCTACTGCTTGAAAGTATATTCCTATAGTATCTATTCACTTTTATGATGTATACATTATACTGGTTTATGAAAGGATAAGTGATGCATATAATATATAGGTTCTTTTAGCAAAGAAGAAATAGGTTGTGTGACCTTGATATATTATTTTTTATAGTTTTGTAGGTATCAAAAAAGTATTGAAATCCCTAAAAAAGTGTCAGATAGTGATTTTATGTCTATTTTGGTTTGAGGGTGTGTCTATATAGTATTCAAAGTAGCAATATGTACAAAAAAATATCACGAAAGACACCACATGTATTTTGGGCTATCACAATAAATTAGGAGTTAGTGATCGAGTACTTGCACTCTAGTAAGTACTTAAAATTTAATAGTGTTATTCAATAGTGGTTGACCTGGGCATCTTAGAATTGATCATGGTTTTTTCATCGAATATGGTGTATTGTAGCAACTGGAGGAAAATACCATCTATGGAGTTCTACATATGAGGAAGATAAGGAGGCAACCCATAACATAAATGAATATGGTGGTGAGAATACTCAAAATGAGTTGACCCATAAAATAAATGAATTCGAAGGTAATAATACTTGAAATTAGGTGACCCATAACATTAATGAATCCAATGGTGATAATTCTCAAACTGAGGTTGACAATGCTTTGGATCATGAAGAAAGTACGTAGATTGCACAAGAAATTTTCTCACTGTGTTGGTGACTCATTTTTGTCATACTATATGGTATAATAATGTTTAGATGGTGTTGGTATTATAGGTGTTAATGCCAGGTCATCACACACTTCAAATATTGAATATCGTAGAAAGAAAGGTATAACAAGATGTGCAGCAGAGTCAGGCAACACAAATAAGTTGGAGATCATTTGCAATATAAATGAACAACCCATAGGAAAAAATTATATTAAGTTTACACCTTACTTGGGGGTGATTGTGAGGGATATTATCCTTATCACCCATATAGACTAGAGAGAAATCCTAGTGGAAGTAAAAACCAGTTATGGACACTCATTATGGAAAATTTCTAGCCAATGGATTTCATAGCATCCATTTTTGAATACGTATATAAATTTTACATCTAATAAGATACTAGTTTGATGCAACAAAAATATATTTTAGATGCAATGAAAAATAAGTCTTCATGACTATGGACAAGAAATGGTGTGAACATAGGTATCAAATTGTTAAAATCACTATGATAAGAATGATAATGACATGAATACAATTCCTAATCCCCCACCTCATGTATCACAAAAATATTGGGAAGCCTTTGTGAATGGAAGTAGCAACACTAAATTTAAGGCAAGTACCAACCAATCTACTATGGTAGATAATATCATTGTTATGTTCACGTGAATTTTTCTGACCTTGTTCTTTCTAATAAATTTATATATTGGTTTCTTCATTGCATTGTAGGTGGTGAGGCAAAGGAATAAAAAAAACAAATCTCACCAATCTATCATGCACACTTGCATTCAAGGAGGATATGCTCAACTGGAGCATGAAATGATATTCTATCATACTCATCCATTATATATACCAAACATAGCTATATAGTTTTATCGTATGACTTATCCCCATATTTCTCCAACTATATATATTGAGGATGAAGAGCCAACCAAATGTGAAAACTCCACTACCAAGGGTAACTATGTGGATGGAAGCTCATAAAGATAAGGATGGGGCTCCTTTTTCACCAGAATTTATTGAGATAATCATAAGTGACATTCCCTTGGATATAGCAATATGTTGAACTTCAAACAATTGTTATATTGATTTTTTTCTTAAAATATTACCAGTTAACTATGCATGTGATGTTGCCAAAAAAATTAGATGATGTAATGTCATATATGAGCATTGTAAATCAATATATTAAGGATGATTCCCTCACCAAGATTTTAGGACCCAAAATATCGTTCGGGTTTGGGGTGTCGACAAAGGAGTATCAGTAACTACTTTTTTTTCTAGAAAGGTTTACATACAAAAGTTGCACCAAATGTATAGTGGTAGAGAAAGAGAAAAATTTGGAAGAGAGGCTTGTAGAGAATGGAAAATTTTGGAAAATAATCTTGCAGAGAAAGATAAAAAATTGAAAAAAGTTTGTCACAACTTTCATAGATAAAGGTGTGTAAGTTTTTTCATGATTTTATATTTGAAATATTTACATGTTGCACCCCTAAAGTTGTAATGATACCTTACATATAATGCCATATGCAACATCACTACATGCTACCCCTATAATTGGACACAACTTTTGTGGTGGTGGTCAAGGAATAGATAACTACTCAATACCTTCTAGGCGAAAGTCAATGGTATGACTATTATTTTAAATATAAAATAGTTGACTTAGTTTGTATTGTATGTTATATAGTGAATTTATCTGTATTGTTTATTTTCCATGTAGGGATTGAAAATGACACCGACCACTTAAACCTAGGAGAAGGTAATACTACTTGACTCAGATCCATAAGGATAGCATAGTGGTCGATGATATGGCGATCAGTACTAACCATTAAGATCTTGTACATGGTGAACGTTTGGGTGAAGGATATTGTAAATTCAATGTACACATCACCAATAAAGAGGAAATAATATTGTTTAGAAGGAATGATGAGATGACCACAATTAAGGATGTTGTGGGCTCCTTCATTTCTTGGCCTATATTAGATATTACTTACAAATAAATTATGTCATGTTGTAGCAATATTGTATTACCATGTTATAGCAGTATTTAAAATACCATATACGATTTAGTTTTGATGTTGTCTCGGATATTATTTGATGGTGTCTCAGATATTTCAATCCTTTGTTACTATTTTTGTGATTGATGTTCTACTTGGATGGCATAGACTAAAATATGATCCATTTATCATAGCATCGCAAGACAAACAAGTATTTAGTATGTTATGTCTAATTCATCTATTTTAAAAATTGCTCTCCTATGCTAGTAAAGGTGGTCCATAAATTTGTGCTTGAAATACATAGTCTCGGAGAGATAAACGAGGGTGATATTAGTCATGGCAGCATTCTTACTATTGTGGAACACTTGTTATAAACTATTAAAATAATTAAATTACATGTATTGTAAAAATTGTTATTTAAAATATTTACGTTTGAATGACTACAAAGATAGTTATTTTATATTTAAGGAGAGTGGTTCCTTGTACTTTCCATTTTAAAAAAAATACTAAAAAAATACCATCTTAAATCTTTTTTATATTAAACCTATTACAAGTTATTAAAAAAAATACCATATTGTTCAATTTTTTATCTTACAACATTATATTAAAATTAAAAGAGGTAATTGCATATACTTGTTATAGTCGTCTAAAAATTAGAAACATATTTTATTTTTGAGATTACATACTTCATGTATACTTCATGTGTTATGTGTTGCTTATAGGGAACTTAGAGGGCTCATTTCTAAAAGAATATTACCATATTGCCCTATTTTTTAATCATATAATATTATATTAAAAGAGGTAAGTGCATATACTTTTTATAGTGTGTAAAAATAGAAACATCTTTGATATTACATACTTCATGTGTTGCTTATAGGGAACTTAGAGGGGCCCTTTCTACAAGAATATTAGCATATTGTCCAATTCATTTTATCTTAAAATATTATATTAAAAGAGGTAATTGCATATACTTGTTATAGTCGTGTAAAAATTAGAAATGTCTTTGTGCTTACATACTTCATGTGGTGCTTATAGGAAACTTATCCACTTGATACCAGTTGGTATGTGGTTCTCATATCATCTTCAAGAGGGATCAAAGACACTGAAGCATACAAGGTATAATATTTCAATGTCTCTAGAGAAATAGATTTCATTGGACCTAAAAATGTATAAGATGAAAATGCAAATGATGGCAACATTCAATATGTTCATGAAGAATGTGAGGGTACATGGTTCGAAGCCTAATTGTTGTACTTCAAAATTAGTTATAATTAATGGAAATAATTAACAAGTTTTATTAGAATTTTTTTGTTCCATTATAAAAAATGCTAGTATATAATTAATGGGAAGCTAATATAGGAGTGAGGCAAGTAGGTTTCCTAAGCATGAGGTTGGCCAGTCAGATACAAGAAGGTAATTTGGTAGAAAGAGAGAGAATGCAAGTGTTGCTAGGGCATAATATTAAGAGTCTAATCACACATGCATGTTGTAATGTGTTGAAATGAAGGTTTATTATGCTGAGTGAGTGTTAGTTATGAAATTGATATTTCATATTTGACTCTTAGTATTAGTCCTTAGAAGCAGTTTTTTATTTACATAGATGAATATTTATGTATTAGATGAAATTCTTAGGATACCCTCTCACCTCATATCTGATGGTTGGGATGGGTAGGGATTTTTAGACATCTACCTATTATATGGAGGGCTCAGGCTATCCATTTACCTAAATATGTACTTCTAAATTCAATTTTGAGAATGTACGTGTATTGATAATGTCACTTCTTAGTACCCCCTATAAAAATTACTTTTGAATAAATGTCATAACATATAACAGAGTAATAATGCATAAAGGAATCACAATTTTACACTAGGATGATCATAATTTAAATTATGTAACTAAAGCCCTAATATTTAATGCCATCATCTATTCACTGGTAATGTTTAGTATATGTTAGTAGTGTAATCTTAGGGATAGTCAGACATGCTCGTTTATAAAGAGATGGTAATATTTGAAAATGAATTTATGAATACAAAATTTTTGCATGTGAGCTTCTTCAAGGACTATTTCTGATAACATAATACATTTATTTATAAATTAAAAAGATGCTAAAGTACTTATGTTTATGGTTCATCTTTCCATTCTTGGTCTATACATTGGAACCCACATTATGATAGCATTGGATTGGTCCCGCCCATTTCTTCCTCTGATTTATTTGTACACGTGGTCAGGAAATAAAAAAACAAGGGGATTCCAATCTAAATTGTTACAAAATTTAAGGCATTGGGTCCTTGGTATGAGGTTGTCATATTTCCTTATTACTTGTGAATTATTCATATTTTGATAAGACTCGGATCTTGTAGAATCCTCTACATTTGTACACCATCTAGTAATATAGTTGTGATATCAAGCATTGGGATTTCCAAGATGGGTAATGAGATGCCTAACAGATGCCTAATGAGGATGGGAACATTGAACCCTCACAACTTGAAATTGATGCAATGCAAATGGAGGATAAACATAATGATGAAGCAATCAGGATCTCACATTATGAAACAAAATAACCTTACCCTAAACCATAGGTCATGACCAACAACAATAAAAAAAGTAATCATGTTTATCCAAGTAGTGTGAATGTCATTGCAAACATGGTACCTTCTCCTATGAATGCATGTGAACCTAGTATGATATAATTGATACAGGTAGTGAATATGCTACAATACCACTCTTAGAAAGTGGGGATGCTGCCAAGAAATATCTAAAACTGAAAACATGAAATGAATTACCAAGATCCATATGAAAATAAGCAATTTGGGGGTAAAGATGTTCTGCAAAGTGAAACACGAGGATCTCTAGGTACAAGTTTATCATCAATAGACATAAAAAAATCACCTCCTCCACAAGCAACGAGCATTTTTAATTTGTTTTTGTAGATGATACTTTCAAGTTTTTCAATATATAATTTATAAGAATTTTCAACCCTTTAAAACCATAATTCTTTGAAATGTAGGTTCAGGAGAGGCAAGGGATATCCAAAATTATCCAATGATTCAAGTGTAATGATAATTCAAGGAATCAAGTGTATGTTATCCTTTTTTATCGCATTTAAGTTAACTATCTAACATGCATTGTCAATTCTATGCATATATGGGAAGTGACTAACATGCACTGACTAAGTGTGTGGGTCTTTTGTTTTGGCAATATTTGGTATAATGTATTTTATTTATGGCAACAATTTGGTATCCTTTGATGGCATTACATTTTATCATGGGTATTTATTTGAGGTTATAATTATGATAATGTCAATGGCAATATGTACATGTTACAGTAGCAACCTAGCATGTTATTATTATGTTGAGTATTAATTTTTAAAAATGTGCTTTATGATAGCATGAAATAGTGTATATTGTCTATAATTTTTTGAATTATTCATATTATTATTTGATTCATGTATTTGATTTAACAACACCTTAGATATCAACTCCTTATCAAGCATGACATTTGAATAGATAACGTGTGTAAGTCTTTGGAATAAATGATGTATAAATGATCTAAACTCAACATGTCAAGACAAAAATTTAAACTTGACAACATTTATGTATTAGAAATTAAAAAAACTATGTACAATTTAAGTTTATCTTATAAAAATCTAAGACATATACCACTATACCAGTTATTTCTTATGTATTTTCTATCAAACATTATGAATGTGAGTTTGAATTGTACTTTGCATATGAAACCTAATAGTAGATGAAAATATTATTTTGTATTTTGTGTTGCTTCTCTAGGTTGTGATTTAGCTTTACTATTTTAAAGATTTCTAATATGCATACATCATATATTTTTGCATGCACTTCCTCACCATCATAGATTTATGTATGATTGCAGGCTTGGCAAAAGGTATGGTGTCTTTTTTATTGTTTGCCATCACAAAGTTATAAGGAGTAGTCAATATTTTAACTTGTTCACCTTTAATTAAGAAAGTTGATCTTCAACAAGTTATTTTTCATGCTTTACATACAATCTTGAAGTACTTAATTTTTGTGAGTCTTTGGAATAATATCATGTATAAAATATCTCAAATATTAGCTCATATCCTTTGGATTAAATCATGTTTGTAAGTATTTGGAATAGATCATTTATAAAAGATCTCAACTCAACATGTCAATACAACAAGTTTAAACTTGAGGGATGAGACCTTCAAGAGGGCATAAAACACAAAAAAAATTGAGGAAATAAAAGAGCATTTGCAAGTTCTCAATTACCTATTTTGTAGATAAACTTACTGTTGGGATTTTGTAGCAAGGTCTTCCATACTTTCCTGATTTTTCAAAAGAGCTATATTTAATTACAGTACGAGTAAGGTGGCAAATGGCATATTATGAGGATGGTGGTGGAAAACCCCTTTTCACTTCTATAAGTTAAAGAGAAAAAAAAAATTATTTCCATTGGGAGGGGAGGTAGTGGCTATCATGCATTTTATTGAGGTGAATTAATAGTGCAGTCTCAAGTGATACTCATACGTGTGCTCTATTGAGTTCTAGTTTCCTCTTATGTATTTATGATTGTGGTTTATTTATTAGTTTATGGGTTGGTTGAAAATAACTAAAATCTTGAGTAATAAACTGTAATATAATATTTTCTCGTTTAGAATTATTATTTTGGACTAGAATATTAAGAAATGAGCGTGATTGTTTATGAAATTATATCTTGATAGATTATTATGAAATAAGCTTGACTGTTTGTGGATGGATTATTATGAAATAAGTCTGTATAATCACAAAATCATAACTAAATTATCTATACCTAATGTTAATTCATCTAATTGAATGTATTCTAGATGATTCTTTGTTTGTGAATACATAATTTATGTAAAGATATTCCTACGTTGGGTATATTAGGTAAATATACAGTATTCTCCACTACTTTTTTTTGGATTAGGGGTTTTGATGACTCATTTTTGGGGATTCGTAGGGAATTATCCGTTGCTTTTTTTGGTTTAAGGTTTTGGATGACTCATTGTTGAGGTTTCATAAGGCATTCTCTGTTTCTTTTTTAGGTTAGGGTTTTGGATGAAGGTTTTTTAATGGTGGTGTGGGTGTGGAGAGATGGTGGTTTATTATTGAATGAGATACAAAGCTAATAAACCTAAAAAATATTCAACTTGTTGATCTTTGTCAAATACCAAAATCTGGAATAGTATTTAATGGCTATTGCATACACTGGTCCTTATGTCTTTAACTCTTTAAAGCAATGACATGTTACATCATTCATTTTAATTTTTGTAACCCATAATTCATGTGCATCTTCTATTTGATACCCTTGCTAGTAGTGAACCCTTATCAATAGTTTTAGTAGAGATATATCATGCACAAACCAATTGCAAGGAGCCCATCTTGTGTTGATAGTGCAGTAACAATTGTAACCCTACTTTTAATTATACTCATTTGTTGAAAGAAAAATGGTTTCCATTAAGCTTCAGGGAATATTATCATTCTTATATGATTTGAAATTTGGGTGGGTCATATATCTTTAATTTCAAGCATTTACATTGTGTATTTTAGCTTCAACTTTTTCTCTAGTAATAATGTGTGCTAGATTGAAATTAGTTGATTTCGTAGAAGTCTAATACTTTTTATTTTTCATATTGTTTGTTATACTCTTAATATTGTGAACATATTCAATAAATTTCTATATGTATGATAGATGACTACCTCCATTTCTATAGACTTTGATTAGATACATTTTTCTTTTAGAAATATATCTCATTGACTTTATTTTTACATAACACCTTTGAAATGGATAAACTAGTTGAGAGAAATTGAGGTCGAGTTCTTATTTATAGACTACCCTTATTTAATTCCCTAGATCATGGATTTTATATTGATGATGTAATAAGTTTGATCAAAATCATAGCACATATCGAGCATTTCCAATTTCCTGATGCCAAAACAATACTCTCTTATCCGTAAGATTTCTATGATATACTTTTTCTTGACATTGAACAATGGAACAATCTAAAAGAATATCTTTCAATTTACAACAATTTATTCAAATAAATGTTTGGTGGAAATATTCCTTTAATTTTAATTTAAAATTTTAAGGTAAAGTAAAAACTTGTGACATAAATCAATAAATATTCCTTCACTGGTGATGGTTTGATATGATCTTTGGTTTTAACTATTTTATAAAAATATAAGGATTAATGGTGCCATACAACCATTTAAAGAAACATATGGCCCACCAATATCTCAAAATATTATGTTATTTTCTTATTTTTTTATAATATATTAAAATAATATTATCATGTAAAAAAATAAAAATAATAAATAAATATTATTTTTTTAAGATGATATTTAAGTTCAGTAATATAATTATGATTAATTTTATTTTAATTTATTTTTTCATTAAGCTACTTAGGTATAATTTATTTGATAGATGGTTTTGAGTAAATAAAAAATTTTAAAGGTTAAATATTTTTTTTTGATGATATAAAGTTGTTATGTAATAATGATAAGACTGATTCGTGTGTGTGGTTTATTGGTAAGGATGTCATTTATGTGGTTTACTAGTAAGGATGTCTTTTTTATTCTTTGTGAGATCTAGGTTAAAGCCCCATGGTAATTTGTGATGTGTATAAGCATTATTGATAATTAAAAAAAAAAATAGTTAGTTTTAAGGTTGCTTTTTTGTTACATAGGGGAGTTGGTTACAACCACTATTTTTAATAACTAGAAAGCATAGGGTTCAAACCACAGGGACTGATCCCAATAGCCTATTTGTCTCATTGTTTTTGATCTGGCATGATATGGAGACCACCGATCACTCGGGGTTTATGCTGTCATTGTCATTCTAGCACACACTAAAAGGATTCAGCAGGGACTACTACCTTTGCTAAAGCTGGTAGCGTGCCCTCGAGGTTTGAACCTAGGTATCTTCTTGGCTAGTACTTGGACATACAAGCCTTTACCAATCCACCTAGCCCTTGGGGGCTTAAGGTTGTCTTTTCATTTTTATTATTATTAAAATATCTTGTCTTTTTAAAGTGATAAACCTGATAATAATTTTTTATTAATAAAAAGTTATATATATATATATAATAATTTTTCATATTACAAACGTTTAAAATGAGGGAAAAAATAAAATAAGTAATTTTATAAAATGAGAATCTTCTTGTAATCATTTACCATAAGTTTAAAACTATCATAAACAAAAAACAATATATGTTTTAAATAGATTTGGTTAAATTGTAGAAACTACCTATTTTATTTGAGAGATATTTGGTGACACTATGCTTAATATACACCATGATTAGGTAAGGAGCCTTTAAATTTATTTTTTTTAATAAAGTTATAGAAATAGAATTTAATTATATAGATTTATATTTTTCCTTAAGCATAGAGTCACTTAGTCTTAATAAGATGTGGTCAATATTTAAAGTTTGTTAGTTTCTATATTATATTATAGTCATAAATTTTATTAATAAATCCCATGCTAGGTATTTGCATAGTGCCACTTTAGTTAGTATGCCCCAAGTTAGGTGAGGTTAATATACAATTGTAGTAAATTATATGATAGTGGTGTGTGCAAAAAATGGTGGGTGTAGTGAGAAATATAGAGAATTAAACCAATGAGAGTTAAGAATAAGGTCAGATCTCATAAATTTATGGAAAAAAGTGGTTTAAAATGATGTCTCTCAATGTGAAAATATAGGCTTATACATTTGTTTGCTTAACTATCAAGATGATGAAAATGCAATTGAATCAGCACATCCTTGTAGCTTAAAAATGATCCTCAAATCCTAACCTATTAAGTAAAAGAAATTGAAAGTTCTTCTCTAAATGCTAACAACCATTAACATTGTGAGTTGGTACATGAAAGGATAGAAATGAAATATCATGGGTTTAGGTACATTTTATGCATGTTCATTGGGCTATAAACTCGTTCTAGTGTGTGTTTTTTGGAAAAAAATCAAATCTTCATGCCATGTACACACACATATACACATATTTTAATAAAATGAAATGAGCCTTGAAAAAAAAAACCTTCAATGCTATTCTCTTCCACAATTAAATAAGCCTTGAAATCTAGTCTAAAATTCTCAACAAATTAGGTAATAAATAATAGTTTTGGAGTTCTTTAATTCCTCCACTTTTTTGCTTTCAATTGACTATATCTAGACTCTCTTATTTTACATCTATTTTTATTCTTTAATATGCTTACTCTATTTTTATTTTATATATATGGAATATTGTTAGAAGACTTAGATATTACTCAAACATGAAATTGTTAAAATATAGCAAAATAGTTGAAATTTGAGTAGAAATAGGATCTGAGAATAGATTTAGCTACCAATAATGGATAAGAGATCAAATTTGTTATAGGTTTTTCTAAAATTAATATAAACTACTAAGGGACTGATAGTGTAAATAAACCCTCCTATTGTGTGACTAAATTTTTTTTGAAGGAGATAATTTTTGTATGAATTTCTAATTTTAATAAAATTTTGGAGCTACTTAACCACATCTACTATAATTAGTTGTAGCTCAACTCCCAAATTTTGAGCTCAGACAACATGTTGTATGCCAAAAAGCACACTTGGTTGTCAAGTTTAGTGGAATCATACCTAAAGATGTCAAGCAAGTTGCTATTGCGGATGTGGATTTTGTGATGTTAAATTTAGGTTGGTATTGGTTTCTCATTTTTAAGAGGTAATTTAGGGGAATTTATTTGATATATGGAGCTAGGCTTCTATGGAGGGAGGGGTTTGTTTAGCAATGATGATCATTTTATATTTGGTGAAGGTTTTTTTATTGTAGTATCTGGGCTATTTTTTAAAGTTCTTTGGTTAAGGGGTAATTTTGTATCTTTTGTTTGATAGATGTATTAAGTTTTTGTGTGTATTGAATATTGTTCTAAAATGGTGGTTTTATTTATGGCTATGTAATGTATTATTGTACCTACTGCTTGAAAGTATATTCCTATAGTATCTATTCACTTTTATGATGTATACATTATACTGGTTTATGAAAGGATAAGTGATGCATATAATATATAGGTTCTTTTAGCAAAGAAGAAATAGGTTGTGTGACCTTGATATATTATTTTTTATAGTTTTGTAGGTATCAAAAAAGTATTGAAATCCCTAAAAAAGTGTCAGATAGTGATTTTATGTCTATTTTGGTTTGAGGGTGTGTCTATATAGTATTCAAAGTAGCAATATGTACAAAAAAATATCACGAAAGACACCACATGTATTTTGGGCTATCACAATAAATTAGGAGTTAGTGATCGAGTACTTGCACTCTAGTAAGTACTTAAAATTTAATAGTGTTATTCAATAGTGGTTGACCTGGGCATCTTAGAATTGATCATGGTTTTTTCATCGAATATGGTGTATTGTAGCAACTGGAGGAAAATACCATCTATGGAGTTCTACATATGAGGAAGATAAGGAGGCAACCCATAACATAAATGAATATGGTGGTGAGAATACTCAAAATGAGTTGACCCATAAAATAAATGAATTCGAAGGTAATAATACTTGAAATTAGGTGACCCATAACATTAATGAATCCAATGGTGATAATTCTCAAACTGAGGTTGACAATGCTTTGGATCATGAAGAAAGTACGTAGATTGCACAAGAAATTTTCTCACTGTGTTGGTGACTCATTTTTGTCATACTATATGGTATAATAATGTTTAGATGGTGTTGGTATTATAGGTGTTAATGCCAGGTCATCACACACTTCAAATATTGAATATCGTAGAAAGAAAGGTATAACAAGATGTGCAGCAGAGTCAGGCAACACAAATAAGTTGGAGATCATTTGCAATATAAATGAACAACCCATAGGAAAAAATTATATTAAGTTTACACCTTACTTGGGGGTGATTGTGAGGGATATTATCCTTATCACCCATATAGACTAGAGAGAAATCCTAGTGGAAGTAAAAACCAGTTATGGACACTCATTATGGAAAATTTCTAGCCAATGGATTTCATAGCATCCATTTTTGAATACGTATATAAATTTTACATCTAATAAGATACTAGTTTGATGCAACAAAAATATATTTTAGATGCAATGAAAAATAAGTCTTCATGACTATGGACAAGAAATGGTGTGAACATAGGTATCAAATTGTTAAAATCACTATGATAAGAATGATAATGACATGAATACAATTCCTAATCCCCCACCTCATGTATCACAAAAATATTGGGAAGCCTTTGTGAATGGAAGTAGCAACACTAAATTTAAGGCAAGTACCAACCAATCTACTATGGTAGATAATATCATTGTTATGTTCACGTGAATTTTTCTGACCTTGTTCTTTCTAATAAATTTATATATTGGTTTCTTCATTGCATTGTAGGTGGTGAGGCAAAGGAATAAAAAAAACAAATCTCACCAATCTATCATGCACACTTGCATTCAAGGAGGATATGCTCAACTGGAGCATGAAATGATATTCTATCATACTCATCCATTATATATACCAAACATAGCTATATAGTTTTATCGTATGACTTATCCCCATATTTCTCCAACTATATATATTGAGGATGAAGAGCCAACCAAATGTGAAAACTCCACTACCAAGGGTAACTATGTGGATGGAAGCTCATAAAGATAAGGATGGGGCTCCTTTTTCACCAGAATTTATTGAGATAATCATAAGTGACATTCCCTTGGATATAGCAATATGTTGAACTTCAAACAATTGTTATATTGATTTTTTTCTTAAAATATTACCAGTTAACTATGCATGTGATGTTGCCAAAAAAATTAGATGATGTAATGTCATATATGAGCATTGTAAATCAATATATTAAGGATGATTCCCTCACCAAGATTTTAGGACCCAAAATATCGTTCGGGTTTGGGGTGTCGACAAAGGAGTATCAGTAACTACTTTTTTTTCTAGAAAGGTTTACATACAAAAGTTGCACCAAATGTATAGTGGTAGAGAAAGAGAAAATTTTGGAAGAGAGGCTTGTAGAGAATGGAAAATTTTGGAAAATAATCTTGCAGAGAAAGATAAAAAATTGAAAAAAGTTTGTCACAACTTTCATAGATAAAGGTGTGTAAGTTTTTTCATGATTTTATATTTGAAATATTTACATGTTGCACCCCTAAAGTTGTAATGATACCTTACATATAATGCCATATGCAACATCACTACATGCTACCCCTATAATTGGACACAACTTTTGTGGTGGTGGTCAAGGAATAGATAACTACTCAATACCTTCTAGGCGAAAGTCAATGGTATGACTATTATTTTAAATATAAAATAGTTGACTTAGTTTGTATTGTATGTTATATAGTGAATTTATCTGTATTGTTTATTTTCCATGTAGGGATTGAAAATGACACCGACCACTTAAACCTAGGAGAAGGTAATACTACTTGACTCAGATCCATAAGGATAGCATAGTGGTCGATGATATGGCGATCAGTACTAACCATTAAGATCTTGTACATGGTGAACGTTTGGGTGAAGGATATTGTAAATTCAATGTACACATCACCAATAAAGAGGAAATAATATTGTTTAGAAGGAATGATGAGATGACCACAATTAAGGATGTTGTGGGCTCCTTCATTTCTTGGCCTATATTAGATATTACTTACAAATAAATTATGTCATGTTGTAGCAATATTGTATTACCATGTTATAGCAGTATTTAAAATACCATATACGATTTAGTTTTGATGTTGTCTCGGATATTATTTGATGGTGTCTCAGATATTTCAATCCTTTGTTACTATTTTTGTGATTGATGTTCTACTTGGATGGCATAGACTAAAATATGATCCATTTATCATAGCATCGCAAGACAAACAAGTATTTAGTATGTTATGTCTAATTCATCTATTTTAAAAATTGCTCTCCTATGCTAGTAAAGGTGGTCCATAAATTTGTGCTTGAAATACATAGTCTCGGAGAGATAAACGAGGGTGATATTAGTCATGGCAGCATTCTTACTATTGCAGAACACTTGTTATAAACTATTAAAATAATTAAATTACATGTATTGTAAAAATTGTTATTTAAAATATTTACGTTTGAATGACTACAAAGATAGTTATTTTATATTTAAGGAGAGTGGTTCCTTGTACTTTCCATTTTAAAAAAAATACTAAAAAAATACCATCTTAAATCTTTTTTATATTAAACCTATTACAAGTTATTAAAAAAAATACCATATTGTTCAATTTTTTATCTTACAACATTATATTAAAATTAAAAGAGGTAATTGCATATACTTGTTATAGTCGTCTAAAAATTAGAAACATATTTTATTTTTGAGATTACATACTTCATGTATACTTCATGTGTTATGTGTTGCTTATAGGGAACTTAGAGGGCTCATTTCTAAAAGAATATTACCATATTGCCCTATTTTTTAATCATATAATATTATATTAAAAGAGGTAAGTGCATATACTTTTTATAGTGTGTAAAAATAGAAACATCTTTGATATTACATACTTCATGTGTTGCTTATAGGGAACTTAGAGGGGCCCTTTCTACAAGAATATTAGCATATTGTCCAATTCATTTTATCTTAAAATATTATATTAAAAGAGGTAATTGCATATACTTGTTATAGTCGTGTAAAAATTAGAAATGTCTTTGTGCTTACATACTTCATGTGGTGCTTATAGGAAACTTATCCACTTGATACCAGTTGGTATGTGGTTCTCATATCATCTTCAAGAGGGATCAAAGACACTGAAGCATACAAGGTATAATATTTCAATGTCTCTAGAGAAATAGATTTCATTGGACCTAAAAATGTATAAGATGAAAATGCAAATGATGGCAACATTCAATATGTTCATGAAGAATGTGAGGGTACATGGTTCGAAGCCTAATTGTTGTACTTCAAAATTAGTTATAATTAATGGAAATAATTAACAAGTTTTATTAGAATTTTTTTGTTCCATTATAAAAAATGCTAGTATATAATTAATGGGAAGCTAATATAGGAGTGAGGCAAGTAGGTTTCCTAAGCATGAGGTTGGCCAGTCAGATACAAGAAGGTAATTTGGTAGAAAGAGAGAGAATGCAAGTGTTGCTAGGGCATAATATTAAGAGTCTAATCACACATGCATGTTGTAATGTGTTGAAATGAAGGTTTATTATGCTGAGTGAGTGTTAGTTATGAAATTGATATTTCATATTTGACTCTTAGTATTAGTCCTTAGAAGCAGTTTTTTATTTACATAGATGAATATTTATGTATTAGATGAAATTCTTAGGATACCCTCTCACCTCATATCTGATGGTTGGGATGGGTAGGGATTTTTAGACATCTACCTATTATATGGAGGGCTCAGGCTATCCATTTACCTAAATATGTACTTCTAAATTCAATTTTGAGAATGTACGTGTATTGATAATGTCACTTCTTAGTACCCCCTATAAAAATTACTTTTGAATAAATGTCATAACATATAACAGAGTAATAATGCATAAAGGAATCACAATTTTACACTAGGATGATCATAATTTAAATTATGTAACTAAAGCCCTAATATTTAATGCCATCATCTATTCACTGGTAATGTTTAGTATATGTTAGTAGTGTAATCTTAGGGATAGTCAGACATGCTCGTTTATAAAGAGATGGTAATATTTGAAAATGAATTTATGAATACAAAATTTTTGCATGTGAGCTTCTTCAAGGACTATTTCTGATAACATAATACATTTATTTATAAATTAAAAAGATGCTAAAGTACTTATGTTTATGGTTCATCTTTCCATTCTTGGTCTATACATTGGAACCCACATTATGATAGCATTGGATTGGTCCCGCCCATTTCTTCCTCTGATTTATTTGTACACGTGGTCAGGAAATAAAAAAACAAGGGGATTCCAATCTAAATTGTTACAAAATTTAAGGCATTGGGTCCTTGGTATGAGGTTGTCATATTTCCTTATTACTTGTGAATTATTCATATTTTGATAAGACTCGGATCTTGTAGAATCCTCTACATTTGTACACCATCTAGTAATATAGTTGTGATATCAAGCATTGGGATTTCCAAGATGGGTAATGAGATGCCTAACAGATGCCTAATGAGGATGGGAACATTGAACCCTCACAACTTGAAATTGATGCAATGCAAATGGAGGATAAACATAATGATGAAGCAATCAGGATCTCACATTATGAAACAAAATAACCTTACCCTAAACCATAGGTCATGACCAACAACAATAAAAAAAGTAATCATGTTTATCCAAGTAGTGTGAATGTCATTGCAAACATGGTACCTTCTCCTATGAATGCATGTGAACCTAGTATGATATAATTGATACAGGTAGTGAATATGCTACAATACCACTCTTAGAAAGTGGGGATGCTGCCAAGAAATATCTAAAACTGAAAACATGAAATGAATTACCAAGATCCATATGAAAATAAGCAATTTGGGGGTAAAGATGTTCTGCAAAGTGAAACACGAGGATCTCTAGGTACAAGTTTATCATCAATAGACATAAAAAAATCACCTCCTCCACAAGCAACGAGCATTTTTAATTTGTTTTTGTAGATGATACTTTCAAGTTTTTCAATATATAATTTATAAGAATTTTCAACCCTTTAAAACCATAATTCTTTGAAATGTAGGTTCAGGAGAGGCAAGGGATATCCAAAATTATCCAATGATTCAAGTGTAATGATAATTCAAGGAATCAAGTGTATGTTATCCTTTTTTATCGCATTTAAGTTAACTATCTAACATGCATTGTCAATTCTATGCATATATGGGAAGTGACTAACATGCACTGACTAAGTGTGTGGGTCTTTTGTTTTGGCAATATTTGGTATAATGTATTTTATTTATGGCAACAATTTGGTATCCTTTGATGGCATTACATTTTATCATGGGTATTTATTTGAGGTTATAATTATGATAATGTCAATGGCAATATGTACATGTTACAGTAGTAGCCTAGCATGTTATTATTGTGTTGAGGATTAATGTTTAAGAATGTGCTTTATGATAGCATGAAGTAGTGTATATTGTCTATATTTTTTAGAATTATTCATATTATTATTTGATTCATGTATTTGATTTAACAACATCTTAGATATCAACTCCTTATAAAGCATGACATTTGAATAGGTCATGTTTGTAAGTATTTGGAATAGATGATGTATAAATGATCTAAACTCAACATGTCAAGACAAAAATTTAAACTTGAAAACATTTATGTATTAGAAATTAAAAAAACTATGTACAATTTAAGTTTATCTTATAAAAATCTAAGACATATACCACTATACGAGTTATTTTTTATGTATTTTCTATCAAACATTATGAATGTGAGTTAGAATTGTATTTTTCATATGAAACCTAATAGTAGATGAAAATATTATTTTGTATTTTGTGTTGCTTCTCTAGGTTGTGATTTAGCTTTACTATTTTAAAGCTTTCTAATATGCAGACATCATATATTTTTGCATGCACTTCCTCACCATCATAGATTTATGTATGATTGTAGGTTTGGCAAAAGGTATGGTGTCTTTTTTACTATTTACCATCACAAAGTTATAAGGAGCAGTCAATATTTTAACTTGTTCACCTTTAATTAAGAAAGTTGATCTTAACAAGTTATTTTTCATGCTTTAAATACAAGCTTGAAGTACTTAATTTTTGTGAGTCTTTGGAATAAGATCATGTATAAAATATCTCAAATATTAGCTCATATCCTTTGGAATAAATCATGTTTGTAAGTATTTGGAATAGATCATTTATAAAATATCTCAACTCAACATGTCAATACAACAAATTTAAACTTGACAACATTTATCTTCTCATTAGGAATTTAAAAAAATATGTACAATTTAAGTTTTTTTTACAAAAATCTAAGACATATACCACTATACCGGTTATTTTTTATGTATTGTCTATCAAACATTATGAATGGGAGTTTTCATTGTATTTTGCATATGAAACCTAATACTGGATGAAAATATTATTTTGTATGTTGTGTTTCTTCTCCAGGTTGTGATTTAGTGCTAGGTAAGAATAAGGTAGAAAGAGAGAAATCAATCCTGCCTTGTTAGGGTTTCCATAGTGGAGTAGTGTAAAAACTTCAGGATTCTTTAGGAGTTAACAAAAAAACCACTCTCTAGCACTATATTTTTATAGTATTTCACTGTTGGATATATGTGAATGGAATATGCATGCCCAGGTCAAATCCCCTTTGTTTTGGAGGGAAATCCCATTAGGAAAGTCAAAAATAATTTATTTCACCTTCAAATAAATTCTTGCAATGAATCTTAGTATAAAATAGATCACATCTCATCATTCCAAGCTATATTTCATTTGCATTACTTCATAGTCATCTACTTTAGACATTGACAAGCAGTTATGATAAAATTTCTAACCTCACTGCATCTTGTTACCCCCATATTGGCTATCATATTTCAAAATATTATAGCTAACCTTCTCTCCATATATATTTAGATTAGCCTTTCTTCGATATTCATGTGTGTCCATATCTTCATCCCTTACACTTTTATTGACATCCTCTTTATTGACTTCCTATGATATCAATCAATCCCCTTATTTATTAACTTTCGAAGATATCAATGTTCCCCTTCTCATTTAAAATTGACAACATTTATGTCTTCTCATTAGAAATTTAAAAAACTATGTACAGTTTAAATTATTCTTATAAAAATCTAAGATATATACCATTATACTAGTTATTTTTTATGTATTGTCTGTCAAAAATTATGAATGGGAGTTTGAATTTTATTTTGCATATGAAACCTAATACTGGATGAAAACATTATATTGTATTTTGTGTTTCTTCTCCAGGTTGTAATTTGGCTTTACTATTCTAAAGATTTCTAGTATGTAGACATCATATATTTTTCATGCACTTCCTCACTATTTTAGATTTATGTATGATTGCAGGTCTAGAAAAAGGTATGGTGTCTTTTTGACTATTTTCCATCACTATGTTATAAGGAATAGTCAATATTTTAACATATTCAACTTTATTAATTTTTTAATGTGAGGCCCTAAGAGGGCATTTATAAACTGCCCTATTTTATTATTTTTTTATGTGCGGCCCTAAGAGGGTGGTTTAAACCATCATCTTAGACCTAAGAGGGCAGTTTATAACCGCCCTCTTAGACCTAAGAGGGCATTTTATAACCGTCATCTTAGGGGAGGCCCTAAGAGGGTGGTTATGAACCACCCTCTTTTATGTTTTTAATGTGAGGCCCTAAGAGGGTAGTTTATAACAACCCTCTTAGGGTTTAAGATGGTGGTTAAAAACTGCCCTTTTAGAACATAAGAGGGTAGTTTATAACCACCCTCTTAGGGTCTAAGATAGTGGTTTATAAATATCGTCTTAGACCCTAAGAGGGTGTTTTTTTGAGGTACTTTTTAACCACCATTGTATGATGTAAACTTTTTACAATTTCCTCATAGAAGATGGTTGAATAACCATCGTTAAATATCTTTAAGGGTGGTTAAAAACCACCTTTAAAGAATATTTTTGGTGTAGTGTTTAAATATTCGATAAAGCTTTCTACAATAGTTAAAATTTAATATTTCAAAGTTTTATTTTTTGATTTTTTTAAATATTAAAGTTTTGGAGTGATAATGTTTTCTACTCCAAGTAGGATTTCATTTTTTGTAATATTTGAGTTATTTGAAGTTACCAAAGTTATTTGAAGTTTTTGAATTTTTTATTTTTATTTTAAAATTTAAGATTCTACAAATTTAATTCAATTAGGGAGTTAAAAGGATTTTTACATCAAAGGATTAGAAATTTTTAGACTTTTAAAATTCCTTATTTATTGAAAATTTCTTTGAAATTGCAATTGGGAGATATAAGGTTTACTACATCAAAGGAATAAAATTGCAAATCATGGAAGAAATTATTGAAAATACATTTAGTGGAGATAGAGAAGAAATGGTGAACAAATTAAAGTCTATTTCTCAAAACATGATAGATGATGGAAAGATACCAAAATGGCTTAGAGATACACTTGAGGACTCAAAGCTAGATATTATTACTACAAAATCACAAACTGATAGTTTAACAAGAATAAATTCTATAATAGAATCTACAACTACTCAAAGTACCATGGATTTCAAAAACAACTTGTTTATAAAGAAAATAAAGGAAGAATGGCCTTAATAGTTCATTGATGGTTATGTTGTTTTCTTAAGAAAACAAATGAACACAAAGTATTAGCATGGAAGCATAGATCAAAGAAAGGATATTGCACTCAATTGAAGTGTAATTATTGCAATAGAATTGGGCATGAAGAAACTAATTGCTAGAATATTTATCCATGTAAATTTTGTTGAAAAAATCTCATTCTCCAACATTTTATTAACACAAAAAAAAATATTATGAGATATTTGAAAGAATTTTATTATTCAAAATAGATAACTTTCTTCAAAATATTATTCCTAAAGCAACCCGTAACACGAGAGCAAAATGTTTTGTTTTTCAAATGAAGGATAAAATTGAAAAAGAATAAATCAAATAAAAAGTATTTGATATTTTGAACGATGAAAAATGATCGAACTTTTAGAAAAAAATAGGAAATAGATCAATATGGTCCAAATTTATCTTACCGAATAATACAAAAAAAATTAAAGGTACATGAGCCATAATCCAAAGAAGAAGCTCAAGAAGTTTGTGAACCAAATAATGAAGATGAAGGAGAGCTTGTAGTAGAACTCAAGAATGAAGTTAAATAAGAATCTCAAGCATATGTTCTTGATTAATGCAAGGTCACTTGAAATTGAAGATAAATATCGAAGACCAAGATTGAAGACTAAAGTATTTAATAACCAAATAATGTATTACAAGGTGGTGTTCAAGAATATTAAACCATTTGATGCATGTCAATGTACCCCATGGTACCTTCATGGTACAAATGTAAATATATAACATAATAGGTTTGAGTATATATTTTAGGTGAGTGATTTATATTTCCCTTTTATGGAAGTGTCAATGTGCAGGATATGCACAAGTGTCATGTAAGTGTTAATGTGCAAGAATGCACAAGTGTCATGTAAGTTAGAGTGTGTGTAAGTGTACAAATATGTAATGTGATGATGTACACAAGTGTCTTGTATTAGAAATGCATACAAGAGGAGAGTCAAGAGTCTAGTATACAAGTGGCAAGATGATAAGCCAAATATCATGGGATCTATCATATGGATGTTATTTTATTATTATAATTTCCTAGATATACAATTGATTGATCGATTATATAATTCTACTCTTCGTTATTAATATTTTGACCTTTAATATTGTGGTTTATTTATTAAGGAACCCATGATATTTTGTGGTAGTAAGGATTAAAAGCCAACACTCATAGAGGAGCCATAATGCACCCATCTAGAATATGGATAGAGCTCCAAATACTACATTTGTCTTGACCAATCTGCCTATTGTGGATAGACATTTTAATTTCCATGAGGCCTTTTTATTGTGGATTTTAGAGATGATTTTCTCATAGAAATATCCAATGTTACCACTACTAAATAGGATCATACCTAGGTAAGTACTAGGGGGTATTAACCCCCATCATATTTTAATAAGCATATAATCTAATGTGTCTCTCTTCTAGATTGATTCCATAAAATTTAGATTTTATCTTGTTGATCTCTTGTCCAGAGGTAATCTCATATGTAGTAAGTAGACCTTTGACTTTAATTATCTCCTTTAGTTTTGGGTTTATAATGAAGAGGGTTATCATTTACAAATTGGGAGTGAGTAATAGGATGCCACCTACTATTTATCTTGAGTTCTAGAATCCACCCTTTTGATTGTTGGTGTTTCTAGCCCCTACCCATAAATCCTAAAAGAATTATGAGTAAATAGGGGGAGATGTGGCCTCCTTACCTAATACCTCTTGAAATTTTAAAGAACCTCTCAAGATTCCACTAAAATTTTAAAATCTTAATCTATGCTAATTATTTTTTTTAATATTTTATATTTAAATTTATTTTTTAATTTTTAATAAAATTTAAAATAAATTATAAAATAGCTTAAGTTTACTTATCAAAAATATAAACTTTGATTTTAATGTTGATACCCAAGTCCAAATATTACCTTGTAATATATACATAATTACAAAATATTATTGTAATACCTTATGATGTATTAAAATATCATGATAAAACATTAATGATAAATGTGCCTATGTAATTTTATGAGAATGTGTTTTGTAGTTTTAAATTTTTTGTGTTGTAACTAAAATGAAAATTTTCTTTTGAGGTTTGAATTTAGTTAATAATAACAAATTATAGGAATGAATATTTGACTTTAGGTGATGATTGTGAATAAATTATGAATATTTATTTGTAACAAATAAATTATAAATATAACAAGAATTGATTGATATTTAATGCTTGGAGTAATGATAAATGGGAAGAAATTGTATGGGTGCAACCTCAACTTTGATTTTAGATCTTCATACTTTTATGTTAAGATAATGTAGGAACCTAAATACTAATGTTAGATTCCCAATAATGAAGGATTATGAAAAATGAGGATTCACAATTTTGAAGCCCCAACAACATCATTATAGACCTGTTGTCAATCTTGACACACCTTGTAAAAAAGATGCATAGTTAATTCTGTTTTTGAAAGCGCTCATTGTAAAATTCCTTTTTCACGAAAAATGGTCAAAGGCGTTGCGATTCTAAAGCTTTCCCTCATATGGGTCTGCTCCTTCTTAAGCTTTTCTACATTTTTCTTTTCTTTATCCTGTTCTTCTAAGTTTTTTAAATTTGGTATGTTGCATGCAAAATTGTATATATTTTAGCATGGGCAATCAAATGATAAATTTTCATCTCCAGCTCTTCCATTTTTGGTTCTATTCCTTGCTTAGCTAGAGGATTATTTGCAAGATGATCGAAGGATTAAGGAAGCAAAGTAGATAAAGTTGCTAAGTGCAGATAGAATTTAAGCTTATTCAAAAGAGAAGCCTCTAAAGAATTTTCCAAGTCTATTGCTTAAAGCAGAAAGCGCTCCACTTGGGAGCGCTTTGCTAAAAAGCGCTCCACTTGGGAGCGCTTTGCTAAAAAGTGCTCCACTTGGGAGCACTTTCTCAAAAGCACTCCACTTGGGAGTGCTTTCTAAAGCTCCACAAGGGAGCGCTTTCCTCAAAAGCGCTCCACTTGGGAGCGCTTTGCTGAGAAGCGCTCCACAAGGGAGCGCTTTCCTAAAAAGAGCCAGAGGGATATTGTTAAAAGGAGCCAATGAACAAAAGGAGAGGTCCACAGTGCATTTCCTATTTCACCACCCTGAAACTATTTTTGAGACCGTCTGATTGATGATCGTCATCAGAAACTTCTAACTTCAATATCAAGTTACCTGTAATTTTGGCCTGACTGTTCCAAGTCTTCGTCGAAACCTTCCACTTTTAATGCTAAATTGGGATAAGGTAGACCGTTTCTGGTTGTCACCGAATTTGAATCAGCCCATCATGAAAGTGGTTGAATACCAATTCATCGAGCGGTAGTTTTTCTCCTATATAAACCCCCCCTTTCTCTGTAAATGGATGGATAACTTCTGCTAGAAAAGTAGTTCTGTACTTTGGATCCCATTGTCGAAATAAAAGCTTCTGGCTCTGGTGTTGAGACTTCTAATCCATGTATGACTTCTACTCTGTTATTTCTATTAAGTTAGTTTCTTTACGGTCAGTTTAATTCTGTTTTCTGGATTTCACTGTCGGTAGAGGGCTTGCCCCTGGAATACTTGCTGGAGTTTGCATAGTTAAGAGGTTTTTCATACTAGTTTCTGTTAAAGGTTTATTGTTTTGATTGTTGTTGGTTCAAATATATAAGCTGCCTATCGTGCTTCCGGTCCATCACCCCACACTTCCGGCTTGTAGCCATTTCCCATTCCTTTTAGTCATTTCATCCCTTTCTGTACATTCCTTACCCTTAACCCAAAGTCCCCATTTTTACTTTTTGAAGTAGTTGTATACTTGAAACCTACCCTCAAAATAAAGGCTTCTGGCTATGGTTTAAGTCCCCAATCTCTGTGTAATATTTCTACTCTGTGATTTCTATTAAACTAGTGTTTCTGTTCTTCAGTTTAATTCTGTTCTCTGGATTTTGTTGTTGATAGAATACTGGTCCCTGGAATCCTTGTTGGAGTTTACATAGGTTCTGAGGATTTTATACTGCTTTCTATTATAAGTCATTGTTTTGATTGTTGTTGGTAAAAGTAGATAAGTTGTCTATCGTGTTCTTGGTCCATCATCCCAAATTGCCGACCTTCGGCCATCTCCCCTTCCTTTTCGTAATCTCCCATCTCTTTCAGTATCTTTCTATCCCTTATCTCCAATCACCCATTTAATTTTTGGAACCAGCCCTACTGGAGATTGCCACGGAGGACATCCCTTTCCTTCGGGCATTCAATGCTTGGCAGCGGGCCTAGGGCGCTGCAGACTTAGAAAACCTGTATCTAGGCCGGTTCGATTGCCAACAGTTTTTGGCACGCCCGGTGGGACCCAAACGTTCCACATTTTATCAGTATTAAGAAGTGATGTTCATCTTAGTATTGTTCAATCTGAACATCTGGCGACTCTACTAAACCCAAGATAGCTCCAAATCTCGTAGACCAGTGTAAAAGCTCCCGCCTTCATGCGTACAAGGTGGAGGGCTAGAAATACAAAAGAAGAACCCGAATTCTATGAGCTCGACATCGACGCTTTAGGAGAACATCCTAGGGTGGTCGGGTCAAATATTCTGCTTGTCGGGACATCATCACAAGAAGTTGTTCAAGATTCACAGAATCCAACTCCTGACAACACAACTACCAGCTTGCCTCCGAATCCATCGAATTCTTTGGATCATCAGTATACTCTGGCTCCACCAAACGTTCAACCAGGTGCTCCGAGTGTTCCGACTGTTTCGACTCAACAAGTTCTACCAACTCCACTGCTCCTCACCAATCCGCCTCCCCAGATGGCCCAACCAGCTCCGCCCAGGCAGTTCGCAGCTTGGAACCATACGGGACCGCTTGCCTTACAGGCCCAACACACGGTCCCACCCGTAGCTTTGAAAGCTCTACCTACTTACGACGACATGGGAAAGACGATGCAAGAGCACATACAAGATGTCACAGGATTAGCGACCATCCATCAAATCACCAATGAAGACGTCATGGTGAAGTTGTTGGTTCTTTCACTAAGAGGTAAGCTTCTTTATTGGTACCGGTCGCTCCCGCCCGACACCATTACTACATGGGACCAACTGGTTGGGCAGTTGATAAGGGGTTTCAATGAACAAGCAGACCCCTTCTCTCTGTTACACTAGTTTACTACTATTCAAAGGCATCCTCAGGAAGAAATAACTGACTTTAACGTTAGATTCGCAAGAACCTGGCAAAGAGTCACAGATGGTCTCCGACCCACACCTGAGCAGGCTGCATTTTATTACCTAAGAGCTTTCCACTCAGATATAAGCATCAACATCCACCATGCTAATATCAATACATTCCTCGCTCTCTACGAGCAGGCCCAAAAAGCCGAGGCTGACCTAATAGCTATCGGGAAGTTACCTCCCAAGGCAACGACCCTGATTTATCCAGATTTCCCCTAAAATATGTATCCAAGCGCATCCGCTCCTCCTGCATCCCAAACGCACCTTAGCCAATCTTGGAATCCACATTCCTAGTATCGACCTATGCCTATGCCTCAATACCAAGCGCCCGTTGTTCCCTAGTTACCCACTCCAACGCAATACCTAGCTTTGCTAGCGCCACCAACGTTGGCCCCATTACCTCCAAGTCAAGTAGCTGCTAACCAAGTGGCTGTAATCAAAGCTCAAGCTAAAGAGCTATCAAAAGTTAAGGCTTACATGAAGATGGTGGCAAACCAGATGAGCGCCATAAGGAAAAGACAAGATGATCAAGGATTTCACCAGAGGAGATTCCCTCCTCCCCCGATCACCAAAGAGCAAGCAACCACTGGCACTCAAAGGCAACACGAGCAAAATTCAGTAGTGATGAACACCGAAGAGGTCGGTACCTCTGATTCCTTCTATTGGTGTACCACATGCAATGATCCACATAATGAAGAAGATTGTATGGTACATCTAAATTATGTGCAGACACTGGCTGGTGGACCCTATGAGCAAGTTAATATGATCAGGGAAGCTGGTCAAAATCTCATGACATCATCAACTGAGCAAGTTTCCATTCTTACCAGGTCAGGAAAGAAACCTATCGAGGTAGATCCAGTTTAGATGGATCCATTGAAAGTGCCTCTAACACCTAAACCCATAACTAAATCATGGACTGGAGCTCAGCCATAGGCAAAAGCTCCTGATCCAATGACAACTGCTCACCAGTCTGATCGATTGAAGGACCACCTTCCACCTCGTGTTAGAGAAAGGATCTCGTAGCCTAAAGCTACAACTCCTCAACCGCCAGTAGAAACACAGGAACATGCAAGAGAAAAGCTCTGATACCCCTCACTCACTAAACGACAATGGGTAGATGTGATGCAACAATATCGAAAGATCTACGAACCTACAAGGGGAGCAGTGGAGCCCACCGCTTCAACATACAACATAGTCAAAGAAATGAAAAAGGCCCCCGCTAAGGTAAGCCTATATGACGCCCTTCAACTTCCAGGTCAAGTTGATCTATTACAAGAATCTCTCAAATTCACATAGGACAAGGAAAGCGGGCCAACTCAGACTATGTATTCTCAGCCATTAACAGCTTTGACCATAGGTAAAAATAGGCCCCCACCATTTTACCTGTCCCTTCGAATGGAGGGATGGGTCATGCATAACTGCATGATCGATTCAGGTGCCGCTACAACCATCATGCCCAAAGTAGTATGTGAAATCATGGGTATGGAATACACCCGTAGTAGCCCTGGGGTGCTGCAGTTAGATGGAACTCCAGTAAAAATAGTGGGAGTGATCAAAGATGTGCCCATCCAACTCCATAAAATGCCACAAGTCACTATCATACAGGAGATCGTGGTGGTCGATTTGGAGCCATATTTTAGTATGTGCCTCTCACGAGAATTCACGACGAATATGGGAGGCTACCTCTCCCTTGACTACACCCACCTGGAGATCCCCTTCAAAGGAAGAAGATTCAAGCTCTTCAATGAGAAACATACTGGTTTTCACGTTGAGAAGCTTGAAGATGAAGAAAAGGGCTCAATCTCTATCAACTTGATGGTAGAAGAAATACAAATCGACTTGATGGAGGAAGCTCTCGTTGAACTCCAACTGGAGGATGACTTCTCCCTAACTGATTTCAACGCAGTCAATGGTACGGACTTAGGATGCTACACACTCACTAAGCCTAAAAAATAAAAGCAAGCTCACCCAACAATGCCCTCAACCTCAGACCAGCTTTGGAAGTTGTACTTTGATGGTGCACGATGTAAAAATGGAGCTAGCGTAGGAATTGCTCTCATCTCCCCAACTGGTGAACATAAGACTTACTCATACAGACTAGCTTGGAGTTGTACGAATAATGCGGCTGAGTATGAGGCTTTGTGCCTCAGACTCAAGAAAGCTGAGAAGCTAGGCATCAAGCAACTACAAATTTTTGGGGACTCCGACCTAATCTGTAATCAAGTTACTAGCAAGTGTGTCAGCAAGCAACACTACCTGAAGGCGTATCACAACAAAGTGTGGGATTTGTTCGATACCTTCGATGCGCTAAATGTCAAGTCCATTTCAAGGGAAAAAAATAAGCTAGCCGACATCCTAGCTTCCATTGGCGCCCGATTTTCACCAGTCGATGGCATGATGCACAAACCAAAGATGGTAAGATCAATTTATCGACCTTCCATTCTCGATAAAAAGCTTCATTGGCAAGTGTTTGATAATGATGAACAACTTGTTAACTTCTTGGTCAATGAAGCATCAACCATCGAAGGGCGGGCTCTAAATGAAGAAGACCATGAAGGTTTGATTCAGTTGAAAAACAATCATATCCCAAAAGGCTTGATCACACTAGAAAGTCTCTTTGATAGAAATGATAGGCCTATCGGCCATAAGATCAAGGTCGACTAGAAGGAGTTCATCAACTTGGAGTTAGAATCAGGGAAAGTCATCATGGTAGGGACCGACTGCACCATCGAGGAGCTCCAACAGATCCGAGTTCTGTGTAAAGAATACCCCAACATCATCGCCTGGTGTTATCAAGACTTAAAGGGGTACGACAAGAATGTCATCCAACATACCATCGAGTTAGAAGAGGGTGTCAGACCCTTCAGATAGAAGCAACGACCTATAAATCCAAAGGTCGAAACTCTTATGAGGACTGAGTTATTGAAGATGCTCGAAGCTAAGATCATATATCCGATTAAGCATTCTTCCTGGGTGGCTAACCTGGTTCCAGTGCGAAAGAAGAATGGTGATATTCGGTTGTGTATAGACTTCCAAAATCTGAATCAAGCATCGCTCAAAGATCACTACCCACTACCTCAGATTGATCAAATCCTTCATGTAGTGGTAGGGGCACAAAGGTTCTCCTTACTGGATGGGTTCTCAGGCTATAACCAGATATGGGTTAAAGATGAAGATCAACACAAGACCGCATTCACGACCAAGTGGGGCACTTTCACCTATCAACGGATGCCTTTCGGCCTTTCCAATGTCGGAGCTACCTTTCAAAGGGCAATGGACCTCGCTTTTGGTGAATTACTCAATCATGTCATCGTAATTTATTTAGATGACATGACGGTCTTCTCTCATAAAAGGGAAGAACATGGCTCACACTTACGACAAGTTTTTGAAAAATGTCGAGAGTTCGGGGTCTCCATCAACCCCAAAAAGTCAATCTTTGTAGTAAAAGAAGGAAAGTTGCTCGGGCATATTATCTCTGAAAAGGGATTAACAATCGATCCAGCTCGAGCAGAAGCGCTTCTCCGACTTTCACCTCCCACAAATAAAAAGGCCTTGCAGTCCTTTTTTGGACAGATAAACTTCATCAGGAAGTTTATAGCCGATTTTGCCCAGGTGATAAAACCAATGGCCCAACTCTTGAAAAAGGGCACCGAATTCAAGTGGACTGATGAGAGGAGGTAAGCTTTTCAAGAGATTAAAGAGCGGATTGCTCAAGCTCCCATCCTTATCAACCCTGACTACTCATGAGATTTCATCTTATACATGATCGGAGAGCCTGAGAGTTATGTCACGGTACTAACCCAGAAGGGTGAAGACAGAGATGAACGTCCGATTGCGTTTCTCAGCCAGATCATTCAGCCTCATGAGGAGAAGTTCAATTTCATCGAATGATAGGTTCATGCAGTGATGAGGTCCCTCCAAAAGTTTAGGCACTTTGTATCTCAAAGCAAAACCATCGTATATGTCATACACCCTGACGTCCGGAGCTTCATCATCCAAGGTGAGTTAGGGAATAGAAGGGCAGGTTGGGTTACCAAAATCCAAGAGTTTGATATTGAGATACACCCTACCAAGTTGGTTCGAGGTAGAGCACTCTGCCAAGAGTTAGCTAAAAATGTTGTGGTCGAAGCTATGATTCCAGACTCAGATAGCCTAAATTTTGAAAGCAACTTGGCTATCCCACCCACTAGTGAATCAGACTGGATAGAAGACCTGATCAGATATTTTGATACAAGTTGATGCCCCTCACACCTCGATGCTTCACAAAGAAGAAGATTCCATCTACAAGCTAACAGGTATGTCCCGATGCCCAATGGCCTTTTTTATCGAAATATTGATGGGATCCTTTTAAGATGCATTAAGGAATCCGAAAAGGCTAAAATCCTGGAGGAGTTTCACTCTGGTGTTTCGGGAGGGCATTTTGCTGGTAGACCGATGGCATTAAAAATCATCAAAGCAGGTTACTATTGGCCTACTCTCTTTTTGGATACCTTCAAAACCAGCCAGTGCTGTGATAGTTGCCAGCGTTACTCAGGAAGGGTTAGGAATGCATCACTTCCTCTCCACCCCATTCGGGTGGAGACTCCATTCCAGTAGTGGGGTTTGGACTTCATCGGGATCATCAATCCAAATTCTTCTACCGACCACAAATATATCTTGACTACTACGGACTACTTCACTAGATGGTCAAAAGCAATTCCAACCAAAGAGGCGAGCCAGGAGGTGGTCATCTCCTTCCTTGAAGGTCTGATCACTCGGTTCGGAATCCTAGAATCCATCATCTCGGACAATGGTTCTCCTTTCACTGGTGCAAAAATTTGTGAATTCATGGTCAGATATAGAATTTACTTGAAGGTTTCATCTAACTATTATCCGTAGGGAAATGGATTAGCTGAATCCACGAACAAAAACCTATTACGAATTCTCAAGAAATCTTTGCAAAAGAATAAAAGGAGTTGGCACCTACTTTTGAATCAGTCCCTATGGGCTGATCGAATTTCCATCAAGCGGTCTATCCAGACTTCACCCTATTCATTGGTGTATGGCAAAGATGCGGTCTTACCTACACACATTGAATTACCAGCCTTACAGCTTCTTAAGTGGCTCGACGTTGAAGGAAGCCAGCTTAGCCCAATGGATGCAAGGCTAGCATAGTTGATAGAATTAGAAGAAGAAAGAGAAAAGGCGTACGAAGTCTTCGCCAAGCATGCCAAAACCACCAAGAGCTGGTTTAGTAAGAGAACTTTCGATCGGGTTTTCAACGTTGGGGATTTAGTTTTGAAGTGGAACGTCAAGAAATCGAAGCCAGGAAACCATGAAAAGTTTGATGCCTTTTGGGAGGGTCCATTCTGGGTCTCTGGCATTCATCAGATAAATTCATTCACGCTCAGAGATATGGAAGGCGATGAGCTCCCTATTCTAGTTAACGGTTTCCTACTGAAACCTTACTACCCACCAAAGCCCGATGCTCTTCTCTAGCTGATCAGGTATTCCTCATGTATAGTCCCTTTTGTTTGTATAGTAGGGTAGTCTTGTCTTACTCTAGGCTTAGTCGAGAAAATGGAAGAAAGAAGTTCCTTCAAAAATACCTTCACCAAAGCTTTTGGCAGCCAGGATGAGGTATTTAGTGAAGAAATTGCACTTGGTAGGCCGAGATGTTTTTTTCAAAGGCGAAGCGCTCCACAAGGAGCATTTTGCTAAGTTGGAGCACTCCAACAAGTGGAGAGCGCTCCAAAGGTGAAGCGCTCCATAAGGAATGCTTTCATCAAACTGAGTGCTCCAACAAGTGGAGAGTGCTCCAAAGGTGAAGTGCTCCACAAGGGAACGCTTTGCCCAAAGGAGTGCTCCAACAAGTGGAGAGCGCTCCAAAGGTGAAGCGCTCCACAAGGGAGCGCTTTGCCCAAAGTCGAAGTGCTCCAACAAGTGGAGAGCACTCCAAAGGTGAAGCGCTCCACAAGGGAATGCTTTGCCCGAAGCTGGAGCGCTCCAACAAGTGGAGAGCGCTCCGCCCAAAAGGAATAAACAAGCAGTTAAATTTTTGGAGGCGCTCCTTCGGGAGTTGCTCCCATTTCTTTTAACCATTTTAATTTTTTGCTTTAGCTATAACCATATTTTCCTCGTTGTCCTCCCCTTTTTAAATGCTTTAAGTTTTAGTTGCCCGCTCTGATTTTGCCAAGTGTTCAGGAAGATTTTATGCATCATTAGGGGTCATTTTTCAAAACCCTAGGTAGGCACGATTTTTAAAAGAAAAGCAGGTCGTACGGTTATCAAATCGAAACATTCTTCAGCCTCCATCAGCCAAAATTGACCTTTTCTCCAAATCTACCGACACCCTTCTCGACCAATAATGGTGCGCCTCGTAGGAGCATCCTTGTCCACCATCAGTATTTAGTTTTCCAAGAGAAATCCACCCGCACGAAGAACTCTGAAAATGCCCGATTGCATGCACGTTCACCCTGGCATTAATTAGGAGTGGTCTACGTTAGAGGTGGTGGTTCCAAGCAATGACATTATAAAATGAAATGCTCTCTGGCCAAGTTCAAACTCACTCCCAAAATTTCCTGCAACTCTCGAACCAGAAATCCTTCGAAGTATTCGACCACCATGGGTAAGAAAGGAAAGCAAGTAGCCGAAGAATCAGTAATTGAAGAAACTTCGAAAGAGAAGAAGCCAAAAGAAAAGGTCCCAAAAAGTAAAAAACTAGACAATGAAGCTACCTCAGCGGCGGTTTCAGATTCGAAGAAGCTTCAGAAGAAGAAGAAGAAGGACATCGAAGAACTGGTGCCCTGGCAGCACCCTTTCCTCCGCTACAGGGACTGTCTGGTAATGAACGGAGATATAGAGCAACTACGTCGAGATGTTGAAGAGGCGACCAAGGATGATCCAGTTGAAGACCAGTTAGCAGGTGTACTCTACTCGCACTTGTATTTCTACATGTGCACTCTGGTCCATGCCTGTCCAGAGTTTATTCATGCAGTGGCCCAGAATTATGACCCTATGATACGGACGGTTCGAAATGCTCAAGGAGCTCCGATGTTCGCAATTACCACAGAATCAGTCCAGGAAGCTTTCACCAGGGGAGAGAAGTACCCTATCGGGGTTGTTCCACAAAGGTTGTATACAAATGAGGAAGCTTCCAGATATCAGCCAACTTCCTGGATGAAATATTTTATGGTGAACCAATTGCAAGATGCGACGGTGGCTGGTAACCTACCTGCACTCCCAAGGCATTTGGCTGAGTTCTCACAGCCTAAAATATACTCCATCCTAGCATGGGTGGTAGGATTGGCCACTGATGAGTGAGTCACCGACTGGTAGGTTGTCATGGCCAAGGCTATTTTAGACAACCCAATTTATTTCCCCTCTAAGGCGAGGCTAGGTTCTAGCCTAGTTTTTTATGATTGGGCTAAATTTATCGCACGATAGCTGCATGCCTCTTTGGCTTTCCTTCACGATGACTAGAGCCACCAATTCATATTATCTTTCGTAATGGTGTGGTTATTTTTTTGGCACCTACATGAGAATTTTGTCTTCGTCCACAAGCAGCAAACCGACGATGAGGGGAAGCCGCTGCCAGTTTACCTATGGACCGAGAGTTTCACTGTAAGTAATTCGTATTATGTTTTTAATCAGCTTTTTTGGGTCCGGCTTTGGCTTTGATTTATGGTCAGTGTGAGCGCTTCTCGACAGAGTTGAGGGAGCAGTTGGTGGAGCAACGGTTGGGGGATACTTTCCTCCTGACGTAGGGTTACATCATCAGGATATACGGTTTTTGAAAAACCTTTTTTATTACCCTTTTACACCACTCCGTTTCTATTCGCTGTGGAGGTAGCCCACCAGCTGGATCACACTAACCAAGAGTATGGAAAGGGTCATGGGAGAAAGGTCATAATCTCCACCCCTTTCAAGTTTGGAGGGGTCAAAATAGCACAATGCGGTCAAAATGCAGTTTTAACCGTGGTACTAGCCCAGTTCGGATTAATTGAGCTCCCCCATCGATGGAAATGGGATCCGCTGGGTATAATACAGAAAAATATTAAGGTACAAGCTTTTCACAGCTGCCCATGGTCAGACATGGAAAACCAGTGCAATAATCCACTTGGCTTGGAGCTTGAGTGGCATGTGGATGAGATGGAGCCGCTCCCACCTTGGTTGGATTTTTATACTATGGAGTTTGAGTACAATCCCACTGTGAATCCAGAGCAGAAGCTGACTAGGTCTGTCATAGCAAGTATAAAGGTCAGGTATCCAAAATGGTCAGATCACAAAGTAGAACAATGGTGGATCATGAGGGTACACTAGGGCAAACCCTCAACTAATAAGCTTGCAATCGATGACCAATTTTTTGACATTTATGAAAATAACTTTCACATTTTTCAACCATTTTCCTTTGCTGCTATCGTGCCCAAGGTAGGGTGACCCCCAGATGAGGTTGATGACTTGGCTCACCCACGACATAGCTCACCAAGCATGGGCAAAGCTATCATGAGCGCTTCCCCCTCCATCGAGCAGAAGTCCAAGGCTAAGAGCGCTCCTTTCAAGAGAAAGGTCGAGGCACTTCTCCCGTAGAAAACCACAAAAAGGCCACGAACTGGGACCCATAAGACTTTTGGGATAGTAGTGCGTTCAGGCACTCTAGCTCCTCCAAACCCTAATGAGGTAGTTGTAGAAAAAGAGGTTGCGACAGTAGAGATAGATCAATAGAAACCTCTAAGTATTGAGCTTTCAGCCGCTCAAGGTGACCAAGGGGACAAGGTAGCTGAGATATCCATTCAAGAAGAAGTTGTGCTTGAACTATCCCTGGCTGAAGAAATATTTGTAGCTAAGGAGGTAGCTACGCCCAAATCACCCAAAGTAGTCGTGACTGACCATATTGAAGATAAAGTAGTCACAAAACAAATCGGAGAACAAAAGGGCGAAGTTGAAGTGTCTGTCCCAGGAGCGCCAGTCATAAAATTAGCCGAAGAATAGAAGGGCAAAGATGGAGGACAGGCGGCCTTCCCAAAGCTTATAGAGGCTAAAAAGGTAGGAGAGGAGGACAACTCCAATGTTTTATATGAGAAAGGAGATAGAACGCAGTCACTGGAAGAATCTCTCACGACCTCTTCCTCTATGAGGCTCGAAGGTATGTCCTCATCTCATCTTATTTTTGTTTCCTCCTCGGCCTTAAATTTTGCACCTTTCTTTCAATCTTGTTCAACCCCTGATGTAGCTATGATAATGCCAGTACCCGAAGCCTCTGCAGTGGCATTTTCAATAGTCCCCAACATTCCTATTTTAGTAACCCCTACGTTGAGTGCATCCCCTATTCCAGAGCTAAGCGGCCTGGGCCTTCGAGTTTCCCAGGAAGATTTCCTATCTCCCACTAAAATGCATACGCCCTTAGTCCCCCCATTTGCTTCTTATGCAAAAGTCCCTAATCCTTTTGCAGTCTCCGCTTCTACCATCTCTTCCCCTTGCATTTTAGAGGTTCCCTTTGCCCACTTATTTGGCACTTCTAACTCAGGCATTTCCTCCTCTCCTCCCACTCCCCCACATATTTTGATTCATCCACATTTATAACGCCCAAGCCCATAGCTGCAAACTCAAGCGCCTTCGAGGGTTAGCGCAATCACTTCCCTCTCAGCTTCCTCTATAACTCCAAGCCTACAACCCGACTCCCCATTCTTTCCATCAATGCCTATTCTTGGATTAGGGGTCCTTGAGCCTTTGGAGTCAGAGCTGGAGTTGTCACAGCAGTTAGCTATAGCTGAAAGCATCTGTAGAGCCAGGAAAAATTCTACTAAGTGGCTCAAAGATCGTAGTGAGAGGGAGGCTTTAGCTTTGGCTCAGACATGCAAAGCTTATATTCTGGATCCTGAGTCTATGGACATGCACACGGTTGAAAAGATACCATTGGTGAGCAAGCCTTTGGGGGAGATGACCCCAACCAATTATGCTCTCAGACATACAAGTTTCAACGTGGCTAGGATGAATACTCAAGAAAAAATGGAGGAGGTTCAGGTAGGCGTTGGCTCTATCTACGCACATGGAGAGCATTACAGGTTTCGATATTTTAAAACCCAGTCCGAGGTTGATCAGCTACAGGAAGAATTGGCAGCAACAAGAAGGAAGAATGAAGAGCTAGAATGAGATCATCAGGGTCAGATCAAAAGGCTTAATTCTAAGGTTGAGGAGCTAGAAAAGAAAATACAGGAGCTTGATGCCTATGGCGCTGACCTCAAAATGGTGAATGCTCGCCATATCCAGGAATTAGCTGAAGCGAATCAGGTCAACCAATGACTTACTATTCAGATCAAAGAGCTGGAATCCAAGCAAGCGCCCAAAGCGCAGCCTCCTGACTTACCTTCTAGAGAGCACTTGCAAGAGATGCGCCTGTATTTCTTGAGGGATTTCCCTCAAAGGGCTACAAAAGGAATCAAAGCTCTTCAATTTTATAAAGAAGCGCATGAGGCCATTCTTGTTGGGGGTCCAATTCTGGAGTCAGCCCAAGCAGATGTTAATTGTTGGCTGGACTTGGCGGTGCAACTCAAAAATATAGAGGATGTGCCTATTCACTTTGAACCTATGAGTGACTTAGCCCGATCATGGGCTAATGCTAAAACTACCTTGCAATATTATTACACAAAAGTTGAGCTTTCCAAAAAAGCTCGTTCAGCTTCAGATGCTCTTCTGCAAGAATGCGAGATTGCATTACGGTACTTGGAGGCCCTCATTGACATTAAGGTCCCCGATTTCACTGATCCAGATCATCCTCCTCTATCAATAAAAGAATTGGAACCTATGTGGGCTAATTTTGTTGAAAACCCTATTGACATAGACACTTTGAATGCCTCCAACTCAGACGCACAGATCATTATGCTCATGACAAAATATTCTCAGATTGAATCCTGTTTAAAAGAATTTGATAGGATGATGGTGTTTGTTGATCTGGAGCGAATTAATGCCTATCGCTATCTTATTTTTGAGCTTCAAAAATACCCCCATATTCTTATGATCATTGGAATGATGTTGCAGCTATATATGAGCATGTGTTTAAAAAATCATTGGATCAACTTCTTCCTAAGCGCTCCATGCCTAGTGAGGAAGATAAGACTGAAGGTGAATCTAGTTCAGAAGATGAAGATTCTGATGAACAAGAAGAGGAAACGGATGAAGGATCTGAAAGCAATGAGCAATAAGAAGATAAAGAGCCCAGTGAAGATGACATAAAAGAAAAATATCAAGAGAAAGAGAATGACTCTGCTACCCAAGGATGAAGGCCTAGGATCTTTGCATTGAGACCGGCTCAATGCCCCTGCGAGCCGCCAGATGTGTTGTCAATCTTGACACACCTTGTAAAAAAGATGCATAGTTAATTCTATTTTTGAAAGCGCTCATTGTAAAATTCCTTTTTTATGAAAAATGGTCAAAGGCATTGCAATTCTAAAGCTTTCCCTCATATGGGTCTACTCCTTCTTAAGATTTTCTACATTTTTCTTTTCTTTATCCTGTTCTTCTGAAGTTTTTTAAATTTGGTATGTTGCATGCAAAATTGTATATATTTTAGCATGGACAATCAAATGTTAAATTTTCATCTCCAACTCTTCCATTTTTGGTTCTATTCCTTGCTTAGCTAGAGGATTATTTGCAAGATGATCGAAGGATTAAGGAAGCAAAGTAGATAAAGTTGCTAAGTGTAGATAGAATTTAAGCTTATTCAAAAGAGAAGCCTCTAAATAATTTTCCAAGTCTATTGCTTAAAGTAGAAAGTGCTCCACTTGGGAGCGCTTTGCTAAAAAGCGCTCCACTTGGGAGCGCTTTCTAAAGCGCTCCACTTGGGAGTGCTTTGCTAAAAAGCACTCCACTTGGGAGCGCTTTCTCAAAAGTGCTCCATTGGGAGTGCTTTAAAGGGCTTCCTCAAAAGTGCTCCACTTGGGAGCGCTTTGCTGAGAAGCGCTCCACAAGGGAGCGCTTTCCTAAAAAGATCTAGAGGGATATTGTTAAAAGGAGCCAATGAACAAAAGGAGAGGTCCATAGTGCATTTCCTATTTCACCACCCTAAAACTATTTTTGAGACCGTCTGATTGATGATCGTCATCAAAAACTTCTAACTTCAATATCAAGTTACCTGTAATTCCGGCCTGACTGTTCCAAGTCTTCGTCGGAACCTTCCACTTTTAATGCTAAATTGGGATAAGGTAGACCATTTTTGGTTGTCACCAAATTTGAATCAGCCCGTCATGAAAGTGGTTGAATACCAATTCATCGAGCGGTAGTTTTTCTCCTATATAAACCCCCCCTTTCTCTGTAAATGGATGGATAACTTCTGCTAGAAAAGCAGTTCTGTACTTTGGATCCCGCTGTCGAAATAAAAGCTTCTGGCTCTGGTGTTGAGACTTCTAATCCGTGTATGACTTCTACTCTATTATTTCTATTAAGTTAGTTTCTTTACGGTCAGTTTAATTCTATTTTCTGGATTTCACTATCGGTAGAGGGCTTGCCCCTGGAATACTTGCTGGAGTTTGCATAGTTAAGAGGTTTTTCATACTAGTTTCTGTTAAAGGTTTATTGTTTTGATTGTTGTTGGTTCAAATATATAAGCTGCCTATCGTGCTTCCGGTCCATCACCCCACACTTTCGGCTTGTAGCCATTTCCCATTCCTTTTAGTCATTTCATCCCTTTCTGTACATTCCTTACCCTTAACCCAAAGTCCCCATTTTTACTTTTTGAAGTAGTTGTATACTTGAAACCTACCCTCAAAATAAAGGCTTCTGGCTACGGTTTAAGTCCCCAATCTCTGTGTAATATTTCTACTCTGTGATTTCTATTAAACTAGTGTTTTTGTTCTTCAGTTTAATTCTGTTCTCTGGATTTTGTTGTTGATAGAATACTGGTCCCTGGAATCCTTGCTGGAGTTTACATAGGTTCTGAGGATTTTATACTGCTTTCTGTTATAAGTCATTGTTTTGATTGTTGTTGGTAAAAGTAGATAAGTTGTCTATCGTGTTCTTGGTCCATCATCCCAAATTGCCGACCTTCGGCCATCTCCCCTTCCTTTCCGTAATCTCCCATCTCTTTCAGTATCTTTCTATCCCTTATCTCCAATCACCCATTTAATTTTTGGAACCAGCCCTACTGGAGATTGCCATGGAGGACATCCCTTTCCTTCGGGCATTCAATGCTTGGCAACGGGCCTAGGGCGCTGCAGACTTAGAAAACCTGTATCTAGGCCGGTTCGATTGCCAACAAGACCCCTAAAGTTTTGAGGAATGACAAGTAAGTAAGAAATTAGTGATTCACTTCAAAACATACAATTCACTAAAATGTTTTTTCTATTTGAACAAAATATTATTTTACAAAACCAATAGATTTCTTCCTCATCTTATCAAATCACTAATTTATAGATGTAGTGAATTACTTCCTTTAGATGAGCAAATCATTAATTTTGGGGGGTATGGGTACCATTGTACACATATTTTTCCACTAGAGAAATTAGAGATACACTTTATGGCTTTGACATTTGTTCTTTGAAACTAATTTTGAAATAATAGAAAGATTGTGCATTAAATTTCCTCTTTAATTATGACACTTCCCTTTTAAATTATGGAAAACATAGTGATTGACACTATTGTTTTATTTTTTTTTCAATTCTTTTCTTCTACTATTTTTTATGTCAATTGTATTGGAACGCATTGATGTTATTGATTTTCGTCATGTGTTGATTGATAATACGGTCTCCCTGATCCAACCATTACCACATTTTAATTTTATGTATTTATTTTAATTCTCTTGCACTCTTACCTTCTTGTGTTTGCTTTCAAATACCTTTTTTATTTTTAATTTGGATTAGATTAATAATATTAGATGGGAGTTATCCTAAACCTGGAGGTCAAAGGAGGTATTTGTTTCCTTCCAACATTTTTTTTTTGAAAAATAATTTGAAAATACTTGTATTAAAATAAAGATCATTTACAAGTTGGGATGAGACTTTTCCCAACCTTAGCCAAAGAGAACACATGTTTACAACAGTAAAAGAATATTTGCATTGGAGCCAAATTTCTTAAACTATATTTCTACAATGACTGTTCACTCGTTTACAACTATAAAAGAAGATCTACATTGAACCACAAATATCCTAAATATTATTTCTAGAATGGTTATCCAAATTAGCTAAGCAATGGATTTTCTCACCAACTTTGCCTAATCATCTCATCCTCAATAGCCATGTCACTATGCCACTGAACCCCTACCTCCTTCTCGGTACCCATCTTAGCCAGGAATTCTACCACTTTATTTAGATCTCTACTCACATAAATTGGAATCACATCATCTAATTCCCTCCATAATTCCTTAATTTGAGTGATAAGAATCCTCAACCTCCATGTTTTCAAAGCAAATTTCCTCATGCAATCTAGAGCTCCAACCATTATTTGAGAATATGATTCTAGGATTATCCTCCTATGACCTTGTTTTATTGCCCAAATAGAAGCATATTTGATAGCTAAGGCTTCTGATTCATTGTTTTTGGATCTTCCCAAGCCTTGCAGTTCCCAATAGAGCACTATTCCAACATGATTCCAGGAAACCACTCCAATTCTAGCTCTACCCGGATTACCTTTTGCAGCTCCATCAATATTAATTTTAATCCAAACTTCTAGGGGTGGTTTCCAACTAGCTTTGTCCTACCCATCTTGCACTTAAATTTCCTTCTCCATTTTCCCAATAACAACTTGAGTTTCCTCTTTAGCATAGACTACCACAATTTCTATGACTTTGCTCCAAATGACCTGCCAAACTCCATCTAAATAAGAAAAAGTTTCTCTAAAATTTTTGGCATTTCTCTCCAACCACACTTGCCACCAAATGAATTTTAATACAAGCTCCCAATAAATACAAAGATCTTTAGATTTAAATCTACCCCTCTTCCATTTTTCCCAAATATTAATCCAATTCAAATCACCATTAACTTGAATTTTATAATATAAAAACCATCTCTCCTAGATCTGGCATGTGAATGGGCACTCAAACATCAAGTGATCAGATTTTTCCTCACTCTTGTAGCATAAAACACATTGATATGGACCAATGATTCCCCTACATCTAAGATTATCAAAAGTAAGAATTCCATTATGCATGAACTGCCAGGAAAAAAAAGTTTACTTTCGGCCAACCCTTGGACTGCCAAATCTTTCTCCAATCCTCAACCTGATATGTATGAGGAGGAGGCTTTGGAAGGATCTTATCATATCCATCCTTCACCGTGTAAACACCAAGGCTCCCATAGCCCCAAGATAATTCATCCTCCTCATCTCTACCTTTGACAAATATTTCTGCAAGATTTTAGTCATGATGGGTGTGAAATCCTGAGGGATTGAAATTGGCCACTCATCCAACTTCTTAAACTACTTAAACGTATAATCCCACAGCTGGATAGTATTGAAATAACTTTCAATTTGGACCAACCCCCTGGTTTATATGGTTGTTTTTATTGGTTGAAGTGTATGACTTCTAGTCTGTTATTTCTATTAAGTTATTTTCTATACGGTCAATTTAATTTTGTTTTATGGATTTCACTATTGGTAGAGGGCTTTCCCTTGGAATACTTGCTGGAGTTTGCATAGTTAAGAGATTTTTCATACTAATTTCTATTAAAGGTTTATTTTTTTTATTGTTGTTGGTTCAAATATATAAGATACCTATCGTGTTTCTGGTCCATCACCCCATACTTCTGGCTTGTAGCCATTTCCCATTTCTTTTAGTCATTTCTTCCCTTTTTGTACATTCCTTACCCTTAACCCAAAGTCCCTATTTTTATTTTATAAAGTAGTTGTATACTTAAAAACCTACTCTCAAAATAAAGGCTTCTAGCTATGGTTTAATTCCCCAATCCCTGTGTAATATTTCTACTCTGCGATTTCTATTAAACTAGCATTTTTGTTCTTCAGTTTAATTTTGTTCTCCAGATTTTCTTGTTGATAGAATACTGGTCCCTGGAATCCTTGCTAGATTTTACATAGGTTTAGAGGATTTTATACTGCCTTCTATTATAAGTCATTGTTTTGATTGTTGTTGGTAAAAGTAAATAAGTTGTCTATCATGTTCCTGGTCCATCATCCCAAATTGTCGACCTTCGTCCATATCCCCTTCCTTTCCATAATCTCCCATCTCTTTCAGTATATTTCTATCCCTTATCTCCAATCACCCCTTTAATTTTTGGAAGCAGCCCTACTGGAGATTGCCATGGAGGACATCCCTTTCCTTCAGAAATTCAATGCTTGGTAGCGGGTCTAGGGTCCTACAGACTTAGAAAACCTATATCTAGGCCGGTTTGATTTCCAACAAGACTCCTAAAGTTTTGAGAAATGACAGGTAAGTAAGGAATTAGTGATTCACTTCAAAACATACAATTCACTCAAATATTTTTCTAGTTGAACAAAATATTATTTTACAAAAGCAATAGATTTCTTCCTTCATCTGATCACATCACTAATTTATATATGTAGTGAATTACTTCCTTTATATGAGAAAATCATTAATTTTTGGGGTTATGGGTACCATTGTACACATTTTTTTCCCACTAGAGAAATTAGAGATACACTTTATGGCTTTGACATTTTTGCTTTGAAACTAATTTTGAAATAATAGAAATATTGTGCATTAACTTTCCTCTTTAATTATGACACTTCCCTTTTGAATTATGGAAAACATAGTGATTGACACTATTGTTTTATTTTTTTGTAAATTCTTTTCTTCTACTATTTTTTATCTCAATTGTATTGGAACGCATTGATGTTATTTATTTTCGTCATGTGTTGATTGATAATATAGTCTCCCTGATCCAACCATGACCAAATTTTAATTTTATGTATTTATTTTAATTATCTTGTGATCTTACCTTCTTGTGTTTGTTTTAAAATAACTTTTTTATTTTTAATTTGGATTAGATCAATAATATTAGATGGGAGTTATCCTAAACCTGGAGGTCAAAGGAGGTATTTGTTTCCTTCCAATTTTTTTTTTTGAAAAATAATTTGAAAAAACTTGTATTAAAATAAATATCATTTACAAGTTGGGATGAGACTTTTCCCAACCTTAGCCAAAGAGAACACATGTTTACAACAGTAAAAGAATATTTGCATTGGAGCCAAATCTCTTAAACTATATTTCTACAATGACTGTTCACCTGTTTACAACTATAAAAGAAGATCTACATTGAAGCACAAATATCCTAAATAGTATTTCTAGAATGGTTATCCAAATTAGCTAAGCATGGGATTTTCTCACCAACCTGCCTAATCATCTCATCCTCAATAGCAATGTCACTATGCCACTGAACACCTACCTCCTTCTCAGTACCCATCTTAGCTAGGAATTTTGCCACTTTATTTAGATCTCTACTCACATAAACTGGAATCACATCATCTAATTCCCTCCATAATTCCTTAATTTGAGTGATGAGAATCCTCAACCTCAATGTTTTCAAAGCAAAGTTCCTCATGCAATCTAGAGCTCCAACCATTATTTGAGAATTTAATTCTAGGATTATCCTCCTGTGACCTTGTTTTATTGCCCAAATAGAATCATAATTGATAGCTAAGGATTTTGCTTCATTGGTTGTGGATCTTTCCAAGCCTTGCAGTTCCCAATAGAGCACTGTTCCAACATGATTCCGGTAAACCACTCCAATTCTAGCTCTACCCGAATTGCCTTTTGTAGCTCCATCAGTATTAATTTTAATCCAAACTTCTAGGGGTGGTTTCCAACTAGCTTTGTCCTACCCCTCTTGCACTTAAATTTCCTTCTCCATTTCCCCAATAACAACTTGTGTTTCCTCTTTAGCATAGACTACCACAATTCTTGTGACTTTGCCCCAAAATACCTGCCAAACTCCATCTAAAGAAGAAAAAGTTTCTCTAAAAAATTTTGCATTTCTCTCCAACCACACTTGCCACAAAATGAAGTTTAATCCAATATCTCAATAAATACAAAGATCTTTAGATTTAAATCTACCCCTCTTCCATTTTTCCCAAATATTAATCCGATTCAAATCACCATTAACTTGAATTTTATAATATAAAAACCATTTCTCCCATAGTTGGCGCATGAATGGGCACTCAAACAACAAGTGATAATATTTTTCCTCACTTTTTTAGCATAAAACACATTGATATGGACCAATGATTCCCCTACATCTAAGATTATCAAAAGTAATAATTCCATTATGCATGAACTGTCGAGAAAAAAATTTTACTTTCGGCCAACCCTTGGACTTCTAATTCGTGTATGACTTCTAGTCTATTATTTCTATTAAATTAGTTTCTTTACGGTCAATTTAATTCTATTTTTTGGATTTCACTATTGGTAGAGGGCTTTCCCTTGGAATACTTGTTGGAGTTTGCATAGTTAAGAGGTTTTTCATACTATTTTCTATTAAAGGTTTATTTTTTTTATTGTTGTTGGTTCAAATATATAAGATACCTATCGTGCTTCTGGTCCATCACCCCATACTTTTGGCTTGTATCCATTTCCCATTTCTTTTAGCTATTTATTCCCTTTCTGTACATTCCTTACCCTTAACCCAAAGTGCCCATTTTTACTTTTTGAAGTAGTTGTATACTTAAAAAACTACTCTCAAAATAAAGACTTTTGGCTACGGTTTAAGTCCCCAATCCCTGTGTAAGATTTCTACTCTATTATTTCTATTAAACTAGCATTTTTTTTCTTCAGTTTAATTCTATTCTCTAGATTTTGTTGTTGATAGAATACTGGTCCCTGGAATTCTTACTGGATTTTACATAGGTTCAAAGGATTTTATAATGTTTTCTATTATAATTCATTGTTTTGATTGTTGTTGGTAAAATTAAATAAGTTGTCTATCTTGTTCCTGGTCCATAATCCCAAATTTTTGACCTTCGACCATATCCCCTTCCTTTCCATAATATCCCATCACTTTTAGTATCTTTCTATCCCTTATCTTCAATCACCCATTTAATTTTTGGAAGTAGCCCTACTAGAGATTGCCACGGAGGACATTCCTTTCCTTTGGGCATTCAATGTTTGGCAGCGGGTCTAGGGTTCTGCAGACTTAGAAAACATATATCTATGCTGGTTTGATTGCCAACAAGACCCCTAAAGTTTTGAGGAATGACAGGTAATTAAGGAATTAGTGATTCACTTCAAAACATATAATTCACTCAAATGTTTTTTCTAGTTGAACAAAATATTATTTTACAAAAGCAATAGATTGCTTCCTTCATCTAATCAAATCACAAATTTATAGATGTAGTGAATTAATTCATTTAGATGAGCAAATCATTAATTTTTGGGGGTATGGGTACCATTGTACACATTTTTTTTGCACTATAGAAATTAGAGATACACTTTATGGCTTTGACATTTGTGCTTTGAAACTAATTTTGAAATAATAGAAATATTGTGCATTAACTTTCCTCTTTAATTATGACACTTCCCTTTTGAATTATGGAAAACATAGTGATTGACACTATTGTTTTATTTTTTTGTCAATTCTTTTCTTCTACTATTTTTTATCTCAATTGTATTGGAACGCATTGATGTTATTTATTTTTGTCATGTGTTTATTGATAATGCAGTCTCCCTAATCCAACCACGACCACATTTTAATTTTATGTATTTATTTTAATTCTCTTGCACTCTTACCTTCTTGTGTTTGCTTTCAAATACCTTTTTTATTTTTAATTTGGATTAGATTAATAATATTAGACGGGAGTTATCCTAAAATTGGACGTCAAAGGAGGTATTTGCTTCCTTCCAACTTTTTTTTTGAAAAATAATTTGAAAAAACTTGTATTAAAATAAAGATCATTTACAAGTTGGGATGAGACTTTTCCCAAACTTAGCCAAAGAGAACACATGTTTACAAAAATAAAAGAATATTTGCATTGGAGCCAAATATCTTAAACTATATTTCTACAATGACTGTTCACATGTTTACAACTATAAAAGAAGATCTACATTGAAGCACAAATTTGCTAAACACTATTTCTAGAATGGTTATCCAAATTAGCTAAACACTAGATTTTCTCACCAACCTGCCTAATCATCTCATCCTCAATAGCCATGTCACTATGCCACTAAACCCCTACCTCCTTCTTAGTACCCATCTTAGCCAAGAATTCTACCACTTTATTTAGATCTCTACTCACATAAACTGGAATTACATCATCTAATTCCCTCCATAATTCCTTAATTTGAGTGACAAGAATCCTCAACCTCCATGTTTTCAAAGCAAAGTTCCTCATGCAATCTAGAGCTCCAACCATTATTTGAGAATCTTATTCTAGGATTATCCTCCTATGACCTTGTTTTATTGCCCAAATAGAAGCATATTTGATAGCTAAGGCTTTTGGTTCATTGTTTGTGGATCTTCCCAAGCCTTGCAGTTCCCAATAGAGCACTGTTCCAACATGATTCCGGTAAACCACTCCAATTCTAGCTCTACCCGGATTGCCTTTTGCAGCTCCATCAGTATTAATTTTAATCCAAAATTCTAGGGGTGGTTTCCAACTAGCTCTGTCCTACCCCTCTTGCACTTCAATTTCCTTATCCATTGCCCCAATAACAACTTGAGTTTCCTCTTTAGCATAGACTGCCACAATTCCTATGACTTTGCTCCAAATGACCTGCCAAACTCCATCTAAAGAAGAAAAAGTTTCTCTAAATTTTTTGGCATTTCTCTCCAACCACACTTTCCACCAAATGAAGTTTAATCCAATATCCCAATAAATACAAAGATCTTTAGATTTAAATCTACCTATCTTCCATTTTTCCCAAATATTAATCCGATTCAAATCACCATTAACTTTAATTTTATAATATAAAAACCATCTCTCCCAGATCTGACACGTTAATGGGCACTCAAACAACAAGTGATAAGATTTTTACTCACTCTTGTAGCATAAAACACATTGATATGGACCAATGATTCCCCTACATCTAATATTATCAAAGGTAAGAATTCCATTATGAATGAACTGCTAGGCAAAAAAGTTTACTTTCCACCAACCCTTGGACTGCCAAATATTTCTCCAATCCTCAACCTGATATGTATGAGGAGGAGGCTCTGGAAGGATCTTATCATATCCATCATTCACTATGTAGACACCAAGGCTCCCATATCCCCAAGATAATTCATCCTCCTCATCTCTACCTGTGATAAATCTTTCTGCCAAGATTTTAGTCATGATGGGTGTCAAATCCGGAGGGATTGAAATTGGACACTCATCCAACTTCTTAAATTGCTTAAACTTATAATCCCCCAGCTGGCTAGTGTTGAAATAACTATCAATTTGTACCCACCCCCTAGTTTCTATGGTTTTTTTTATTGTTTTAAGTTTAGGAAATTCAACAATGATAGGTGGGTATTGATCCCTTGAATCGGTAAAAAATTGTGTCTTCTCCCCTCTCTCCACTTTCTAAAATAATCCATATTTTACTACCTGAGATCCTAACTTGAGAGCCTAACACACTAAGGATCCATTACCATCCAAAGATAAATGACCCACCTCATTTGGATTTACCTGTCCCAAATATTTACTAGGTAAGATTCTACTAAATAAAGAATTTGGTTGGGAAATCCACCTCCAGTAAAGCTTTCCAGCCAAAGCTTTATTATTTATATTTGATATTCTCAGTCCCAAACCTAATTTTACCTTGGGCTGGCTTAATTTATCCCAACCTACTAAGGCCCATTTCCTCTCTCCTTTTATTCATTACCATAAAACATTTCTAGCCATATTGTCCAACTCTTTCCATATGGTATGTGGGACAACAATGATAGAAAATTTATAAATTGGCATGGCCTGAATGACTGACTGTAAAAAAGTTAATCTACCCCCATAGCTTAATCATTTGTGAGACTAATGATTAATTTTTTCCTTGATACAGTCCAAAATATTCCTCTAGATATCTATTTTTAGTTTTTTAAAATGCAAAGGGACCCCCAAGTATACCACTGGGAGATAAGTCCTTGTGAATCCCAAGATCTCTAAAATTCTATCTTGAAGCCTTTGATCAATATTGAAAAAGATCGCTTTGGATTTTTAATCATTGATGACTTGGTTTTTAGCCCTAAGGTAGACATTAAGTGTATCTCTAATCATTCTTGCTTCCCTGAATTTGGCCACTCCCACCAATCCTGTGTCATCCAAAAACTATAGGTGAGTCAAAACTTCCTCACCCACCTTGATACCTATTAGCAAACCTTTTTGTATTATCCTCAAGATGATTCTACCCAATCCTTCAGCCAATATGAGAAAAATATAAGGAGAGCAAGGATCTCCTTGACTAAGGTCTCGAGTAGCTCCAAATTGTTACGAGGGAAGACCATTTATTAACACTGAGTATGTCAGAGTAAAAAACACAACTCATGACCTATTCTATCCAATCTTGAGAGAAACCAAAGGCTGCCATCATATTTGACAAGAAGATCCACTCCACCCTATCATAAGCATTTGACATATCTAAGTTTATAAACATTCCTCTATTACCAGATGTTTGCATTGAATGGATTGCCTCCTGAGCTAGAACCACACCATCCTAGATCTACTTACCCTCTACAAAACCCCCTTGCTCCGAGGAGATAATGCTATGTAGAAGAGGTTTTAGCCACTTAGCCATTACCTTTGTGATTATTTTATATATGACATTGCATAAGGCAATAGGTCTATAATCTGAAATATGTACCCCCTCCTCCCCTTTTGGAATTAAGGTAATGAAAGTATGATTTAATTATTTAAGCATTATTTTACTACCTTTGGACTCCTCTATAACAACCATTACATCCTCCTCCAAGTTATCCCAGAAGGTTTGAAAAAACTCAATTGGAAATCCATCTGGACTTGGTGTTTTTTCGATGCTCATTCCAAAGACTACATTCTTCAGTTCCTCTCTATCAATGGGTTTAAGTAGGGCCTAATTTTATTCTTTAGAGATAACAGAGGGTATGACAACAATAACTTATTTTTGAGCCTCTTCATATTGCACCATACTTTCCTTAAATATTTTAGAAAAATAATCCATTGAATGGAAATGCATACCTAGAATTGTATAAAAGGAGTGTCCTTTCTCATATTGAAGAGCTTCCATGTTGTTCATTTGTCTCCTAGCACAAGTAGTCTAATGGAAAAATTTGGTATTTTTATCACCTTCTAATAACCAAGTGGTTCTTGCTCTCTGTTTCCAATAGGTATCCTCTTGGTTGTCAATGTCCTCAACCACTTTACACAATGCATCATCCTCTTCTTTGAGCTGCTCTATAATTGTTCCTTCCCTAAAGTGTTTTTGAACCTCATACCATCTGGCCACCAATGGATCTCTTTGGACCTGGAAGTCTGTCCTGTTAGCTCGACTCCATTGTTTCAGTTGATCTTTGACATAATGAAGTTGTTTATGGAATCTAAACATTGTTGTCCCATATTCTGGGCGACCTTCTTACCACCACTGTGGAATTTTATTTTGAAGTTCCTCTTTTTGTAACCAAAAGTTTTCAAATTTAAATGGTTTATGATGCTGCACTGTCTTGATCCCTCCTTCCAACAAAATGGTAAAGTGATCTAAAACTGGACCCTCAAAATCTGAAATTTTATATTCCATTTTACAAATGCTTCCTCTGAAACCAAAAAATGGTCTAACTTCACCTTCCTACTATGTGGCTCCCTCCTCTTATTAGTCCAAGTATAGTTGGTTCGAGGGCATTTAATATCCACCAAGTGTAATGCCTGGACTTGGGTAATCATAATTCTATCCCCTGGGTCAAAAATTGGGGTTCCCTTTTCCTGATATCTAGAGGATAATTTAGAATTAAAATCCCCAACAATAATCCAGTCTAACTCTTCCCTTGAGACTCTCATGTTATGCATAGCTTTCCATTGATGCATCTGACCATCCAGGTTTTGAGCCCCATAAAAATTTGTGATTAAAACATGTTCAACTGTGACATTATTTCTAAAATGTGATGTGAGAACACCCCTCCAAGCTATATGTTCTATTGCATTCCATTAAATAGAGTTACAAAGAGTAACTATCCCCCCTAAGGCCCCTTGGACAGCCACTTCCATATGACCAGCACCCCTCCAAATTTTGTTAACTATTTTAGACATAAGATCCAATGACATTTTTATCTTCTAGATAAGCAAAAAATAGGTTTTACATTTTTCTAAGAGTATTTGAACAACATATTGATGAGTTCTACTATTTAAACCCCTAACATTCCATGATTGTATAATCATTGGTTACCTTGAGAGTAGTAAAAATATATTGGCCTCACCGATCCTCCAGTGATCAATTTGTCTCCTTGAACTGCTATCAATTCCTTATTTGATTTTCTACCCAATCCTTGAGAGCTGCTATTTTTTTATCTCTTTTCCATGTGATTTATCCCTAGAGTTGGCCTTTCTCTATTCTTTTCTACTATTCCCATGATGACATCCTGAATTTTTGGTTGCTCTTGGTTATGCACTATCAATGCCCCTGCACTCTCTTACTGTGGTAACTCATTGTACTCAATTACTTGATCTATGATGGTGGGAGATGAAAGAGGAGCTTGAACATGGTTGTTATTATTTTCATTATTCCCATCCACTCCTTCCATAAATTGTTATTCTTCTTGGTCCATTAGTGTCTTAAATATCTCATACCTATTGGAGGGCTTGAGTTGGGTTTGCTCTTTACCATATTTTTTATTTTACCTTCTCCTTATTTTGGGTTGTTAAAAACCATCTCCCTGTGCTTATTTACCCTGAGAAATATTGGTTGGTTCTTTGTTGATTGTTGACTTACCCTCCTTAGGAATATTTGACATTCCTAGAGGAGCCTCCATTTATATGTTTATATTATTTGGGCAAGATCGGGCCAAATACCCATATTTGTGGCAAATTCTGCATCTGAAGGCCAATGCCTCATAATCTAGTTGTTGAATCCAAGATAGTCCTACAATTTCAAGTTCCACCTCTTTTGGTAGAGGCTGGCTAAGATCCATTTCCACACATAATCTTGCATAAACAATTGTGTTTCCTTCTATTGTGTCTTTGGAAACACCTAAATGTCTTCCAAGGGAATTACTGATAATTTCTAATATCTGCTCACTCCAAAAATCCATTGGAAGTGCATACAAACGGATCCAAACAAGAACAACAATGGGTTATATTCGAGGATCAAATCCCACTCTCCAAGGTTGAACAAAAAAAAATTTTGGACCATGATTCCTCTTTTCTGATTTGAAATCCCTATTTCTATCGACAAGTGAAGAAAAACTAACAATAAAATATCCATTGCTAATAAACCACAAAGAATACTCACCAAGAGGCTCCCAATTTTGCCGGACCTAAGAATGCAAAAAATTTAGGGTAGGGCGAATACCCATGAATTTACAGATAAAATCATGATTGGCTCTATATAAAACTATTTCTTCAACCATCCTTTGCTCAATGACAATATTTGGCCTTGATTCTGACTATGGCAAGCATCCATTAACTCATTGAGATGTTGATCTATTTCCAACAATTGTAAAGAGTATTTTTAATGCATTTTTTTGTGCTTCTTCAGTCTTTGATGGAGATTTATCCTTTAACAAATCTGCAAAAGAACTATGTCTCTCTAGAATAGGATCCAGAGGTGTCCCCTTTGGGCCCTCCTGGGGCAACAATCTTGTCTTCAAATCCACAGTAACCAGAAATCTCTTTGGCTACCCAACTGATGCCCTAGTTTTATCTTCTAGAGCTCTTCCGATGAAGAACATATTGTTAGAAAGAGGAATATCTTATCATTCCAAGTATTTATTTATTATCTTTTTTTTGAATTTACATGGTGGAATCGGTAGCTTCCACGAATCTGGGCAGGTTGTCCAACTTTTATGGCTGCCATAGTATTCTGCGTTGTCCACCCCGTAAGTCGCCACACAGATCTTCGTGCAGTCCGCCCTTATAACCACCATGCCACAATCATTTTAAACCTTTTACGCTGTTGAAAGCACCAGGAAAGGGACAAGCATTCAGTATGGCGAGGCCCGAGATTTGAACCTTGGACCTCCGCCCCCTTATGGGGTTTGGATGAACCAATTGGTCTACACCTCGGACCTAAAAAAAAAAAAAATATCTCATTCCAACTATTGAAATGTCATTATGGGTGCATTAAACAATAGACCATTCTACTGGATAATTAATCACTTCCTATTTGATAACTAGAAGCTTGAGAATAAAGTTCTCTAGTGTATAATCATGTCATAGAAACCAATATTTATTTATTTAAATCCAAATAAGATTGAAAACATATTATATAGAAACTGAGAATTAAATATCATGATATGATGATAGATGTTTTCATGAAGGATGACATAAACTATGTTTATTAAGTTAAAATGTGTCAAGTCATACATTATTTATTTAGTATAAATAGGATATAGACAATTTGGAAACTATTATTTTGCATATACTTGGTTTTGTGTAATTTTGATTTTATATTTGGTTTTACCAAATATGTGGCTTTATATAATTTTAATCTTGTTGGTTTTACAAATATTTTGTAGTTGAATAGTTTTATATTTACAAATTTGTGCTTTTGCAAAAATTATGCATAAAATTAATGAAATAGAAGGGCATTAAAAAGAATTATAAGAAACATTATGCTTTTTTGCTTTGCCTTTATTTTTCTTTTTTATTTTAAAAATTATTCTTGAGTTCTTAGATACTTTGTATTATAGAAAGACGGGATGTTAAATTCATTACATATAATACATACATGCAATATTGAATTAATTTTTAAATAGTCTTCAAAAGATTAAATAAATAATGATGTATCAAGTACAAGTTAGATAATGTTCTATCATGCTATATTGGAATTATACATTAAGATAATATAGAATAAAGTCATGGAAGATTGTGTCACCATGTTGTGTGTGTGCCTCTATCTATGTGTTGAGGTGTGAGGACATCACACCAATTTTATCATCTATGCTTTCCTTATGGAATGGAGTGATACATTCCACCTTGATAATGTTATTCTTACATCCTATATCTATCAAGTGGTATAAGATAATATTGGGTCCTATTACTAGTCTAGTACTTATTTATCACATCAACACTAACCTCTACCTCATGTAGAATTTTGACATCTCCTCCATATAACATGGATGGTAAATGAATATTTAAACATAAACATCCCTCTTCCCATCATGTGCATGATTAATAGTCCAAACATTGATATCATCCTCCCAATCATGGACATTGTCAATTGTTTAAAAATCAATATCCCTCATATCTACAACTAGTTTTGTTATCCATATGAGTGAACGCATGATCATGGGCAAGCTGAGGATTGGATGATGAATCTCCAATCTCATATTTAGACATAATTTTATATGTGTATGCATGCATTGGTTGATAATATAGCCTTGTGATCATATTAGAGGTCCATTTCTTGACTATATCACCCATAGGAATTACAAAGAGTAAATGAATAACATAATTGACATGTTGTAAATATCATAAGAAAGTGTTAATGACAAAAAAAATTCTATTAAAAGATTGGAAATTATTCAGTCCCCATGGCGAATGTGTATAAGAAGTATTACTCAAAAAAAAGGATTGGAAATTTATATACTTTAATAATATTATGGTTAATTATAAGATTTCATGTGGAATCTTAGCAAAGGGTGGATCATTCAGGGATGGTATATTAGTCATGTAACATTAAAAGATATATTATAACTAGTATAAGTCCTTAAGGGGTCCTATAATACAACTAATATAAACAAAAAGTGATGAATGAATCTTATTGGCAACCTCCTTCACTCTCAAATACTTAGCTAGATTAGGGATTTAAAATGTCAATGGTTTATCCATGTATAAATCCCTAGGGCACCCATTTTTTTCAAGAACTCTCCTAAAATATATGTAGTCACACAAATGACATAATCCCTACCCTCTAAAAGTGGTGTGGAAGTATAATCAATAGTAATATGATAATGGAACTCATAATGTATCATAAAAATAAAATATAATGGGAGCTTGTAATTATTGGATAGTTTGTCTTATACATAATTAAACTATGGATAAATTGTGATAGCCATCTATGGTTTTACATGTTTGGTCATCGTATAACCTTAGATTCTCCTCTTATGTGTATAACATGTCTAATATTCTAGAAGAAGAGACTTGATAAACTCCTCAAAATTTTATCACAGATTGTGTTGCCTCATACATTATTTCTTATTGCCTCTCTAATGAGTGGTTATATATTTGGTTAAAGAGGGTTGAATTGATTTATTGTTTTAATGAATTTAAATATGTTATCATGGATTAAAATTATGTTTTTGTCAATAGAATAGATTATAATATTTTATAATATTTATATCATCTCAAAGTGTTGTTCTTGTGATGTAATCCACTCCATATACCTATATGTGTGTGTGTATGTGTGTGTGTGTGTGCTTGTGTGTGTGTGTATAAACTCTAATTTTAAAACCTCATTTTAAGATAATAAAAAATCCATCCTCATTATGAACAGAAACATCCCTCTTTTATCACAAAAATTTGCCTCCTATCTATATTTCTAATAAAAACCCCTTTTGGGGAAAAAATTGTTTTTGAAAAGAACCCCTAGTGTTCATTGTAGACCTATCAAAGTTGATGTGGTGAAAAATGATTATGTGGCAAGCATGTATTGATGTGTCTAGTTTTTAGGATGATATGATGTGTTGTTCATATGAAACCCTCCCCCTCAAAAACCATATCCACTTTGTTTCAGTTATATAATGGGGTCATTGGACCCCTTACAAGCACTTTTATATTGATAAAAACTTAATGCAAAACAAATTTTGCACAAAGTCCTTTTAATGTGTAAGTATCTTCACCCATTATTGCATGTTGTCCTACCCCCTACCATGTAATTTACCAACATGGAGTAAATTTGATCATGTAAAACTAATTTTGTATGAAATAATTTCATACAAAGGTTTGGGAAGAAGCTAAATATGCATGGAATACTTACATGTAAAGGATATTTTTTATATAATTTGCAAATAGGATGTTTCAAAAGAGTGGTTCATAGTAAGATGCACTCATACATGAGAAATCATAGTTGGATGGAAATTTTTAGTTTTCATCTCCAAAAATATGATCTCCAATTATGATCAAATTATTTCTTCAAAATTTAAGCTATTTACTTTATTTAGCTTTGAGATCCACATCTATACCTTAAAATATATGTTCAAATATCTTAAATTAGGCTCTCTTATGTTCAATATTTTATTTTAGTTTCTCTATGGATGGATTGATAATTAGATTTACTAGGATTCATTAATTGGTCGTTTGTGCTTTGTTTGAACCATGAATTAGTTTTCCCATTCGAAGCTCGTTTCTTTGGTGATCGTAAATTGACAAACCTATTGATGTCATTGCCAACTTTACCCAATTTAATTAATCAATTACCTTCTTGTTGTAGATTATTTTTTCATATAGCTCATGCTATAACTACGATTATCATCTCTTGGGATTTGAATGTGAGCACCCACTGATCACAACCCAAACTAAACATTGGGAAAATCAATCTACCTTGATTCAACCTCCAAATAAGTCTGGATCCTTGTCAACTTAATGATTGTTGACTCTATTTAGCTCAAATATAGGAAGCTTAGGGATAGAAATGGTAGGGTTAGAAACAAATGGATTTAAGATGAACGGGTGAAGCTAATAGCATAGACATCCACACAGTATCTTCTAAAAAATGATTTTATAAAGGCATCTAGAGGATTAACAACATTAAAAAATAATGCAATTACGTTATTGAAATATTTTTTTGCATGTTCATAGAAATATTCCAAATGTCTAGAAATATTGACTATGCAATTTTAGTAGAATAAGATCAATTCCCTAATTTTATAGAAATAGAATTCTTAACAAACATGTATGCATAAATAATTAAATTGATCTACTCTAAGTTAGCTTTTAAAATTAACAAAATAGACTAACCATAGTAGCAAGATGAAATAATATCTAAGAATCAGATCCACCATTCAACATAGGCACAAATTAGAGGTAAACACCCTCTGTAATGCTTCATTCATCAATTTGCATATATTTATATAGTGGTGCAATAAAACACTCTAGAGTCGACCATTTAGAAGGAGGTTGCTACCCTTATTTATAGGTTTTACAATAGTCATTTCACTCTCAAGAATCACAAGGAAATTTGATTTTCTCATGGTTTTTCTAACCACTTGCCATTCATGATGCCCATCAACTACACCCTTCTAGTTTTGTTGCAATGATCTTCTTGTTAAGCTCATTGTCACCATTTTCGATTCTTGAAATCAATTCCTCTATTCTGATATCACAATTAAATCTAGTTCAACAAGATGTTCTAGAAGGTTCTAGACTGTAACTACTTTTTATTTAGCTTCTCTGGCATCAATTTTATTTTTTCCCTACTTCTTGGATTATGCACACAAAAGTTCATCAAAAACCCTTAGGGGGGCAAAATTTTTAATTTTGGCTGTAGATATGATCATTGTACAGTTGTAGCATCACTTCATATTTGTGTGATGGCAACAAAGGAAGGAGAGAAATCATAAATTTTCATATTTAGTCCTTTATCATCTTTTCTAGTGCTTCTCATTTTTAACATTTTTTAGGACTTTCCTATCTACGTGACTTACGCAAAGAAGGAGAGAAAGTATGGATTTTTGTTCTAATTATTTTTATGTTTGATCAACGCTTCTCATTTTTAGCCTTTTCTCGATGCTTTCCTATTTGTGCAGATTATGTGAAGATGATCAAGAAGAAAAATTCCTATGACTTCTTTGTTTTACTCTCTTTTAGCACTTCTCAATTTTAGGTTTTTTTTTGGCATTTTTTGCTATGCACTTGATACAAAGAAGGTTGAGAACCATGGTCTTTCTATATATCTCACTTTTACCTTGATTTCAATGCATTCTCGCTTTCCACCTTTGCGCGATGCTTTTCAATTTTTTAGTGTCGTTCTCTTTTGCATGATGAGTACAAAGGAAACTAAAAATCTTGCCCTTCACTACACTTCTTACTTTTGAGCCGATTCCAGTGCTTCTCAGCTTTGGGTGGTTTGTAGCACTTACATATTTCCTTCTCATACTCAACCAAATTTTGTAAAATTTTGGCTTAAGTATAAATGTAGCTATTTTTGGCCTACATTATTGGAGTCTTCTAGGAAATCTTGCTCACAAGATTTAAGAACTCAAAGCCTTATTCATTGGGTTTATGGAGTTGATGGGGGAATGATTTATGGAATGGAAAACATGGATGATATGGAAGGTATGACGAGATGCATGGAAATGGATGGAGGAGTGCAGTGAGTAGGGATTTGTGAAATGATATGGAGGGAATTGAATGATAAACTTAGACTCGGCACCATGGTTCAAAAATTTATCCTTCATGACTACCAACTTCATGATTGGAGACAAAATATCCTACAGCTGATAGTCATGAAGAAACTATTTGTGAAGCAAAAATTATTCTCAATTCTCAAGAGGGTTCCTCTTATAGGCAATTTCTTAGCAATATTCCATGCCATGAGTGTGAGGCTTTGTACATGTTCATGCTTTATTTATTTTTTGATTGTTGTCATACTGCAAAAAATTCACCAAAAATGTGCTTCTGAATGGTTTTTGATTAGACCCATTTATTCATTCTACTCCTCTTCTTTGTCTTCTTCTCCTAGGTGAACCACTTTGATATTTAGTTTTTCGGGGATGATATAACAAATTTCACCATATTCTTCATATTCTTTGACTTCATCATCATTTTGTTCTTCCCCTTCTTCATGATCTTCATCATCACATCTATTTTCATCAGACTCATATCCTTAACTTTTCTTTGTGGTGACATTGATATCATCATTATCTTCTTCACTAAGTAGTTGGGTAACATGGCTTAGTGTGCTCAAGGCTTGTTCCCATATCTTCTCTGGAATTCCTGGTATTATTTATAAGTTTTGATGGAGTCTCTATAAGCTAGATAGCCTCTTGTGATATGGTTCAGAACCACCATTTCCAATTCAAAGATGACATATTTTACCTCTGTCAAGTTATCTATCAGCTGGATTACTTGTTCCTACAAGATTGGTTCAGTCCACCCTTCTATTTCAAATTCATCTTGTATGATGGAATCTATACAACTTGATAGTACTGCTTCTCCGATAAATTGATGATCTTATCCAAAATAGTTAGGGAATATGAGTTGCCTAAGGTGGGAGAGTTTGCTCATAATCTTGTTAGTCTTCTCCTCCATCATGGATAGCAATTGTAGACCTTTCCATAGAAACTTGTTTTTTTTCATAATATCTTTGGCTATTACCTTACCATTGTTTATTTGAAATGAGTTTAACCATGACTCTAGACTTGGTCTTTGCCAATCTACAATTTTTTTTTTTTGGGGCTATCTTATGTCAAAGTTAATCTTTCACGTTTTGAAGGGTATTCCTTGCACTTACTAACTCATTTGTGGCTTCATCTAAAAATACAAAAACCCACTTAGCTTCTGCACGTTTTACTTTGATCTTTGACCATACCCTTCTTCGAGCGTGTTTTACGATTTCTTTAGACAACCCAACAAGTTTACCTCTTTATGAAAATAATTGTTGATTTAGCTAGTTATTTAACTCTGTAAGAGTCATTCCCTAGGCTTGGAGGCCCTCTTATTGTTATTTGAAATTAGCTATTTCATTATATATACATTGCCACTCTTTCACCTCATATCTAAGATATTTGGTCAAGTCTTCATGTTCTTCCAAATAAGTCTCTAGTTTCTCTATTATTTGTTTTAGCTCTTCATTCTCCTCTATTATAACATCTCCTTGCAAGAAGATCATATCCATATGAGCTTTATCCATTACCAAATCATCAAAATTTTGTAGCTACATGATATCGATAGTTTTATCGACTATTTCATAGTCTTCCAGAGTCATCTCATTTCTTGGTTTCTTAACTTTTGGAGTGACAATGTATTTTATCTTCTTTCTGGACACTAGATCAATGACTACAGTTTTTCACTTTCATGCTACATCCTGTGAATCTTTTACTAGATGCTCATTCCACCAGGCTACTACATTGAAGGCTATATCTTCTATTCTTTGATTTTGAAATACAATAAAGTCATGTTGGAAATTTTGAGTTAGTTGTGTTGTCATTGATGTCAAGAGTCAGTGTTAGGAATCAGTACAAGACTTGGTAGAAGAAGGGTTAAAATATTTATATTTTAATCCCAAGATATTTGATCTAAGAGCTCCAGTTGCTTGGTCAAAAGGATGGTTAAATACCCTGAAGAAAAGGCCTAAAGGAAATAATATTATAATATTTCATTATAATATTAAAATTTTAATTATGCCTAAGGTAGTTTATAAATAATTTATAATATTTATATTATAAATTTATTTATAAAATAATATTGTTTATAACCCAAAGTTGGGTTGGGCACCAAAAACAATTTAATTTTATATCTCCACCGACGTGGGAGAGAGGGAGGCATATGGTATAAATACCATAACCTTACCCCTAAGGAAAGTAAGTCTCCCAAATTAATTTCATGCATGCGAGTTTGGTGTGAATGCAAAATATTTTCGTGAGCAAGCAAAAGGACAAAGGATATATTTTATTTACCCCCAAATTATGTGGAAGTCAAAGTGTTAAAGGTAGAAGAGTCCACCAACCAACCAGCGGTTGGGCTAGCGATGATTTCAGAGTGTGCAAAGGTTTTTGAGAACGTGAAGGTGTTGCATTCGATACCCATCGATGACGTGGGACAAGAGCCTTTTGGCTCTTGGTGGGCAAGGGAGAGTCAAAGCACTTTTAGCGCCTTTGACTCCCACGTGAGCGCTTAGCTCACGTGGCTAGGGAGCCACGACTAAGGCATTGTAGGCGCTTCAACCAGGGATCGATCCCACGGGAGCGCACAAGGAGGTATTTAATTTTTAATTATATTTTGCATTGCCCAAGGTCTTTGGTGGCGCTAAGGTGCATGATTTTTTGTGCTTGGACTATAGTGTTGAGGGGGAAATTATCAACGTGAGTTATTTGATTTTGCTATAAGTGTTTGAGGGAGTTATAAGGTAAAGAGAATTAAAATATTTTATTTTTGATTTTGGTGATTGAAATTTATTTTATAAGTTTGGAGATTATAAGGTGTATCAAGGAAATTGTGGTGTATTTTGTTATTATGAAAATGTTGACTTATATTGTGTAAGTTTGGAGATTATAAGGTGTACTAAGAGATTTGATATTTTGTATGAAAAATAATTATTGGGAAAATTATTTTGTGGAGATGTTGAGATAGGTTGTGGCTACCTAACCCTAGTGTTGGCAAAGAAAATTTAATTGTGATTAAGACAGGTTTTGAAGACATATCTCCATCAAAACAAAAGGTATGGGCACATTTTCCTTGTGAGTGAAATATTGTTGGATTGGATGTTGTGAATGCTAAGTTGGAGTGAAAAGGATTGTTTGATAAGCATTGTTGAGTTTGGTTTTGAGATATCCAATATTAATTGGTGAAGGTTTTTCTGGAATAAGAGTTGATGCTAGAAACCTTGTTTGATAAGCATTGTTGGAAATATTGAGTGAGCCTTCATGTGCATGATTAGGGTTTGTGAAATATCATGAGTATCATTGTTATGTGAAGTTTGTTTGATAAGCATTGTTGACTAATTTTTTATTAAGTGATTGGTTGAGTTGAGTTGAACAAGCTTTTGTGAGAGCTTGTGAGCAGATTTGAGTAAGTCCTAGAGAGGACTTAAGGACATATTTGTGTGAGCTTTTGTGGAAGCTTACAATCAGATTTGAGGTAAGTCTTGGTGAGAAGATTGAACAAGTTCTAGTGAGGACTTGTTGAGCAGATTTGAGGTAAGTCTTGGTGAAGACTTGTTGAGCAACAAGTTCTAGAGAGGACTTGTTGGATATATTTGAGGTAAGTCTTTGAGAAGACTTGAGAGCAGATTTGATTGATTGATTTGTTCAAACCTTGAGTTAAGGTTTGGGGTAGATCTAGTAGAGTTGATTTGTGATTGAATCAAGCTTTGTGTTAAGGCTTGAGGATAGAGTTTGGTGTAGATTTGAGGATAGGTTTGTCCCAGACTAGAGATAGAGATTGAGTAGATTTGTGCTAGACCGAAGGATAGTGTTTAGTGCAGATTTGAGATAGAGAATAGAATAGAGTAAGAGCAGACTTTGGAGGTGACAGAGTAGAGGACAGTAGTCTCCAGTGGATAGAGATCCATTAGCTAGGGTAGTGAGGATAGAGATCTTTTGAGTGAGGATAGAGTCTTCTATGGATAGAGATCCACAAGCCAGTGTAGTGGAGGCAGTAGTCTTCTAAGAGGATCACCAGCTAGAGCAGAGGAGAAGGAGTTCTCTTGTGGATAGAGTTCCACAAACTTGATCAGGGGATTGGTGTCTCCTTTGGATAGAGGTCCATAAACATTGTAATAGGGAAAGGATTCCCAAGAGAATTTATTGAGAAAATTTTATAAGGAATATTTTCTCCGTGGAGTAGCCCACATTGGGTGAACCATGTTAAATCATGTCTCTCATGTGTGTGATGCTTTGTGTAATGTTTATTACTTTAATATTGTTGATGTTATCATATGGATTGAAAAGTAGAAAGTTTTATCTTATACTGTTCACCCCCCTCTCAGTATAAGCACATGTTCTTCAATTGGTATCAGAGCGGGTCTCTCTATGAAAAGACTAACAACTTGGAGAAGGATCCATCAGAAACACACATGACTTCATAAAATGAAGAAGAGACCATGTTTGATATAAAAGAGGAATTATTCACTGCTCTCAGGAATTTGGAAAGGATTAGAAAGAAGAACTCAAGCTTGAAGGAACAAATTCAAGAAGATGAGGAAGCAAAGATAGAACTTCTACAGAGTTTCATAGAACTCAAGATAAAGGTAGAAGAAGGAAAGAAAATTGAATAGGATATGACAGATCTATTAAGAGCAAGGGAAATAGAGTGTGAAATATTAGAAGCAAAAATTGTATCTCTAAGGCATGAAGTTGAAAAGACCAAGCTTCAACAAGATATAAAGTTAGGGAAATAGAAAGAGGAATCCAACTTTCAAGAAATAGAGACATCAAACAGAGATAAGCTCGTTACTCATACCCCAAAAGGAAAGGACATCAGGAAAGAAGAAAGCAAAGAAGAACCATGGACAAGAGTTAATCACAAAAGGAGAAGCACTCAACCACATTTTCAAAGGCATCCAAATAGGTTACATAATTTCTTCCATGGCTATTGCTTTTCTTGTAACAAATATGGTCATAGAGTTGTACACTACACTGGTTATGTGAAAAATGATGTCAATAGAAATTTCAACTCTTTTGCACCTCTTATGAATGATGATATCATATGTTACAAATGCAATAATTTTGGGCACAAGGCTAGATGGTGCAAAATGGTACTTCTTGAGTCTAGTAAAAAGAATACAACTTCAACAACTAGGAAAGAGAAAAAGGGGGATGAAAAGGCTAGATCAATGTTAGTTCAAACAACTCTTCATGCTCAGGATAAAGAAGAACAATGGTTTCTTGATAATGGTTGCTCTAGACACATGATAGGAGACAAAGATAAATTTCTTGTACTCAAAGAAACTAATAGAGGATCAGTAAGTTTTGGTGATAATGGATCAGCAAAAATTTGTGGAAAAGGAACTCTAAGTTTAGATAACGGAAAAGACAAGAACAAAAAATGTACTATATGTCAAAGGGTTAAGACATAATCTGCTAAGTGTAAGCCAACTTTGTGATCAAGGTCATATGGTTACATTTCATCCAGATAGATGTGAGATAAGAAAGTCTAAAACTAGAAAAGTCATTGCAAATGCAAGTAGAACTCCAAACAACCTCTATATGCTTAGTGAGATTAAAGGAGAAAAATATTTTCTATCACAAGAGGATGAGATTTGGTTGTGGCATAGAAGAATGGGTCATTTGAATTTTGACAACATAGTCAACTTAAGCAATAAATAAGTTGTCAAGAGATTTACCCAAGCTAAAAAGGCCACAAAACACAATTTGTGCACCTTGTCAACATGGAAAGCAAACTAGAATAAGTTTCAAATCAAAGGGATATATGTCATCTGAGCCATTAAATCTAATACATACTGATCTATGTGGTCCTACTAGAACACAAAGTATTCAAGGTGAAAGTTACTTCATATTGTTCATATATGATTACTCCAGAATGACTTGGGTAGCTTTCCTAAAAGATAAGTCAGAAGCATTTGATAAATTCAAGGTATTTAAAGAATGGGTTGAAAATAAAATTAAGTAAAAGGATTAAGTGTTTGAGATCTAGACAGAGGAGGAGAATTTACCTCAAATGAATTTGTAAATTTCTATGAACAACATGGGATCAAGAGAGAATACTCAGTTGCAAGAACTCCTCAACAAAATGGAGTAGTTGAAAGGAAGAATAGGACTATTGAAAATATGGCTAGAGCTATGTTAAATGAGTCCAAGATTTCAGATGGATTTTGGAGGGAAGAAGTCAACACATGTAGTGTATATATTCACTAGGGCTCAAATGAGGGTAAACCATCACAAGACTCCATATGAGCTTTGGAAAGGAAGACTCGACCACTGTAAAATACTTCAAGGTTTTTGGAAGCAAGTGTTACATAAGACAAGAAGAGCAAAACTTGGGCAAGTTTGACCCAAGATGTGATGAGGGTATTTTTCTTGGTTATTCTACTAAGAGTAAAGCCTATAGATGCTACAACAAAAGGACACACACTATTGTAGAAAGTATAAATGTAACAGTTGATGAGAAGATAGATTCAAGAGAACCGAGTTCAAGAAATTGTGTATCAGGAAGATGGAAGTTGTCAAGAAGAGTTTCGTGAGGAATCAGATGAAGAAGAGGAAGAAACACAAAGACTTCTTCCTAAGACTCCATCTAGGTATGTACAGAAACATCATCCAAGAGAGCTAATCATTGGGAATCCAGATGAGAGACAGACAAGGAGAAGGGTAATAACATCATACTCAACAAGCAAATTTTTCTTTATTATCTAAAATTGAGCCAAAAGACTTCAATGAGGCAAGTGAAGATAAGTTTTGGGTTAAGGCAATGGATGAGGAATTAGACCAGATAGAGAAAAGTAAGACTTGGGAACTTGTTCCATGACCAAAAGATAAAAATGTGATTGGCACTAAATGGGTATTCAGAAACAAGTTAAATGAAGATGGTCAGGTGGTCAAAAATAAAGCAAGATTAGTATGCAAAGGTTATGCACAGGTAGAGGGAATTGAATTTGATGAGACATTTTCTCCAGTTGCACGACTTGAAGCTATAAGAATGTTCTTAGCCTTTTCAAGTTTCAAAAACTTCAAAGTATATCAGATGGATGTTAAATCAACCTTTCTAAATGGTGTTTTAGAAGAAGAGGTTTATATTGAGCAGCTAGAAGGTTTCAACTTGATTGATAAATCAGACTATGTATGCAGATTGAAGAAAGCACTTTATGGATTAAAGCAAGCTCCTAGAGCTTGGTATTCAAGATTGGATAAGTACCTACAAGAATAGGGTTTCAGGAAAGGAATAGTGGATAGTAACTTATACATCAAAAATGAAGGGAATGACTTACTAATTATGGTTGTTTATGTTGATGATATCATTTTTGGAGGAAACAATGATAAGATGTGTCAAAAATTTGCAAAGAGCATGCAGAATGAATTTGAGATGTCTATGCTTGGTGAGTTGTCCTTCTTTCTTGGACTTCAGATTTCACAATCAGAGAAAGGGGTATTCCTTTCACAAACCAAGTATATAAAAGAGATGCTAAAGAAATTCAAGTTAGAAGATTGCAAACCAGTAAGTACTCCCATGGTTACAGGATGTAAGTTAAGTAAAGATGATGAATCTCTAGAGGTAAATCAGAAATTATATAGATCTATGATTGGCAGCTTATTGTACGTCACAACTACTAGACCAGATATCATGCAGGCAGTGGGACTAGTGGTAAGGTTTCAGGCAGCACCCAAGGAAACACATGTAGCAGTAGTAAAAAGGATTCTCAGGTATCTAAAAGGGACTATGGACTTTGGGCTCTGGTATCCCAAAAGTGATAGTTTCACTCTCACAGCTTATACAGATGTAGATTGGGCTGGCAACATTGATGATAGAAAAAGCACAAGTGGAGGAGCATTCTTTCTTGGAGACTGTTTGGTCTCTTGGCTAAGTAAGAAATAGGCATCAATATCCTTATCTACAATAGAGGAAAAGTATATTGTAGCAGTTGCTAGTTGTACATAGGTATTATGGATGAAGCGAACTCTAGAGGATTTCAAGATAAAACATGATCATCCTATTCCCATATTGTGTGATAATACAAGTGCTATAAATATTTCAAAGAATCCAGTGATGCACTCCAGGACAAAGCACATTTCGATCAAGTATCACTTTCTGAGAGAACAGGTGACAGATAAGCAAGTCATGTTGGAATATGTTACTACAAAGGAGCAGATTGCAGATATTTTCACTAAGCCACTTCCGAAAGAGACTTTTGAGTACCTTCAAGAAAATTTGGGAGTAGTTCTACTCCCACCCCAGAATTAACCACCTCAAGAGGAGGTGGGGGAGGGGCTAAGCTAAGAGTCTCATTCTTAGCCCCGAGCCCCAAAGGTGACCCTTTGCCATTGATGTCAAAGGGGGAGAGATTTGAGTTAGGGGGAGAGCATTCATGAGGTTAGGAGGGTCAGGGGGAGCGGGGAGCAGTTTTGAAAGAGGAAAAGGTTTGATAAAAAAAGGGGTTGCCATCAATGACAAAGGGGGAGATTGTTGGAAATTTTGAGTTAGTTGTGTTGTCATTGATGTCAAGAGTCAATGTCAGGAATCAGTACAGGACTTGGTAGAAGAAGGGTTAAAATATTTATATTTTAATCCCAAGAGATTTGATCTAAGAGCTCCAGTTGCTTGGTCAAAAGGATGGTTAAATACCCTGAAGAAAAGGCCTAAAGGAAATAATATTATAATATTTATTATTATAATATTAAAGGTGATTAGAAAAGGCCAAGGGCGAAAGAGGAAATCACCTAGGCCCAATGGAAATAATATTATAATATTTCATTATAATATTAAAAGTTTAATTATGCCTAAGGGAGTTTATAAATAATTTATAATATTTATATTATAAATTTATTTATAAAATAATATTGTTTATAACCCAAAGTTGGGTTGGGCACCAAAAACAATTTAATTTTATATCTCCACTGACATGGGAGAGAGGGAGGCATATGGTATAAATACCATAACCTTACCCCTAAGGAAAGCAAGTCTCCAAAATTAATTTCATGCATGCGAGTTTGGTGTGAATGTGAAATATTTTCGTGAGCAGCAAAAGGACAAAGGATATATTTTATTTACCCCTGAATTCTATGGAAGTCAAAGCGTTAAAGGTGGAAGAGTCCACCAACCAACCAGTGGTTGGGCTAGCGGCGATTTTGGAGTGTGCAAAGGTTTTTGAGAACGTGAAGGTGTTACGTTCGATACCCATCGATGACGTGGGACAAGAGCCTTTTGGCTCTTGGCGGGCAAGGGAGAGTCAAAGCGCTTTTAGCGCCTTTGACTCCCATGTGAGCACTTAGCTCACATGGCTAGGGAGCCATGGCTAAGGTACTACAGGCGCTTCGACCAGGGATCGATCCCATGGGAGCGCACAAGGAGGTATTTAATTTTTAATTATATTTTGCATTGCCCAAGGTCTTTGGTGGCGCTAAGGCGCATGATTTTTTTGTGCTTGGACTATAGTGTTGAGGGGGAAATTATCAATGTGAGTTATTTGATTTTTCTATAAGTGTTTGAGGGAGTTATAAGGTAAAGAGAATTAAAATATTTTATTTTTGATTTTGGTGATTGAAATTTATTTTATAAGTTTGGAGATTATAAGGTGTATCAAGGAAATTGTGGTGTATTTTGTTATTATGAAAATGTTGACTTATATTGTGTAAGTTTGGAGATTATAAGGTGTACTAAGAGATTTGATATTTTGTATGAAAAATAATTATTGGGAAAATTATTTTGAGGAGATGTTGAGATAGGTTGTGGCTACCTAACCCTAGTGTTGGCAAAGAAAATTTAATTGTGATTAAGATAGGTTTTGAAGACATATCTCCATCAAAACAAAAGGTATGGGCACATTTTCCTTGTGAGTGAAATATTGTTGGATTGAGTGTTGTGAATGCTAAGTTGGAGTGAAAAGGATTGTTTGATAAGCATTGTTGAGTTTGGTTTTGAGATATCCAATATTAATTGATGAAGGTTTTTCTGGAATAAGAGTTGATGCTAGAAACCTTGTTTGATAAGCATTGTTGGAAATATTGAGTGAGCCTTCATGTGCATGATTAGGGTTTGTGAAAGATCATGAATATCATTGTTATGTGAAGTTTGTTTGATAAGCATTGTTGACTAATTTTTCATTAAGTGATTGGTTGAGTTGAGTTGAACAAGCTTTTGTGAGAGCTTGTGAGCAGATTTGAGTAAGTCCTAGAGAGGACTTAAGGACATATTTGTGTGAGCTTTTGTGGAAGCTTACAATATATTTGAGGTAAGTCTTGGTGAAGACTTGTTGAGAGATTGAAATTTATATTTATTAATTAGATTGGACAAGTTCTAGTGAGGACTTGTTGAGTAGATTTGAGGTAAGTCTTGGTGAAGACTTGTTGAGCAGATTGAGCAAGTTCTAGTGAGGACTTGTGGATAGATTTGAGGTAAGTCTTTGAGAAGACTTGAGAGCAGAGTTGATTGATTGATTTGTTCAAACCTTGAGTTAAGGTTTGGGGTAGATCTAGTAGAGTTGATTTGTGATTGGATCAAGCTTTGTGTTAAGGATTGAGGATAAATTTTGGTGCAAATTTGAGGATAGGTTTGTGCTAAACTAGAGATAAATATTGAGCAAATTTGTGCTAGATCGAAGGATAGCATTCAGTACAGATCTGAGACAAAGAATAGAATAGAGTAAGAGTAGAACTTTGGAGGTGACAGAGTAGAGGACAGTAGTCTCTAGTGGATAGAGATCCATTAGCCAAGGTAGTGAGGATAGAGATATTCTAAGTGAGGATAGAGTCTTCTGTGGATAGAGATCCACAAGCCAGTGTAGTGGAGGTAGTAGTCTTCTAAGAGGATCACCAACCAAAGTAGAGGAGAAGGAGTTCTCCTATGGATAGAGTTCCACAAACTTGATCAGGGGATTGGTGTCTCCTTTGGACAGAGGTCCATAAACATTGTAATAGGGAAAGGATTCCCAAGAGAATTTATTGAGAAAATTTTATAAGGAATATTTTCTCCGTGGAGTAGCCCACATTGGGTGAACCACGTTAAATCATGTCTCTCATGTGTGTGATGCTTTGTGTAATGTTTATTGCTTTAATATTGTTGATGTTATCATATGGATTGAAAAGTAAAAAGTTTTATCTTATACTATTCACCCTCCCCTCTCAGTATAAGCACATGTTATTCAAGTCAATGGTTGGAATAGATGTAATGATGAAAGATGACCTCAAACCTACAAGGGTGATTTGAGAGGTAAAAATAGTGGAATATTGGTGTGAAGGAGTAGTTATCATGACCTCTACTAATGTAGGGGGAGGAATAGGTGTTATGATTTGTGGACCTACCGATATCGTAAATGGGATTGTGTGGGTATCTTGTAACTATGAAAATGAAAGTGAGGTTCCAATGGAAACTGATGGATATTGCATGGATGGAGGTGATATGGATGTAATAATATAGGGAGATACAAGAGGGGGAATCACTGCTTATGAGACATGACTTTTAGAATAGGAGGGGAGGTTTTCTTGGTAACTTAGAGGTGGAGGAATCAGAGGAGAAGATATAGAAAATGTACCTATCCCTTGGTGAGGACTGATGTGCATATTGGTACATGCCTGATCACTCATTTAATGGAAATTGAACATGCTCTTATTCTGTGCCTCTTTCATATCTTTATTGTTCCTCTTATTGAGGCATTCTAAAAAAGGTTACCACAAATTATGATCCAAAGATATCAGCTACTGATTCATCTCCTTGAATACATTCTTGATCATATGATTGTGAAGTATTGGGCTTCTCTTGTTATTGAAGGGATGTATAACATGTGAATCTCATGATATAAGTTCCATACACAACTTGCTATTGATCACCTATGTACCTAGGTTCCACATAACCCTCAAAATATTCTCCTAAATCCAATATTTCTAGTCTTTACTCAATCGGGATAGGTCCTATGCTGCCCAACTTGTTAGGGTCCAATCCTTTTTCTTGGTACTCTTACCTTTACATTAGATGAGCACCTGGTCCATATGTTTATAATTCCCCTATTGGGGATTGGAAAGTAACCTGTTTAACCTTACTAGAAGGGATCTCTTTTGTATTAATCTTAATTTTTGAGGAGAGGGTGGGGGTGTTAAAATGGTAAAAGGATTCAACCTTGACCTGATGGCCCATTCATTACTTGCCTCCTTTTTTTAGCTTGTAGGTCTCTTGAAGCTTATTGTTAGGAACTTTTTGGTGCCCTGCTAGGTTTAGCATGTGAATAATAATAGGCTTTGAACACTTTATTAATTTTTATAGGATACCTAAAGCTTATGGTATCTTTTCTTACCCATATTTTTCAAAATTCAAACAACTTTGCAGAATTCCAAATTTTTGTTCTCACCAAATCTTTAACATCATCTTCTACAAAAATATGCATTGGATGATTTTTTGGCTCATAATATACCACCTGATCGTAGAAGTATCTCCAGGGGAGTAGTGCTTCCATATGTTTAACATCCCACTCTAATTCATATTTTCATAATTTTTTTTTAATTTCTTGATGTGGGGATGGAGAGTTCTTTTGAAACTATTTATTTTCTTTTGAAACTATACCTCCATTTGTGAGGAAGCTCCACCAAACCCATTTCTCGCATGTATTTGGTAATGCTTTTGTATTGTCCTTTACTAACCAATATATCACTCACTTTTAGGGGATAGGTGCAGGTGCCCTTCTTCCCTTTCTAATTCCATAGATGATGTTAGTATAATCCTTCTGGTGGTAATATTCAAGAGTAAAAGTTCACCTGGTGACATAGTGGGGTAGGACAAAAGGTTTCTTAGTGAAACTGTATACGCGAATGATTTTCCCTTCTGTTAATATATACCAATCACCTTCCTCTTCATCCTTATTCCTTAAAATATCTCTTTCTAATTGGGGAATTTTGGAGATATATCCTTTTAGCAGCTTCAAATTTGGTCCTAGGAATTCTCTATTGAAATTATAAAATGAATATCCTTTGCTCAAAGCATTTATGCATTTTTATATGGGTTCAGTGGTTCCATTAGGATTTACTCTTTATGTAGGGATGAATGGCAATGCTTCATGGTTAAAGTAGAATAAAATCCAAGCCAAATTGGAACGTCTAAATGAAGACCCCTCCTTCTTCTCTTTCATCCAGCTTATGTATTATTGGGACCAGACTACTAAGTATTGAAGCCAATAAAAGAGTATTGATTTGTTGTTGTATCCAGAGGATTCATTATTTTTTGGGTTAGAGATGCAGTGAACCGTAGCTATCTGTCAATTGTACACTTGTCTATCGAACTATAAACCAAAAATTATGGCTAGCATGGAGAAAAGTTATGGATCCTTGAATTCTTCCAATTTGATGGGGATTGGAGGTAGGGTATTGCAATTCCATGTTTTATCTAACTTTCTATCCATCAAGATTAGAAAATTTCTTCCCTCTTCGATATGCTTACTTAGAGCATAATATTGAGCTTGGACCTTAGAGGAAAATGGTTTGGCTCTCAAGCTTGGTTCTAATCCTATGGTGAAGGCATTATTTAAGGATTGAGATTTGAAATACATCAAGGTTTTACCCTCAATGCTCTAAAATATTTTTTTTTTGGGGTTAATATTTTCCATGATAGCTTGGATGAGTTCAGGGTATGGATGCACATAATCGCACATGTAAAAATATAGTAATGAACTTACCACTATCAGCTTTGATCTTGAGGATTATATACACTTCATGACCCTTTTTTCTACCTCTATCCCTATTTGAGACTTCTCCTTGAAGGTGGTAACTGTATCGGTAATTTTTCTTGCATTATCTTGGAAATGACTACTTACTTGGATTATCTTGGAAGTGGCCTTCGTGGTAGCATCATATTGTGATGCCATGGTTCTGGGTGAAATTGAACTACTTCCTTTTGAAAGAAAACTTTGAGCTCCTAGTTGCTCTATATAAAACTTACTCTCATATTTCCTTTACACAGATCTTAGAAATCAAGTTTCTCCACAAGAGTAAATTCTGTTGAGCATTATTAAACATATATTCATATCAGTACGTGTTGTTTAAATGAGGTGGTTACAAAATTCCTCTGCATGTAAAACAACATCGATGCCATTATTTCCTATGATTGGATCAACTTCAAAGTTGATAGTTTTTCTTGGAAACGTATGCACTTCTCATACTTGGAAGTAAAAAATATAGCTCTAGATTTGCTATGGATCATGGGACTTCCACTTATTTTGAGATTTTATAGATCGAGTGTAATCCTCCTCAGATATCTCTTTTCTTATTTATGTAATAAAATATTTTTTTCTTGTAATGAGGTGGCACCACTGTGAGCCACATAGCATGGTTGACTTATGAGATAGTTGGTCATTGTGATTTGTGAGGGTACTTTCCACTGTAGATTAGCCTTTGTCTTTTAGTTTATCTTATCTTAAAATAAAGTGTAAAAAGTGAAAATATTTACAATTTTATGATACATATAATACGCATGGGATGGCTCACTATTGGATGTACATATTGAGGTGATATCTATTCACTGGGATGGGTAGCACCTCCCCTTCTTGATTTTTCAATTGGAAGGTATTTTTTTGTTTGACAGATTCTATTTGGAATGGACCTTCCTAGAATGAGTCAAACTTTTTGTGCTTACCCGGCTTGTCTTTGTCTACATTCCATTTTAAAATCAAGTCACCAACATTAAACTTTTTGAGCATGATTTTCTTGTTAAACCAAAATTTTATTTGTGATAATTGTCTCTGGAACCTTTGGTAATATTCCTCCCTCTGTTCTTCCAAATGCATCAGTTGAAGAAGTATTTCATTCATAGGGTCTTCTTTATCAAAATTGCTATCATAAATGTATTTCAAAGCTGACAATTCTAAATGGAATGGTAGCATGACTTCTTTTCCATATACCAATGTATAGGGAGATGTACCTATATATTTTTCATGGTAATTTGATTTTCCCATAATACCTGGTTCACCAACAAATTCCAAGATTTCTTATTGTATTCTAATGATATTTTGAGCATCCTGAAGATATTTTTATTGCATGATTCTGCTAGGCCATTTCCTTGTGGGTAATAATTTCAAGAATTCTTCAAGTAAATGCCATATTTTCTAGCAAAGTCTATATATTTGGCTCCTATGAAATCTGGGTCATTATCGCTTACTAAATATTTAGGGATTCCAAACCTGGTTATCAAAGTTTTAAGGAATTCGAGCACTACATCCTGATCACACCTCTTGGTTGGTATTGCCTCCAACCATCTAGTGAAATAATCCATGGAAGTTAATATGTACCTGTGGCCTACTAAATAATTAGTATTTATCTCTCCAATAAAGTCTATACCCCACTGTTGAAAAGGTTTATCAACCTATATTTGTTGTAGAGGCATTGTAGCCTTTTTATTTCTACCTATGTATATTTGGCATTTATTGCAAGCTCTAGAAATTTTAAAAGCATCAGAGAAAACATTAGGCAAAAAATAACCTACCCTTATAATTTTTAGTGTAGTAGATCTTCTTTAATAATGAACTCCAAATGGTTTTTCATGAAATTACTTTAGGACTTTATGCTTTTGATTTTATCTTATGCATCTTAAGAGAACACCATCAAGGTTTTTTCTGTAAATTTCTCTAGAAAGTATGGTATAATGCAAGGCTTGAAGTCTATACCTCCTCCTTTGTGAAGCATTGATATTTTGAGGATAGATCCTGATCTAGAAGTAACTTGTGATTTGATCTATCCAATCATATTCCTGTGGGAGAGTCTCATCCTTTTGATCTAGCTCATTGATTTGGCATACCACTTCTTCTCATGGATTTTTTGTAGCTACCAATTCTTGATAGATATTTGTGCCCCTTACCACCTTGGTGGGGTGAATTTCAATGTCATACTCTTGAATATTTATAATCCAACCTACTATTTTCTCACCAAGTTCCCCTTGTAAGATGAAATCTCCTACGTCAAGATGAACTACATAGATCAGTGTTTTTCTTTGAGATAGATACTATCTAAAAAATTTTAATGACTTCATGACAACAAATACTTGCCTTTATATGAAGTTGTATTTTACCTAGTATTTGTGCAAGGTTTAGCTCCAAAATAAGATAGGATGCTCATTTCCTGTTCATCATTTTGGGTTAGTACATCGACATTACTCTCTTTAATGCCATAAGCATAGAGAATGAAGTCTCTATCAAAATTTATATTGACTAATACAGGAGCTATAGAGATGGTATGTTTGATCATTTGAAATGCTTGCTTTCTTTTATCGCCCCATTTATAATCTGCATTATTTTTGAGAAATTCTAAAATAGGTCTTATAATTTGAGAAAAATTTAAAATAAATTTTCTTAAAAAATTAATCTTCCCAAAGAAATATTACAGAGACTTCTTGTTCATTGGAAGAGGTAATTATTGTAGTGCTTTTACTCTATCAGGGTTAATAGGCATTCCCTATTTTGATACTACATGCCCTAGTAGCTTTCCTTCATGACCTGCAAAGATATATTTCTTAGGATTTAATGATATGCCAAATTCTCTGCATTTCTAAAAAACTTGTTCTATATGACAAAGATGATTTTATATTTCATGTGAGAACATAGTCATATCATATAAGTATATCTAAAATATTTTGTTGATCAATTTACCAAATGCATAATACATAGCTCTTAGTAGCTTAAGTAATTCCTCCCACATAATTGCTTCAATATTGGGGTTGACTACCCTTTGTTTTTTCTTGAATGGTCTAGCATTCGACACTAATTCGATAGTATGTTGGATGACGTTTTTGTTGTATAACTTAAAATCATCATAAATTCCAAACTATTATATCTTGATACTTGTGGCATAAAGCTCTAAAGCTCCCAATTTCTTCTATAGTACACTAGATACCAAACTTCAACTTTTCTCCATTTTGTATTTCAATTTCTTAGTAGATTTGGTCATTGACCTTCATTTGCTTTAATATTTTGTCATCTTCATTATCGAATAAGCTCTTTATAGTAATCAATATTTTGGGTATATGGTTGTTTTTCAACTGAATCATCCCCTTTTGATCAAATTATTGAACAAGCTCATCGTTTAAAAGAGCATGGTCTACTTCTTTGATTAAAAAATCTACAATTTTCTCATCATCTTCAAAGACCTACCAGTAAACTTTTTTATCAGGCATGGATGATCTTAAAACTAGTTTAACTTTCTTATATTTTGGATATCCATAATCTACTGAGAGAGATAAATTGGCTCCCTTAATAGCTAATGCATCTGCTAAAGAATTATGTTGTCTAAGGACAACCCATAAATTCAAAGCATCCAAATATTCCATCAGGTCCTAAAATTTGTTCCTATAAGCTTTTAGATAATTATGCTTATTGCTATACTTTTTAGTAACCTAATTAATGATCAGTTTTGAGTCAATATAAATGTCTAGCATCTTTATGCCCATCAGTTCTGCTTGTAACCCTAAACAAAGAGCTTCATACTCTGTAGTATTATTTGTGCAATACCATGAGAGTCTAAAATAAAAACCCTTTCTTCCCTTAGATGGAGATTTTAGGACTACACCTGCTCCAACTCCATTTTTGCATTTTTCTCTATCAAATCACATTATCCAAATTTTGGACTCTCTTAATGAATGATTGGAGATTGCAGAAATTTTCTTATCTACTTATGATATTATACTATATGTCCCTAGTCTTGTCTCTAGAAAAGCTTTATCATTTTGGAAAGGTAGTTGATCATCAGCTTCCAAATCCTCTAGGAGTTTTACCAGTTCTAGCTCTTCCATGACTAAGTGATTGTACATTTTTTCTTCTATATTTTCAATATGGTAAGTGACTAGATTTTTAGGAATCATTCTCATCCTTATTTCTTTTATGAGGTATCATCATACCAGAGTAGTATAGGTACATGTATCCTCCCATATTGGTGGTAAATTATCTAGAAATACATAAGTCAAAATAGGGTTCAAGGTCTACCACTACGATCTCTTGTACAGTAGTGACCTCAGGAGCTCTATGCAACCTCATTAATACATATTTTAACACTTCCACAATTTTCACTGGGATACCATCTATTTGCATACCGCATTGACAAGATCAAGTGTATTCCATACCCATATCATCACAAACGATCTTGGGTTTACCATGGTAGATGCTCTAGAGTCACTCATATAGTTATGGACAATCCATCCTTTACTTTTCAAGAAAATATAGAATGGGAGAGGCTTATTTTTTTAAGCATAAGGTGTTAATTTTCACTATTCTAGGGGCTGGTTGAGCACGGTAGCCATCTCTTTTCCTTGAGATTTTTTTTTAAGAGATTATTTTAACAAATAATTTGACTAGGGAGGAAAAGAGTGTCATAGAGACTTGCTCTTGATGTTATATTTATAATCTCTTCAACAATGTTAAATTTAGGTTTATCCAAAGGATTTATCTCTTCTCTTCTGTCCATATCTTTGAATCTTCTTCTATATTGTTGGGTAACTTCAATCCTCTACCTTTTAGTGATAGAGGGAAATTGTAGTTTCTCTCTAGCTTCCTCTTTAGAACCTGGTTGTTCTTTATCCCTGTGTATTTTTTTGGGTGCAACTTTACCCTTTTCATATCTCTAGGGTTTTAACTCTGTAGCAGCTTGAGCAATAGGGAATTTGTCTTTGTTTGATAAGGGTTTATTTCTTATTCTAATAAGGAACCTAAAATGATCCCAATTTATGAGAATCAATTTGTATTGGTTTCTTTCCAGATATAGTCAATACTATGACATGTTCTTAATTGGAAGATTTGGGTTCATCTTCTTTTTTTTCATGTTATCTCAGAACTAGGTTTCCAAAACTAGGATTTTGGTCTTTATTTATGTAATGAAATATCCTTGGTTGAGACCTCTCAACTTCTATCTTCTCTATAGAATTGACCTTATTGCTGAGTTTTCAAAGAATTATAAATATCAAGAAGTACTGAGAAATCCTGAGATGGTTGTGATGGAAGAGGAGGAAAAGGTACAACAATAGGTAACTTTGGATTTGAGCTTGTCGTTGAGAAATGAGTTTCAATAGGAATGGGATTCATGGAAGGAATATATGATACAGATGGTTGTTGTGTGATTATAGGAGTATATGGAGTAACATGCTTGGAGGGTAATATTTCAACTAAAATCAAGATATTTTCAACATGAACCACTGCTTGGTAAACATTAGGAAATGTGGTGATTCCATATTTTTGAGTTTTCAAACCAATATCTAGCCCTAAAGCTCTGATGTAATATCAATAGGCTAAGGGAGAAGTAGGTCTAAACTCATTAGGGATTATTTTCTAAGTTTTGCTAAATTTGAGATCAAAATCTAAAATTGATTCTTTTGGGTGTCTCTGAATGAATGTAAACTAATTTAGGAGCGAGAATGAATCTGCAGACTCATTGAATTATTCTAAAAAAGGTCCTACAAAATTGACCTAATTCCTGATAGAACCATTTCCAAGGTTTTGAACCAATGCCTAATATTACCTCTGAAATAAAGAACTATTAACTTTACGATGACATCTTTATGCCTTATGTTATGAACAACTGCCATTGATAATACATAATGAAAATGCTCATAAGTTGTTATTCCAATACCATCATAGGTAGGGATGGCTTTAATAGTAGCTTGGATAATGTAATGTGAAGCTAGAAATGACAGTAGAGTTCGGACATCCCAATTTGGGTAACTATGTAGAACATCATCCCATTCTTCTGCCATATTGGTCTATATGCTAGAAGAATCTGAAGAAGAGGATGTTTTTGGGATTTCTTCTACAGAAGTTTTAGAGGAAGAGTATATAGGATACTTTTATCCTAAGAATAGCTCATAAAAATTTGTAGGCTATTCACTTTCCTTACTTGTACCACTTGTGAACATGAAAATTTAAAATCTAGGATTGAGACTTTACTAGATTTTATTTTTAGGTAGTTGCCAAGTGAATTTACTTTCTCTACATATGAGGTCAAAATAATTCAATAAATTTGTATTCCTCTAGGTAAAACATATATGGTGGATTTCTCCCATTGGGTGTGCCAAAAGTTGTTATAGCCTAGTTTGTCCTCTAGCTCATGCTAGAACTACGATTATCATATCTTGGGATTTGAAGGTGAGAACCCGCTGATCACAACCCAGACTAAACATTGGGAGAATCAAATTACTTTGATTCAACCTCCAAAGAAGGTTGGATCCTTGTCAACTTAATGAGTGTTGACTCTATTTAGCTCAAATAAAAGGCGTTGGGCATAGAAATGGTAGGGTTAGAAACAAATGGAATTAATATGGATGGGTGAAGCTAACAGCATAGACATCCACACAATATCTCCTAACAAATGATTTTAGAAAGGCATCTAGAGGATTAACAACATTCAAAAACTATGCAGTTACATTATTGAAATGGTTTTTTGCATGTTCACAGAACTATTCCAAATATCTAGAAATATTGATTATCCAATTTTAGTAGAATAATATCAATACCTTGATTTGATAGAAATAGAATTCTCAAAAAACATGTATGCGGAAACAATTAACTTGATCTACTCTAAGTTAGCTTTTCAAATTAACAAAATAGACTAACCATAGCAACAATATGAGATAATATCTAAGAATCAGATCCACCATTCAACACAAGCACAAATTCGAGGTAAACATCCTCTGTAATGCTTCATTCATCAATTTTTAGAGATTTACATAGTGGTGCAAGAAACCACTCTAGAGTTGACCATTTAGAAGGAATTTGTTGCCCTTATTTATAAGTTTTACAATAGTCATTTTACTCTCAAGCATTACAAGAAAATTAAATTTTATCGTGGTTTTTCTAACCACTTGTTTTTCATGATGCCCACCAATTACGCCCTCCTAGTTCTATTGCAATGTCCTTTTGGTTGAGCTCATCATCGTTGTTGGTGATTCTTGAAATAAATTCCTCTCCATCGATCTCACAACTGAATCTGGTTTAGCATGATGTTGTAGAAGGTTTTGGGCTATAATTGCTTTCTGTTTGGCTTCTCTAGCATCAATTTGAGTTTTTTCCCTGCTTCTAGGTTTATGCACATGAAATTTCACCAAAAAACCTTAAGGAGGGTAGAAGTTTTCATTTTAACCGTATATTTTATCATTGTATGGTTGTAGCACCGCTTCATCTTTACGGAGGGCAACAAAGGAAGAAGATAAATCATAGCTTTTTATCTTTAGTTCATTCTCATAGTTTTTGGTGCTTCTCAGTTTTAGCTTTTTATCGATGCTTTCCATTGTATGGCTTATGCAAAGAAGGAGAGAAAGTGTACCTTTTCATTGTTCTTGTTTTCACCTTTTGTCAATGCTTATCATTTTTAGCATTTTCTCGATGCTTTCCCGTTTATGCAGCTTATGTGAATATGATCGAGAAGCACGACTCCTACAACTTCTTTTTTTTACTCTCTTTTTAATGTTTCTCAATTTTGGGTTCTTTTCTAGTTGCACACTTGATACAAAAAAGGTTGAGAAGCATGGTATTTCTGGACTTCTCACATTTACCTTGATTTTACTGCTTTCTCGCTTTCCACCTTTGCATGGAACTTTTCAAATTTTTAATGTCCTTCCCTTTTGCACGGTGAGTACAAAGGAAACCTAGAAGTGCACCCTTCACCATACTTCTTACTTTTGATTTGATTCCAGTGCTTCTTAGCTTTGGACAGTTTGTAGTGCTTTTACATTTCCTTCTGATACTTAAGCCAAATTTTACAAAATTTTGGCTTAAGTATGAATGTATCCATTTTTGAGACCAATTATGTATAATACCATCTTATCTATTATGAGATCTAATTTGTGTCCCTCATCATATTCACCTTTTTACTTACTGTCAATTGGTAGGTCATGTTCCCCTTGCTAATATTTTTATTAAATCTTATTGTAAGTGGGACCTAATGGTACATATTTTTCTAGATGTGGAGTATACATATTTTTTTTACGTACTAGCAATGAACTAGTGACCATTTATCCTCAACTTCCAATTTGATCATATTGAGATAGTATTTGTGTCAATGTTGGAATTATAATCGATGACAATAATTGTTTGTTCAAGTTTTATAAATATAATTAGAATATTTCAATCCTAAAACCTAATTTTCTAGCTAATTTCATGCCACTTTAGCATGTTTCTATGGATTGAATTCATTCATAAAGTGATGTCCACATATTGGTTAGTTAGTGACCCAAGGCTTAACACCTCTTTTTGTTTTTGTTTTTGTTTTTCAATTTGAGACTTCAAATTCTAGAGATTGGTCTAATGCTAAGTAAATAATAATTCAATATCATCTTCATCATTTGAATTTTCTATGATTTTGAAGACATGATTTATTTAAAATCAACTTCCATATGGGAACGGTTTTATCCAATATAGTAATAATATTGTAAATCTTGTTATATAGATAATAGGTCTAATCAATGTAAATATTTTAATATAATGTATTTAAGTGTTAAATTCAAGAAGCAATATTAGGATTTTTCCAAATATTTTTGTTATATTTAGATTCATCACCATCTCACGTGAATATTCCTTCATTATATTCCAAAACCTAGAATAATTTGATAGATAATCCATCTAAACATAAATAACTTTTTATTTTAAATACAATTTATAATTATTTTATATACTACCTTTGTAAGAGTCTCATTAAAATATTATTTAATAATGGATGGATTACAATTAAGAATAAGGTCTTCAATATTACTTAAAGGGTCCTTTTATTTGTAAAAAATAATATTGAAGTATCTTGTGGATTCAATTAGGTTTACTTGTAAAGATATATTGCATTCTTTATATTATCCTATTAGTTATTTAAAATAGTTAGTTCCCCTTCTTGTCTTAATTATCTAATGGAAAAAATGTATTGTTAAATCACCATCTTCTACCCATGTAATTTTAGGGTTTTGTCTCCATAAGATCTCTTGGAATACTTCCAATGACTTTAATTGGTTGAAGAAAAAATTATCCTCTTGCAACAAGGATCTGGTCATCCTTATATTTTCCCTAACATCCCAATAATGCTTGATCTATCTTCCATATCTATCATTTCTCCTTGGATATACATCGATGATTATTTTTTCTTAAAATATTTTAGGCTTTTGAACATTTAAAAATATGGTTGTTCTTTGGTAGGGATTTTCAACAATCAACTCAAATCTAAATAGAGGAGTCAATAACATTTCTAACATACACAAAGAATGAATAATAGGATATTAATCTAAGTATTTTTTATTATAATCTTAGATTTTAAACCAAAATTTTAGAGCATCCAATTCTCTAAAACTAAAAATTTATCTATTCTAAATGTCTAAGATCCAAAATTCTATTGAAATATAAAACATGCATATCCACATTAAACTTTGGATGAGAGTTCATTCATTGGATCAAAATTCATATGCCATAGTTTCATGGATAAAATTACCTCATAATAAAATTTCAATACTACTTAAAAATATTTGGTTTAATCTACAGTTTAACATATAAGAATAATGAAATACCTATTTTTAAAAGGATGATATCCATGTCAACTTCTAGTTGCCATACCTTCCATGCTCATTATTGTATCAAATTGGGATTTTTTCAAACTCCATAAAATTACATATTAAGTCATCTTAGTTTATGCAATCAATGTGTTTTACTATTACATTTGGTTAATAACCACCTTAGGTTTTGATGCATTGCATTGTAGACAACCATTGTTTTTTTGGTTGCTTCTAATTTATTGTATTGGTTTGATTTTTTTTGCAACACATTAGTTACTTTTTGAAGATGAACCTTTGGAAATTTATCATATAATATTTAAACTGCTTATTTAAAATTTAAAAAAAATAGAAATTAAAAAACCCTTAGCTAACTTTGTCATAAATAGAGCTATTATTTGGATCCTGGTCCTTCAAGGTTTCTACAAAATTGATCAGTAGCACTATGGGTCTGATGTTGGATGGTGCATATCGCAATTGGGATAGGCATTCATTGTTGAAATAAATCAACTTTTTCCTAAATCTAGAACATGTACAATGCAAAGGCCTTGTCTTCATCGTGGGATAGGTTGATTAAGGTTATTATGAACTATTTTACGTTGAATTCTATGTATGATGTCATGCGTAGTTTCCACGCTATGTTTCTAAATCATCTTAGTAGACAAATATCGATGAGTATCCCCTTGTTTTTATTTCATTCTATGAGGAAGTCGATGTTGGATGTTCAAGGAGGGTGCGGTCAGTTTTCTCTTCACCAGGGATTGGCCCTTTTGGTTTTTGAGCAAGCTACGATGGAGAAAGGGGTCACGATGATAGATATTATGCAATCTTTGGATGCTCTTTCAATCCTTGTGCCTGGTCAGGTTTTGGTGACTTTGAAAATCTTGAGTGATGACCTTGAGGATGTTTACTAGTTTTCGATGGGCTTTGGTCCAGAGAAGATTTCCCGTAAGGTTCACGTTTCTTCTAAAGGTGTGAGGGGATTTGCTATTAAGAGCTCTATTGATGAGTTTGTGAAAACTCCCTAGTTTTTTTATGACTACTCTTCTGATAGGGGATCCTTCTTCTATCAGTGTTATGGAAGGTAGTGGCACCCGTAAGTCGATGCTTGATTGGTAAAAAGAGGGATGTGGCAGAGTCTTCTCCCTTATCCCTTCCGAATGATGTGGAGGTTCTTCCTAGATAATTTGTAAAGGATAAAATGGTGGTTGATGTTTATACTTTGGGGGATGCTTCTGCAAAGAAGAGTGCACTTTTGCACAGTTTAAAATTGATGGAAATCAAGCAGCATGCGGTGTGGAGTTCTGTTAAAATGACGTTGGGTTATGCTGAGGAGGTTGCTCAAATATCTGGTAATATTGTCCACGATATTAATTCAATGTTGTAGAACTCTCTCGGTTCTCTCATTGATATTTTTCGTCTTATTTTCCTTGATGTTCTTTGGTGTACCTCTTTTCCTTGTGTTTTATGGTTTGCTCTTCTGGCTGCCTTTGTGTTAGGGATTTTTGTAAAAAGTTGTGAGGTCCCTTTCAAAACCCTCCTTTTCTTAATACTACAAAAAAAAAATAGAGCTATCAAATTAAAGGGATAAAAATTAATTGTAAATGTTTTATCATTTTTAACTTTTATAAATCAATATTTATTATTTAATGATAAATATTAAAAATAATCATTCAAAAGAAAAATATTAAAATAACCATTCTTTTTTATTGTGTTATAATTATTTAAATTATTAATAATTATTATAACATGATGAATTTTGATGTAATAATAATGTGTTACAAGAACAATTGAAAGGACATTCAAACAAGATATATTGGTATGTTGTGAATTGTGCAAACAAGACTCTTTGTCAAGAAGGAGAAAAGGTAAATTAGAAATACTTTAGTTTTACTAGGAATATGTTTCAGTTTTTTTATGAAGTCTGAAATATTTTTGTAAATAGGTTTTGGGGACCCTATACAAAAAATCTGTCTCTTTATTTACCTAATTTAAAAAAAAGGAAAAAAAAAAAAAAAACTCAACATTAAATACAAATCCATGGAAAAAAGTGTGGATAACTTAGTGAATGCTTTGTTTACAAGTTTTCTTTTATTTTAAGATTTTTTTAACTAGTTATATGAGATTGAAATCAATCTTTCTTTTAATACATCATGATGTATGTATATCATCTAAATCACCTAATAATGAAGACTTTAAAAATCTAAATAAAAGTCTAAAATTCTAATCATATAAAAATAAAGTTGTACACCATACTTAAATGCCAAATATATATATAAATACCAATTACAAACATTTCACCATAGCTTGACATAATTTATTTGATGAAATGTCGTCAAAACGTAAAAGGGGTGGAGTTTTGCAAACAAGGAGCCCAGGATAGACTTGTGAAAGGAATTTTCGAACATAAGAAAATCCTTTGGGTTAAAAAAGTTGCGCCAACCGCCCACAAGGATTACAGTCTTGAGTCAAAGCTTTGCCTAGGAGACGACACAGCACCGCGCATCAATCTCTTTACTAAGAAGCAACCCCAAAAAGGAAATGCTAGAGAAAATAAGTTCTATATGCTATTCCTATTGTATATTACCTTCCGCATATTACGGTCGGGACGAGTTTAAACATGATGTACAAAATGAAATTATCGGCGCCGCCAACTGCAGTCGTTCGCGAAGCTGCTATCTTTGACTCTGACTGTTGTCACACGAAATTACCAAAAATATCTTTAGAAGCTTGTGGAAATTTGTGCGATTGAACTATTGACTTGACTTTCTAGACGCAGAGACTAGCAAAATTTGGACCATGGCTGTGTATATGTTCATGCTACTTCTATTATACAAATAAGGATCCCGATTCAATTAATTGTAGCTACTCAAAGAAATCTTCTTTATTTAGATATTCAGGAAGTATAGGCCAATTTTGCATTGGGTAAATTACGGCTTCTATGTTAAATTAGAGCTTAAAGATCTTGAGAATGGTAAAGAGTAATACTTGTCATAAGTCAGTCACGAAAGCCTTAAAGAGGTTACAGGAGTGTAATTCACAAAGATACGGGGTCAGAGTGATTCACATCCGGAGTCCATCAGTTATCAAGACAAGTAAACTGATTTTAAAGATGTTGTGCAATAATTAATCGGCAAGGAAAGATCTTCAAACCCGTCCCTTGCCACGACTGGAAATAGACATCTAAGCGTGCAATTGGAGGATACGAATTACTACTAGTCCGTCAATATTTGCAAAAAAACATCAGCAATTGGAGACCCTTCGGCTCCTGTCAGTGATCAAATTCAGTACGGGATGCATTGTGATAAAATGATTGGCGCATCAACTGGGAGATTTAACTCGTTCTGAAAACATTGCCCTCTGGGAATCCATGCATACTGCAATCGAAGGCTTTCAATAGCCAGACGGCACAATTTCCATTAATTCGGCTGCTTCGTAGTGATAGAATAATGCTTGATTCTTTAGCGTCTTGTGAGGGTCGGGCGCACTTGGTGATTGCGCCAAAGCCTCGGCGCAAGTCTTGAGTGCGCCTTGTGCTGCGTAAGTCTTGAGTGCGCCTTGTGCTTGGCGCACTTGATGATTGATTGCGCCTTAGGTTGGGCGCAAGTCTTGAGTGCGCCTTGTGCTTGGCGCACTTGATGATTGCACCCAAGGTTGGGCGCAAGAGTTAGATGCGTCTCACTTGGGGCGCACAGGTGAGGTACGTTTCATTTGGGGCGCGAGGGGAGGTGTGCCTCCCTTGGGCGCACGGGGAAAGTGCATTCTCATTTGGGTACACGAAGAAAAATTCACATATATCTAGTGCAAACACAAACTGAGAAAATGAGACAAAACAAGACTTGCATAAACTGATTTATTGATTGAAAAAAACAAACTGCAAATGCAGTTTTACAAATCAAGACTTTTACAAAATCATCTGAAAACAAAGTTGCAGGATAAACACTGTAGGAGTTTCTTGGAGACTGCTGCTTCAACTCCTCTGGTCATCTCTACTATCCCTCGCTCTGCGATTTTACCAATATCGATTCTAAAAGACCACTCCGCCTTTTATAGTTGGGCGGAAGGGAGGATAAAGCTTATCCTCTGACATGTGCCACATTAGGGTTTCTGACCACCGAGGAAGGATAAGGCTTATCCTCTGACATGCACCGCATTAGGGTTTCTGACCAATCATCGAAGTGCAACTAACAACATTAACTGCGCGTGCTTGAAAATTGCAGCGATCGGTTTTGCATCGATACGATCTGTTAGGCGTCAAATTTGGTTTAATTTTCTAACACCTTCCTTTAAACTAGATTTCACAAAGAATTTGACGCCTAACTCGTAGACACCTAAAATGCATCATGTCGAGGCGACTACTCATATGGGACATGCTAGAAGACCATATGGAAGACCTTTGGATAGATCCAAGGTATAGCAGTGGTTTTTACCACTCATTTGGGTATCTTTGCCTAGTTAGTGCTAGTCGTTGTTGATACCCGTGGTTAGCAGTGCTCACTGTATAATGTCAGTCGTGGTTAGCACTCAGAATCAGTTAGCCTTCATCCAACCCAAAATCGGTTACAACGGTCAATTGGTTGCAGATTGGAGTGATTTGAGCGAGGAAGGTTCTGGATCCTTCCATCCAACAAGCTCAACTACCCAATCTTGATCTTGGCTTCATGAGGAAGCCACCCATAGCCTTGGGCCAATGCTATAAGACCCCCCTCTGAATTGGGGATAAGTATGAAATATATTTTATCAATTGAGCAGTGAAGCCCTGTCAAATTGCATAGCCAATTACATGCATTGAGAGGGATACTTTTGCTACCCAATTGGAGATCAAATTGCCATGGAAGCCCTAGGAGCCTAGGAGAGCCAAGAAACGCAAATCCATGCAATTGGTGCATAATCTAAACAATTCAACTGCCAAAACTGTCAGAGGACACAAAGGCGATCCTTGGACATCAATTTGACAAGGCAAATCAGAGAGAAAACCCTAATTCTAAGGGTAAGTTTACTCTGAGCTCCACCACAGGTATCAACCGCGATGAACAATGCCACCCGCACATCAGACCCGCAGTGAGCAAATGACTACAGATTCCCTTGTGCTATTTTTTGTAGATTAATTTATTAGATCATATTATGCTTAGTATAGGTTTAATTGGCATTTTCGAGACATATTACTAGTGGAATTAAGCATTTTAAGTAGATTTACCTTCATTTTGTGAATTTGGTAATTAGTGCAATTGTGGGTTATTTCATGCATTTATGCTTTCCATTTGATAAACTAACCCAATAGATAGATAATATTTGCTTTCTTGCACATGTTTTATGGCAACATTTCATGATTAATATAGGTTTACTATGTTTTATTCATTTTCTTGATTACATGCTTGTTATGGCATCTTTTTGTGAAATATCCTTTTAAAGCCTCATCAAGAGAGGCCTCCTTTGTTTTTAATGTTTCTTGTTGTTTATTGCATGCAGGACTAATAGGGTTTTGGGATGCAAGGTAAAAAATACCTCTAATCATGGAGAAGAGGGTCATCGACACCCTAGAGCAGTTTGTCTCACCCTGGAAGGTATTTTATCTCATCTACCCTTGAGAGGGATTAGATGCTATTGTAATTTTTGTATCAAATGGGTATCCCTAAGAGGGAAAAATTTGTAATTTGACTCAATTGAAATTAATAAATAATTCCTTGTATTCGTTTCATTTCTTGTTGTCAATTTATGCATGCCTATTTGTTTATATTTTTTCAATTGCAATAGTCAGCCTGGGTGTGAGCCTTTTTGGTGGTTACAGTAGGCGATCACGGGGAAACTCCACATATCTATCCATGATTAACTGACTGTGTTTATGATTTTTATGGTAGATGCTCCCTGTAGCTGATAGTCACGATAAAAAAGTTAACCTGCGGTTGATAGGTGCGGGCAATAGTTGCAGTTGTGCATCAAATTCATGGTCAGCAATAGACCAATCAGAGAATAAGAGGATAAATCTTGATCACATGTGGACTTGAGGTAGGTTTCACTATCATTTTCCTTTCCTATTTTCTCTGTCTGTCTTTTTCTAGCAAGCATAAAATGGTGACCTAAGTAGGACAACACTGAAAAAGGGTGAAATGAATTAGGTCCATTAGATTTTTTGTTCTAGGGTTTCATTAGGCACTTTTAGGAATAGTGGACCTCTGATTGTAGTCCGCCCTAAAATACAGCATGCTAAAGTGTCCTTGTATGTTGGATTGCTTTCTTAAGGCCCGATTAGAGGCCACATCGTCATTAGTATGCATTGTCTAAATATCATGTAGATTAATCATGTATGTTTCTGAAATACCAAATGTTCTTTTTATGCATATCATATAGAAAATTATCATGTGAGTGTTGTATTATGCATTTTTCTTTTTATGCAAATTAAAAAGAACACACACACACACCATGTTCCAAAGTAAACACTAGTGATTTGGGAGTCATATCCAACCACTAGTAGGGTTTCAATGATGGTGGAGGTGATTTCCATCCGTTGGCCCAAATCCCATGTATCCTATGTTTTAGATCAATACCAGATCCAAGAACCTTTTGTAGCCTAGAAAATTTGTATGTACTTCTCTTCAGAGGGTATGACGTTGACTAGGTGAAAACGAGTGAGGATCTGGGAGGACCTTTGCTCCCTGCCTGGGTGTGGACTTTCATTACCACACTTTGGGGTGATTATACAACCTAGAGTAAATAGCCAAGTTGTCGAGCTACGAGCATACAGATGAAAGCCATTAAACAATTGATAAAATCATCAACACTTTGCAAAACATGACAAGAGTTACTTTACTAATACAACAAATTGAAAACACATCAAACAGTCTAGGACTAATTTTAAAACTATAAAAGAGATAATCATCATTGTATTCTTTGTGTGTTAGTAAAAGTTAAATCTAGACATAGGAGACACAATGGTGTGTACACGGAATGGTTGACCTGAGCACAAACCCGAGATCAAGGCTCAAGCTCCACTTAGTGCACAACACAATGTAGAACTCCCTCAATTACAGAATCCTCCTAGACGTCGTTCAACGAGCATTATATGGGATAATTCTACACGAGGGAATTCCATTGAGAACACCCCAATTAGAGGGAGTACTAGACATACCTCTAGGCACAAATTAGAGCATGGGACTTCCCAGCATGGGAGTTTCACATACGACAGCATATACCATGACTACATTCCACATGGATCCATAGGTTTTGCCAAATAATATGTCATCAAGAGATCCAAATTGGTACCCCTTCAACAGGTATCTAAGGGAGGCTCACTACCTCCACCTCTAGAGCATAGATATGTCCAAGATCCGATCATTCAGGAGCAAACGAAGAGGATTGCTTCCAATCACAGGCCTGCATAGACTCCCCATAGGGGTGAACATACCAAGTTTACCATAGATATATCCAAAGTGGGAACCAACGGTACACCACCTCGTGAACCATAGCGTAGCAAGAAATTGGACAATCTAGACAAGGTCCTAGGGCATTTAGGATATAAGCCTACGCCTGCACCCTTGTAATTTGAAATTTCTCATTAATCAAATGATAAAAAGTACATTGCTTAAATACTTTAGAAAATAACAAACTAACAATCGTGAGAGAAAATAAGGGGAGAGATTCAAGGAGAGAGAGAGGATTAATTAAAATTGAATTTCTCCTTCACTCCTGCCGACCAGTTCTACCGACCGCTCCTGTCGTCCACCTTGGTGTTGTCGTCCACCTTGGTGGGTTAAATGCCAACATTCTCCCCCTTAAAGTTGAGAGGTCTGACAAGATAATCTCTCAGCTTTATATATTGAGCTTTAGCCATGCCTTTGGTGAAGATGTCTGCTATGTTTTCCAAAGTGCTACAATGTTTAAGCTCAACTACCTGGTTCTCCACCATGTCTCGGATGAAGTGATACTTCATATCAAAGTTTTTTGATCTGCTATGGTGGATAGGATTATATGCCAACTGAATGGCACTCATGTTATCACAGTACAATCTGGTAGGACCACTTTGTCATTCTCCAATATCTTCAAGGACTTTTCTCAACCATAGAGCTTGAGTACTAGCATATGTGATTGCTATATACTCAGCCTCAGTAGATGACAATGCTACAACAGAATGCTTTTTGGAACTCCATGTAATTAGTCCTGACCCTAGACTAAAATAGTTCCCTGATGTAGATTTTCTATCATCTATATTTTTGCCCCAATCACTATCACTAAAGCCAACTAACTTTACAGAATTACATTTGTGGTAATGGATTCCAAAATCCAATGTACCCTTTACATATCTCAGAATTATTTTAGTTGCTTGAAAATGCAGCTCGGATGGATCAGCCATAAACCTTGAAATAAGAGAAACAACATACTAAATATCAGGTCTTGTGTTGGTGAGAAACATCAAACTCCCAACCATGCTTCTGTAAGTGGTCATGTCAACCTTTGATGCTCCATCATCTTTGCTTAATTGGATCCCATGACCCGTTGGAGTTGCAACTGATTTGCAATGCTCCATGGCAAATTTCTTGATCATGTCTTGAGCATACTTGTGTTGACATATGAAGATCCCTCTATTTTTTTGATGAACTTCCATGCCTAGGAAGTAATGCATTAAGCCCAGATCTTTCATCTCAAATTGTTTCATCATGGAGTGTTTGAACTCCATATTCATCTTATCATTACTACCCATAAATATGATATCATCCACATATAAACAAACTATGAGAATATCTTTATCTTGCTTTAGGTAGTAGAGAGTGGGTTCACTTTTGCTCCGAGTGAATCCATATTCCTTGAAATAGCCATCAATGTGAGAGTACCATGCTCTTGGTGCTTTCTTGAGGCCATAAAGTGCTTTTTTTTTTAGTTTATAAACAAGGTTCTCCTTACCTTGTTCTTTAAAACCTTGAGGTTGTTGAACATAAACCTCCTCAGTTAAGTACCCATTGAGAAAGGCACTTTTTACATCCATGTGTTGAATTTTCCACCCTTTGTGGGCAGCCAAGGAAAGTATTGATCTGATTGTTTCTTGTCTAGCTACAGGAGCAAAGGTCTCCTCATAATCAATGTCATATTTCTAAGTGAAGCCTTTTGCTACAAGTCTTGCCTTGTGTCTTTCAATGCTCCCATCAGCATTGAATTTGGTCTTGTAGACCCATTTACATCCAACACATTTTTTTCCTTTTGGAAGCTTCACTAGCTCCCAAGTATCATTCCTTTTTATAGAGGTGATTTCCTCTTCCATGGCTTGTTGCCATACATCATGAGTACATGCTTTCTCATAGCTAGATGGCTCTAGTTGTGCACTAGACATTAAAGCATAATTAACTACATCTCCTTTAGGATCATTGGAGTCATCATCTCCATACATATGCAAATTTTCAAGTTTTTGTAAAACTACAGTCATTTCACTAGCCTAACTTCTAGTGTATCTTTTCTGGAAATTCTTATCCAACATTTGAAAAGATGGATGATTTTGTAATGTTATTTTACCTCTTGATGGAGAATCAATATCCATAGGTGAAGAACTTACTGATCTTTGTGGAGAAGGACTTGGAGTAGTTGTTGATGTACTCGAAGTAGTACTCATGCTTGGGCTTGGAGGAGGTGTGTCTTTGCTCTTCTTAGGTGTCACCTGCTATATTTGAGAAGAACTTGCATCATGGGATTCATCATCAACAAAAAAAATTTGATGACCCCATTCTCCCCCTTCATCAAAAATCACATCCCTGGAAAGTACAATTTTATGCGTCTTTGGATTGTAGAGTCTATATGCTTTGGTAGACTCACAATATCCTACAAAAATACATGCTTGACTCTTGGGATCAAGATTTTTCCTTTTTTCATCAGGAATGTGTGCATATGCTAAAGAACCAAAAACTTTGAAATGTTTTACATTCGGCTTCTTGCCATACCACCCCTCGTAAGGAGTGATCCCATCCAAACTAGAATTAGGACTCCTATTTAGAATGTAAACATTGGTTCTAACAACATCTTCCCAATACATGTTACTGAGATGCTTCGATTGAAGCATCGATCTAGCCATTTCTACTATGGTGTGGTTCTTTCTTTCTGCTACACCATTCTGTTGTGGAGTATAGGCAGTGGTGAATTGCCTCTTTATTCCACAATCTTTACAATATTTCATAAATGCCTTTGAAGAGTACTCTCCTCCTCGATCTGTCCTTAGACATTTTACAATGAACTCACTTTGTTTCTCTACATTATTCTTGAAATCTATGAAGCAATCAAAAGCTTCATCTTTGGTTTTCAAGAAATAGATCCAACACATTCTAGAGAAATCATCTATAAAAGTGAGAAAATAGGAATTATTACCTATGCTTTTTGTCTGCATTGGACCACAGATGTCCGAATGCACTAATTGAAGTGGATGATTGGCCCTCCACGCTTGTCCTTTTGGAAATTTGGACCTAGAGTGCTTTCCCAAAGCACACCCTTCACAGACCTCCTTGTGTTCATTAATTTTAGGAAGTCCTGTCACCATAGCTTGAGAAGTTAATAATTTCAAGCTAGCAGAATTCAAGTGACCATATCTCAAGTGCCAAAGCACACTTGGATTTGTGATAGCAATATTTGCAAGTTGAGCACCCCCTGGCTCTCCAAACTTAAGGGGAAATAACCTATTTTTGGTCATAGGTACTTGTGTGATGACTCTATTACAATTTTTCTTGTCAAAAATTACACATTTGCCTTCATCAAAAACAAGTTTGTAATTTTTCTCCATCATTTGTCCAACACTTAGCAAATTGTGTTGGAGTTTAGGGGTGTAGTAGATGTCATTCACCTTTTTGATGCCTTCTTTCATTGGAACCTCCATGGCTCCAATGCCTTCAACTTGCAAATATTTATCATCTCCCAACTTGATTCAAGATTTATAGGTGGAATCCATTGTAGCAAAGAGCTCTTCTTTGCCACTCATGTGATTGGAACAACCAGTATCCAAAATCCAAGTGTCATTTAGATTTTGATCTGATTGTCCATAAGAAAGAAATAGATTTGAAGTTCCTTCTTCTTCACCATAGTTGCCATATTGACCTCTTCCATATTGAGAAGTCTTGGACCAACAATCTCGAGCAAAATGACCAGGCTTGCCACAATTGAAACAAACTTTCTTTTTGTCACCTCCTCTTCCTTGATTGCCATTTCGACCTTGATTTCCACCTCTGCCTTGATTGCTACCTCTATTTTGATTGCCACCTCTGCTTTGATTTCCACCTCTTTGGCTGCTTCTACTTCTTCCTCTTCATTGTCCTCTACCTTGGCCTCTTCCTTGTCCTCTTCCTGCACCTTCATTGGATGAGAAGGCTTTATCATCGCCTCCATAGCTCGTTGAAGGAGATCCCTGTAATCTCTCTTCATGAGACATTAATGAACCGATTAATGCATCAAAAGTTAGAGTGGAAAGGTCTTTTGATTCTTCAATTATGATAGCAATGTGATTCCATTTTTGAAGAAGTGTTCTCAACACTTTCTTCACAACCGCTTTAGGTTTGACTTCTTCGCCAAGAGTTTGCATCTTGTTGACAACTGCTTTGACTCTTATGCAGTAGTCTCCAACTTTCTCATCTTCATTCATTTTGAGATTCTCAAAATATCATTTCAAGGTCTGAAGCCTTACTTGCTTCACCTGATCGCTTCCTTGGAAACCTTCTTTCAAGGCTTTCCATGCATCTTGTGTAGTTAAACAAGAGGCAATTCTTGGGAAGATACTTTTCTCCAATGTTTCTTGGAGATGATAGAGAGCAGAGGAATTGCTCTTTTGGGCATCTTTCTTTGTCTTCTTATCAGCTACACTCAATGTATTCCAATATGTAGGTTCTGTGTAACCTTCATCTACTATGTCCCATAATCCCTTGCCTATGAGTAAGGTCCTCATTTTGATGGACCAATACTCATAATCGAACCCATTAAATTATGGAATAGGTAGATTATTATTGGAGGCCATAACTACTAGAAATAAACTAGAAACACACTTTTATTTCTCAATTACAATCAAAGCACTCTACTTTTCAAAAGAAAAAAGTTATAGATTTAAATCAATTCTAGCTTGATTTACTCTCTCACTTATGGCATGTTCTACTTGCTGAGGTTCTTCTATCATTGGATTCACAAAGTTGTCTACAACTGAATCTTCATCATCACTTATAAGAATTATTTTTGGTGAATATGGTTCTGGCTCCAGTATTTCAACTGAGTCACTATTATTGAGATGTGGATTCTCTAACTCCTGTGGTGCAACTCCTACAGATTCTGACTCTTCAAATCTTATGCCAAAGGAATTGTCTTCTGAATCTGCTTCATATCCTAAATTTGGATGTCTTTGATGGGCTATTACTGCATTTTTCAATTGACTAAATACAGTATGTAATCCATATGTGCAAACTTTTTCATCAAAATATTCAGGGTTTTCTCTTACTAAAAGAGAACAAAGGGCTTGATAGTAGCCTATAGATCGTATCATGAATGATTACAAAATGTCTACCCTTTGATGCAAAAATTATCCCCCTTCTTGGGCTAATAGAAAATTTTCACTTTTCAAGCCTCTTAGGCTTTTTACAATTATTTCCTCTTAGGAAATGTCCTCTCTCTGCTTCCCTTTCTTTTAAATGTTGCAAAAAATAAATAAAAAACAACTTTATTAATAATATTAATTAATAATAAAATTAAATATCAATTAAAAACATTAAAAAAATGCATTTTAATTAATATTTTTATTAAATTATTAATTAATTTTAATAAAAGTGCTTTTATCCTTTGCAAAAATTAAAAAAATTAACTTTTAGGCTTGCATCCTTATAATAATAAAAATTTAAAGTGCTTTGTTGTCGTTGGGTTTCGAACCCATGACCGAGCGAAGGGGCAAAGGCCCTAAGACTAGCTCCTCGAGCCAGTCGGGCTACAGTGCCCGACTTGAAGGCTATGGTGAAGCCTTCAACTTAAAGGTGACCCACATCACCTTTTTTTTTTTTTTAAATGGGATTAAAATACCACATGCATGCGGAAGGAGGAAAGAAGGTGTTTAAAACTAAAGACGTGCACAGTTTGTTTTTATTGCCTTTGGGTAATCGAATGATCCACCTTTTACCAAAACTTGAACCAATCGAACTATGCCACATCACCGCCTTGTCACCCTACGCCACGTTAGCCTGTGCCTCGATAGCCTGCGCTCTTGGTCCACCATGTGTCCTATCTCAAGCTCCTCTAGGTTTGCCACGTACTTGATGTCAGTCCAATCGTCTATGTCCATGATCCTTGTATCTACTCCTTGTCCATCAGCCACATGTCCTCGGGCTGTGGGCCTACTCCACGTCACCACCTCAGGCCACGGGCCTACTCCACATCCGCCTCAGGAATCGTGTTATATTTCCACCAGGTCAGTTGCTTGGGATCCATATCCCTATCATACTGCTTGCCTCAAAATCCATTCCAGGGTCTATGTTAGTTTGTTTGCCTTGGGATCCATGCCAAGGTTCCACTCTATGGGCCGCTCCTTGACCTCACCTCGGGATGCATGCTCTATGGGCCGCTCCTCGACCTTAGGATGCGTGCCTGCCTATGGGCCCTCCTGGTCAACTCAGTGAGTCCTCACCTCGCCTGCTCGCCCGCTCTGATACCAAGTGTAATTTGAAATTGCTCATTAATCAAATGATAAAAAGTACATTGCTTAAATACTTTAGAAAATAACAAACTAACAATCGTGAGAGAAAATAAGGGGAGAGATTCAAGGAGAGAGAAAGGATTAATTAAAATTGAATTTCTCCTTCACTCCTATTGACAAATTCTATTGATCACTCCTATCTTCCACCTTGGTGGGTTAAATGCCAACAACCCTCTCATCCTGTGAGCATGTGTAGCGGGAGCACCATTAGGACCGTCAAGAACCTGAAGAGTGCTCCAAGCATTCTTGAGACATGCATGCTCCTACATCACATGCAAACATTGAGTATAGGAGACATCCTGACACGAATTTCATCTTTACAAATAGAGGGTAAGAGTGTGACAAATTAGTCCATTGGAGGACATACTCATAAAGTCACTCGAATAGAGTGCACCCCTCTAAGACCTCATAAGGCCAATCATATTGATAGAGATCATAGAATGATGTCAGAGTAGAGACTATAGATTCTCCAAGATCAATTGAAAGATGTTTGTACAGACAAGAATGCCTCAAAAACAAGAATACTCAAATGCAAAGGTTCATCAATAAAAATTTGTATGAACAACGCATGTGTGAATAGTGCATCCTTGATCAGAAGGAACGTGTAGAGATGGAGGATCGATTGGCTAGCACTGGTTTACATCCTCATAATGAGATCAGGTAACATGTCCATAGATGAGTGGCTTCATAGCCTAAGTTACACCCTGAGAATATAGGCACCCATACTCACCTTGCAACTCAACATAGATATCAACATCCAGTGTTCGAGCAGCATGAGCATAAGCAATATGAGAATGAAGTTGGAGAGGAATTAGAAAAATATTATCTAAAAATATCCCAATTCAAGGAGGTGGGCAAGCCTAGTCCCCCACCTCGATCGAGGAGGAACCTACCTTCGAAACTGCCTCCAAGACAATCACGAGAGGAGGAGTTTCTTTCTTTGCAAGCTTACAAGACCTTAGCATAGAAGGTTCAAGCCATAAAGAAGCAAGGACCAGCTTTTAAAAAACCTACCTTGAACAAAATTCACAATGAACCTCTATGCACGTTAGTACCTATTCAAGCATATCTTGAGCGTTTTAAGATGCCTAGGTCGGATAAGTTTTAAGGAAATGAAGATGCACAGGAGCACGTGACTAGTTTCCTAGATATGTGCTTTCATATTGAGAGCAATGATGCTTTACTCCTGTGCACCTTCATCATGACCCTCTTAGGCCTAGCTCAAGAGTGGTTCAACCAACTAAAGAGGCACAACATCACTAGTTTCAAACAACTAGCTGATGCATTTCTTGAACGCTTCTCCTTCGACGTCAAGAAGAAGGTAAACTTATCCGACCTGGCCGCTCTAATGCAACATGACGATGAGCTAGTGATGGATTATGGAAAGCGATGGAGGAAAATTATGGCAAAGTTGCCATTCTCCAACTATCCTCTGAATTAATATGAATGTTCATGAAGAATTGTGTGAGCACATTTTGTTATTACTATAGTTGTAGCAATACCATACATTCGAAGATATGTTGGTGCAAGCCAAGGTAATTGAGGACATCAAGTTACAAGAGGGTAACTTGAAGCTTAGGAATAAGAAGGAAGGACACAAGAAAAGTACTGAGAGACATCAGACCAAGCCAAACCATGTTAATCAGGTAGTGTTGAACCTTAAAAAGGGAGAAAAAGGGCAGCAAAAGCAAAATTATCAGGCCCAACCTCTGCCTACACAGTACGAGTAGCGCAACAACAATTACAAGGGTAAAAATAAGGAGCAACACCCACCTCGTGTATTCACTCAGTTATCGGAGTCGTTGACTTTGATTTTTCATCAGTTATGTGAGGCAAAGGCTATACACTTACCCGAGGTCAAGATGATAGACCCTAATCAACCTAAGCCTAAAGGCTATAAATATGATCAGTATTGCATATTCCATAGAATGAAGGGCCACGACATCAAGGTATGTTGGTCCTTCAAACATCTTGTGCAAAATATGATCGAGAGAGGTATGCTTCTCATCGACAACCCGCAAGCACCTGATAATAAAAATATGGGGATTTACAAAAATTCTTTACCTAATAATGAGGCATCGAGGAATAATGTTGGCGAGGTCAACCAAGTGTACATCGAACCACCAACCCATGGGTTCATTGGCATGGTCAATGTTATCACGAGGAATGTGAGGTATGAACGATCGAATCAACCTCCAACACCTATTAGGGTCCAAGTTGCACCTCCTCCAAGGCTAGCCTAGTATGTGCCCGGCCCACCAACTAGATCGATGGTGACCATCAAAAGTAGGTTGATTCAAAACCTACAGACAACTCCAACAAAGTTGTCAATATATGAGCTTATTCAGTAGTCTCCTAAGCATAGGGAGATGCTTATGGATATTTTAAGGTCCATAGAAGTGTAGCATTAGGATCCTAAAGCATTTACACACTTCATGGGGCATGTGTAGTAGTGTCAAGAGCCGGTCATTCAATTTCATGACCACAAAATCAAGACAATTTCCACTGTTATAGTAGACCCGCCATTGCATATTATCACTTGTGTGAATCACAAACCATTCAAGCAGGTTTTTATCAACATGGGGTCATCGATCAATATCATAACTACCAAGGCTTTAACTCACTTGAAGTTACCCAAGATGCATATCATCCCTTCCACCTTCACGTTGAGAGCGTTCAATGATGCATTATGCTCAACGGTCGATACTATAGTTTTACCTATCTAAGTGGGACTAAAGACCATCTCGAGTGATGTGTCATGTAATCGAAGGTGCTATGCAGTATAATATACTTTAGGGTAGGCCTTGGATCAGAGAAATGTGTTGCATCCCTTCTATTTTACACCAATGTATCAAATACATTCATGAGGGACACGTTCACATGGTGCCTTCAAATGAAGAACCCTTTAAATACGTGAATCTAGCAGATTTTTTGAGGGAAATTTTGCTCCCCTCAATGCACCTGGATGTGCAACTAGTGTCACCAATAAAATATCCAGGAGGTAAAGTCAAATAAGTGTGTGCTAGACCCACAACATCCGTATCTCAAAGATCGAAGCACACAATAACTACTTCTATTAGACCGACTGCATCCACGATACATCAGGATGATAGGAAGTTGAAAGAAAAGGTGGGCAAAAAGAAGATAAAGCAAAATCCCAAGTCAGTTATCATTGAAACCCCTACTCCTATGGAAGTAGAGGAAGTTCAAGGAGGAGTCTAAGAGGTACCTCAGCCTACTTTTCCTGTGTCTTCAGTAGGGTCATATGCACCACAGGTGACCATCCATTTGGTTAATCCTGGGTTAGGGAAATACATTGTGTAGAACATGATTTTCATGCCTATTATCAAGACTACACACGACATGGGCCGACCGTGAGCCCATCGCCTTCCTATAGGGATGGTGGAACCATTGGGGGTACCACCCAACCAAACCAACTTCATCTATGGAGGGTTAGACCAAGTTGCATCTCCTGTGCCCATGGATGAGGATGATAATGAACCATTCATTGTAAATGTTCATTATCTATATAACCTAAACTACGCCATGTGATACTTCGAGAGTTACCATTGGCATGATTACGGTCTCAAACTATTTGAGCAAGGGTGTAAGAGGCCTATAGAACCACAGTATCAATTACCTACTGATAGGTTCGGGTTGGGATTCTATAGTGGAGGATAGGCTGAACTCCTTACGGCATCTCTAGACCACCTATACCTCAGTCTGGGGGGTGAGGTTGACTTCAATCCTTATCACCCTAATCCTTCTATGTTCCATAGGGATAACTGGATGGTGTCTTATGTCACCATAGCACCACCCGAGACATATCATGAGGATATCTTGGTGGATGCCGGTCCAGATGATTTACCAAGAGAAAAATTGGGCCAACAAATCCATGAGGTAGCCGACGATACAGGCATGCAGGTTCACAGTGATAATTTAGTGATAAATTCTGAGTTAGAAGAGCATTCTGACGAGGATACAACAGAATCCATCTATGAGATAGGTGGACCAAGTTGCATATATGAGAGTGATGATGACAATGAGTCCTCAAACAATGAGCTATATGAGGATGAGACTAAGGCAGCCTATCTAGGCCCTCGTAACTTACGTCATCTATTACCTAAGGAAATAATCATCGAAGATGATCAATCCTTCACGAGCGACAATAGTTATCGGGTGTGGGCGTACATGGGACCCCATCTTCCAAATCTCCCAATTCTAGTTGGTAGCGGTGAGGGTCTCTATTATGATAGTGATGATGAGGATGAGATAGAGAGAGCCTATTTAGGACCTCCCTACTTACGCTATCGTAATGCACCTTACACTATGGAGGATTTGCATGGAGAGATTAATCTCCATCCTCTCCTTAGAGGGAGACCACCGAATCTTAATATGATTTATCATATGGTGTTTCTCGATCCACCAATGTATATGGAGCTCCTTGAGCCCAGTGATCCCATCCGACCATCTATTCATAGACCGGATTCGGAGATCCCCATACCCCCAGAACCACATCTCGAGGATGGTAGTTTTGTTAATGATGAGTCACTTGCACGTGGTCTTGGAGACATAATCCATTCCATCAACATGATCTCCATTGATTTGACCACTCCACTCCACAATCCAATCGATCCATCCAAACCATTGCATTTAAATGTAGATGCTATCGATTGGGATCATGTTGATTCACCTCTAGAGCCTAAATATTTCTTCCCTAATGAAGAAATGTTACAACCTTTCCATTTTGTGCTAGGTTGTGCACATGATGTCTATCATGCTGAGGATGCTTCCAATGTGGAACCTATAAACCCAGCATATGACATCCACTTGATCCCTATGCCTCATCAGCTTGAGGAGGGATCCCATATGTCAGTAGAGGAAACCTTCAAAGTGGATATCAGTAATGATCCCACCAATCCAAGGAAGGTTAAATTTGGAGAAATTTTGACTCCTGATGAGCGTGCCAACCTCATCCCTCTACTAAGAGAGAGACCTACTCTCTTTGCTTGGACTTACAAGGATATGTTGGGTCTAGATCCAAAATTGGTTACTCATAACCTTTCACTAGATCTGTCAAAGAAGCCAGTCAAGAAAAAACTTAGGAAGATGCATCCAATAGTAGCCTTAATGGTGAAGGACGAGTTGCAAAAGTTGTTGGACGTAGAGTTTGTAATCTCCATCGACTATCCAAAATGGGTATCCAATATGGTGCCTATAGGAAAACCTGATGGAAGGATCCGTATTTGTATGAATTTTAGAGACCTGAACAAGGCAACACCAAAGGATTCATTTTCATTGCTGAATATCGATGCTCTTGTAGATGCAACTACAGGTCATGAGATGCTCTCCTTAATGGATGATTTTTTTGGTTACAATAAAATTCGGATTAAGCCCAAAGACCAGCATAAAATCATGTTTATAACGCCATGGGGGACATTTTGCTATAAAGTTATGCCATTCGGCCTTAAAAATATTGGTGCCACATATCAACGGGCTATGACATATATATTTCATGACTATATGCATAAAATCTTAGAATATTATATTGATGACTTGTTGGCAAAGTCATTATTGCGTTCTGAGCATGCGAAGGTCTTAAGGAAGGTCTTCGATCACCTGATAGAGCATAATGTCAGGTTGAATCCTAAGAAGTGCGTGTTTGGCGTAACTTCAGGAAAGCTCTTAGGATTCATCATTTCAAAATGAGGCATCGAAGTTGACCCAACAAAGGTCAAGGCTATTTTGGAAATGCATCCTCCCACGAACATCAAATAATTAAGAAGCCTTCAAGGCAAAGTAGCATCCATAAAGTGATTTATCACTCAATTATCAGATAAATGTCGACCCATGAATCGATTGCTACACAAGGGGGTCCCATTCAATTGGGATGAGGACTGTCAAGCAGCCTTTGCTGAGATAAAGCAATACTTGGTGATGCCACCAGTGCTAGCTCCACCAAGGCTAGATGTGCCATTTTTGCTATATATATCGACAACCGACTTTGCACTGGGAACCATGTTAGCCCAAAAGAATGTGCAAGACAAAGAACAGGCCATATATTATATTAGTCGAACCTTGGTGAGCTATGAGCTCGGATATGCATATGTGGAAAAGTTGTGTTTAGCAGTAGTGTTCGCTACCAAGAAATTGTGACACTATATGTTGAGTCATACGACATATGTCATATCCAAACAAAATCCTTTGCAGTATATGATGAGCAAGACATATCATAATACACGTACTATGAAGTGGATCATGCTACTGATAAAATTTAATTTGGAATTCATAAGCCAAAATTCCATTAAGGGACAAGTCATAGCTGATCAACTGGCTGAGGTGCCTCTCAAAAATAGTAGGCCCCTCACCATAGAGCTTCTTGATGATGTAGTATTTGCCTTATCAGAAGCACCCAAACCCGAAGAACCGGACAACAAAGTCGATATGACCTTGTTCTTCGATGGTTCAAAGTGTGAGCAAGGGGGTGGTGCAGGAATAGTGTTGTTCATGCCACAAGGAGCTCCAATGCCCTTGTCATTCAAGTTGGACTTTCCTTGCACTAACAACAATATTGAATATGAAGCCCTAATTTTGGGTCTCCAAATAGCTGTCGCCATGAAGATAAAAAGGCTAAATATCTTTGGTGATTCCCTTCTCATTGTGAACCAAGTTAAGGGACTATTTCAATACCGATTTCTAGTATTGAAAGCTTACAAGGATCTTGTTGACACATATCTAGCTCGACTAGAATGGTATGACATCGAGGCAATCCCTCATTCATCCAATAGATTTGTAGACACAATGGCATATTTGGGATCTCTAATCCCTCAAAATCCATCTGCCGATTTCACTACCATCCATGTAAAAATGTTGTCACATTCTACTGTGCAACATGAAGCATTGGATAACAAAGAGTCAATCAACATGATTCATGTAGAACCAAACCATGAGTGGTTCTACAGAGCTAGATACTTTCTGAAGAGAGTGTCCTGGGGGTCTTTGATCTCGTAGGATCCAACGGGGAGTGGTACTACCATTCACCATAGGGTTGTTTCCCAGTCTACATTTGCAAATGTAGAACCATAGGGGGAGCATGTTGTCTTGTCATTCGAGGCTAAAGCTTATCATAATTGGACGTCATAGATATATGACTTCCTTAAACTTGGTATAATCCCTCAGGGATTTTCATGTGCCACAAAATGCACATTCAAACAGAAAGTGACAAAGTATGTCTTGTTAGCAGACATCCTATACCATAGAAGCTACGATGGAGTTCTCCTTCATTGTCTTGAGCCCCAAGAGTCATCTTGGGCAATTTTAGAAGCTCACGATGGTATGTGTGATGGCCATTTTAGTGGCATGGCTATCATCAAGTGCATCCTTTGAATGGGTTATTATTGGCCCACTATGGAGAAGGATTGCAATGTGTATGTCAAGAAATGCATTAAATGCCAACATCATGCTAATCTTATGCACCTGCCATCATAGGCCTTACAACCCATTCAAGCGGCTTGGCCATTTGCTCAGTGGGGACTTGATCTCATTGGTAAGATCTCTCCTCCATCATCGGGTTGACATACTTTTATTATTATGGCTACTAAGTATTTCACTAAGTGGGTGGAAGCTATTCCCTTAACAATGACAACTGGAGCATGTATTATTGAGTTTATACTCACCAATATCATTAGTCATTTTGGGATACCATCCAAGATAGTTTCGGATAATGGAACGTCATTTAAGAACAAAACTGTGAGAGCTTTGATGTCTAAATATAGAATCAAACATAGTTTTGTGACTCCATATTATCCACAAGCAAACGGGTAGGCTGAAGCTTCAAATAAGATAGTGGTCTCCATCTTGAAAAATATGGTACAAGAGCACCACAAATATTGGCATATCCAGCTACCCCTTGCATTATGGGCTTACAGGACTAGCATTCGGACACCCATTGGGGCAACTCCATTTTCACTAGTATATGGCGTTGAGGCCATTATGCCCCTAGAGTTGGAAATTCCAATGTTGCACATCACATTGAAAGAGTTCATTGATGATGACACTATGCGACAAGCTCACCTAGATCAATTGATGCTACTTTATGAACATCACGTGAATGCCCTAGAGCACCTCCATGTTTATCAAGAGTGCTTAAAATGAGCTTACAATAGCAAAGTCCATCTAAGAGACTTTGAGGTTGGTGATCTTGTGCTGAAAGAGAACCAACATAACTCTAATTTACCACCAAAAATGCGAGACAAATTTATGGCTAACTGGTTGGGTCCTTATATGATCTTGAAGAAGATTGGACCTGGGACATATCGCTTGACATCACTTGGAGGAGTTGAAGAGCCTGAACCTCTCAATATCCTTCATATTAAAGTGTTCTATGCCTAAGAACCAGAAAAGGCTCCAAAGGCATCTGTAAGCCCTTTGGTCACCCAGAAAAGGCTCCAAAGGCATCTGTAAGCCCTTTGGTCACTCATAAAAGGCTCCAAGGGTTTCTCAAAACCACTTGGTCAATCCCAAAAGGCTCCAAGGTTTTCTCAAAACCACTTGGTCAATCCCTAAAAGGCTCCAAGGGTTTCTCTCAAAATCACTTGGTCAATCCCAAAAGGCTCCAAGGGTTTTCTCAAAATCTCTTGGTCAATCCCTAAAAGGCTCCAAAGGCATATGTAAGCCCCTTGGTCAATTCCATAAAAGGCTCCAAGGGTTTCTCAAAACCACTTGGTCAATCCCAAAAGGCTCCAAGGGTTTCTCAAAACCGCTTGGTCAATCCCCAAAAGGCTCCAAAGGCGTATGTTAGCTCTTTGGTCAAACCAAAATGTTAAAATCCATAAAAAAAATTGGAAAAATATCAAAAATAAAAAACATTTGCATTTCATTTGCATCATTGCATTGCATTTCATTTTGCATTTCATTGCATTGCATTAGGCATATTCATCCATCGCACTTGCATTGGAACAAATTGTGTTTACAATCTTACAAATGACACCATGTTTGTATCTCAATCATGCATCTATGCACTATATTTTTCATCTATTTATCACCCTTGTGAGTAATTGTGTTTTTCAACACAACCCATATTGTTGCTATGAAGAATATACTAGGGTTTTTCGGTCATTCAACCATACCTAGAGGTCTTCTCAAGAGTTGATAGAAATCTTGCTTTGCTTTTGTAGTTGAGGTCTAGTTAGTATAGCCCTTAGCATATCAAAAATCCTATCACTAATCAACAAATTAAATAATCCTAATAAGGACTAGGGGAATATGAAAGCCACAAAGTAGGACCAAGTATCCTGAGGTGAAAATATTTATTCTTGCTTATCCCCCTATGCGGATGGTATGGGAAATGTTGGCAATTGGCAAAAGGACAAGTTTATTCCCTACCCAGAATCCCTTGCTTATGTTAAAATGAGCAATATCCCATAGTGATATCCCATATCAATCCTCCAGATTGATACCCTAGATCGATATCATAGATCAACATCCCAGATTGATATCCCATATTGATATCATAAGATCGATATCCTCACTCGATATCCCAGAAATAGTTTCCCAAAGTAAAATCCCCAAAGGAAGTTTCTGAAGCAAATTATCAAATGTAAATCCCAAAAAGTCAGATCAAATGAAGATCAAATTGTACAAAGAAAGTAAAATCAATATCAAATCCCTTGCTCAAGAGAAAAAAGGAAAGTACAAAATAAACAGTGATTTTTATCACTATAGTACAAAAATAAATAGTGATTTTTATCACTTTATATGAGCAAGTATCCCAAAAAATTGAAGAAAATAAGGGGGTGAGCTTGAATCCCTGGAATTTTCAGCACTATTGTACCTTACGCATGATGATATGTCTGATGCATTAGCATTTTGCTTATGTGCAGACCAATGTTTGAATGTGGAAGAGCTAGCTTCAGGTGTCCTGTATCGCCTAGTGGTCTAGTCCAACTAAAATCTAAATCTAGGATTGGGTAAGACATTTGCGGACCCTCGATCTTAGCAATGGGCTGAAAGAATCCCACCTGACATTGGGGTATGCTTGTGCCTTATCAAATATACTCACTTGCACACATAGGGATAATGAACAGTTAGGGCCTATCCTAGCGAAAACCTTATGTTTTAGAAGTCTAGTGTGGCTAGTATACAACTTTTGATCAGTCAACTAGGGTGTTTGAGTCTCATGGTAAACCTCAAAAATTCCCAAATAGCAACAATCAAATTTTCAAATGCAATCATCAAAAATCAATTTATTTTATGAGAGTTTGTTTATTAGGATTATTTGTACTATATAATTAGATACCGGATGGATGTCAAAAATGATATTTAGATGGCCACTGATTATATTATACATATTATTTTAATTCACAAAATCTTATGAATAGAAAACATACATCATTGCATCTCACATATGGGTGTACTATCTTTCACAAAGAGATAAAGCAACTACAATCCATGATTGTTATACATTTTGTGGTGTCATCCATTAGATTGTTAAAACCTCATATCATATTGCATACATTGTGTTTTAAGTGATTAAAACATACATGTCCATTTACAATAGATCTAATATCATCAAATATACATGCAATACAAACATGGCATGAATCATGTCATAAACAACATAAAGTAAATGCATACAAGTGAAGCAGATCAAAACTGCATTAAACATCAAACATTGCATTTGTATACATAGCATCATAAAGTAGTCCATCTACACATGTATATCACTACATCCACATCATATAGCTAGTGCATGTCATCCATACATCACATCATATAGCAATAAATCAAATATCTGCATTGCATCCATGTGCATAACATAAACATAAAATACCAAAAATAAAGTACACATATGATGAGATGAACTGTCATATCATATAAATATATGTGTCAAGAGTACATAGTATCAGGGTATATCAAAATGCTCGTAGGCTACAATTGTGTAGGTCCTCGACCTTACACTCAAAACTAGTACATAAAGCAAAATCTATGCCAAAACAATGAGCTAGCTCTAGCCTGCACCCCCTGATCGACCTATGCTGGAGTCCTCTCCACCTCTAGGAGTCTGCTCTAGAACCTTCTCTAGAGCCTGCTATGGGGCCTACTATGGATCTTGTGCTTGGCCTATACCGAATACGCCTAGTGCATGGGACATAACCCCCTCTATCCGATGAGTCCTATGGCTCGAGCTAGCAGATGACTACCTTGTCTCCCTGGTCCTGGTCCTAGATCTAGTCCTCTAAGTCCCTGTAGTGTGGGTATCCTCTGGTACCTCCCCACCTATCAGCCTAATGTAGCCCTCCAGTTGGGAGATGCGAGCTGCGTGCATTGTATCTCACTCATTACCCTCCTCCACGAGGGAATGAAGCCTCTTGATCTCTACCATGGGGTCAATACCTGCTAGTAGTAAAGAATATGGTGTTGTGGGAGGTGCCATGATAGCCTATGTAGATGAGGGGCCCCCCATCACTACCCTTAGTAAGTCTCTCTTAGTAGTCATGACACTTAGTTATGCCTATGCCAGATCTCGCTCACCTGTGAGCTATGTGATCCTAGTGTCTGCTGAATCTACCTGTGCCCGAAGAGCTACCCTCTCCTCCTTGTAGCCATGCCACTACCACTAACCATGAGTGAGCTTCACCTCTATAGTGGTGATGGTAGTATCCCTATGTAGAATATGAGTCTGCAGTCTCCCAACCTAGCTCTGGAGGTCAACAATATGGGCTCTCAACTGCCCAATCTCGCTATCCGGAGGTGCCTCACCCTCCTCTAATACCTCCTCCTCTACCTCCACCTATGGGCCTTCCTCTATAGTGGCCCCGATGCCCCATGCACCCTCTATCCTCTGGTGGGTCCTACGCCCATGAGGGTCCACCTCTATGCCCTCTATGTCCTCTGCTAAGAATCCACCAGTTGGTCGGCCTAGTGGACCCTCTCCATGCCACTAGAAATCTGCCCATCATCCATCATAGTCAGGAGTAGTGCTTGCATCCTGCAGGCTTGACTCTTGAAAGTCATCATCCTCATCCCCCAATGGAGTCACCTAGGACCATGTCAGGTCCCTCTCAAGGACCAGGTATCTGTAGATAGTCGACATCTCTAGGACATCCTTCTAGATCCCAAACTACCTCAGGACACAAGAATAGAAGTGGTACTTGTGTATGTCAACCTTCTAGCCAAATATCCATCTATCTCTATGCGCTTGGCATAGGTACCTTTCTATAAGTACCCATGTTGTATAGTCCATGTACGGTCACCACCGTATGTGCTCAAGATAGAGTTGTGCAAATCTAGAAATATAATGCTCTAGGTCTCTTGCATGAGACCTACTCTTGAAGCCCTCTCGCTCCTAGGGCCAGCAAGCAATGTAGCACTGACTCCCCTCATCAATGTCAGTGATCGGTAGGGGTAAGTCTATAGGGTGCTCAATTAGGATGTGCTACCAACCCCATACCTAGAGGAGGATGTTGCAACTGATGTCGACTCTGCTCTAGCATGTGATCTGATACAGCTCATGGTAGAGCTATGCTAGCAGGGTGCTCCCCCATGATAGAATGAGAGGCCATATCGGGTCGAGCTCACCATCACCTCTCTGGTTCAAGCCAGGAGGTTCCAAGGGAACCTCACTTCTGAAGAATTTGGGAGGACTATCTGTATAATAAAGAGCATAAACACAACCTCCCACTATGAGAAGAATCGGGCCTCGAACCACTCCTCGACGTGGATGCCTCCATGGGCATTACGGTCCTAGGCCTCAGCACTCCAATCATCGAAGATGGAATTAAATATGGCCCTCCTAGTTTTAGTCGAAGAATACATGATGGCCTCACCATCAATGCATAGATAGAAGATGCGGTACACATCCTCCAAAGTAACACTCATCTCACCCATCGGTAGGTGAAATGTATTGGTCTGCACATCCCAGTAATGGGCCAAAGCAGTCAAGTATCCCTGGTCAATCCAGATAGTGGGGAGGTTCAATATGTAACCAAATCCTATAGTAGTGAACCACTTTCACTCCCCATCAGTAAGATGACCATGGAGGTCATGAAGGAGATTGGTATTCCTCGCTCTGTTGGTCAAGGTCTAAGTGGTAATAAAAATAATAAACAAATAAAAACAATGAAAAATAATTCTAAATAGTCAAAACAAATTAAAAAATGCATAAAAACACAAAAACATGTAAAAAAATGATCACCAATTTCAAAAACATCAGAAAAAAATTCCAAAAATGCAATAAAGGACATTAAGTGCCTAGAAAATCAAAAAAAATAATTTAAAAAAATAAAAAAATTTTGAAAATTTTTATAAAATTTGGGCACCGTGGGTCGGAATCACGGTCGGCCCAACGATCAAAATTCGACCATTGGGATTTGAATCCCACCGTGGCTGACAACCATGGCCCCCAATATGCCAATTGGGGCCTGCAGCTGTCACCCATGGCTAAGGAAAAAAACCCTAAATGGGTCAGCCCTTCCAAAAAAAAAACCCTACAAATTAATATAACCCCCTGTCTAACTAACCTACACTAAATCCTAACTACAGTGAAGTTAGTTACCAATGATTTAGTGTAGTTCATTTACCTATTAATTAATGAGGTTAATTTTACATCTAATAATATCAAATCATAATCAAAGTCAACAGTAGATCCCTTGATCTTATCAAAATTACGTTCGTCCTTACAAATCATTGCTAAATACTATCATAAGCTTACCCCTTTTCTTGGGGAAAATAGCAAGTATGATAGTTAGTTTGTAACTCTCATCCTTTCGAATTGATAGGCATGAAAGCCTACTTGGCATTGATGCTATCCGAATGTCTGATGATGAGTGCAATTTTTTTCAAATTTAAGCCTTTCACCTAGTTGGAAGCAATGATTCAAGGATGTGTATCCTTTTGCTGGACACTGGGCATCTAATTTTGATTAGATCAATGATCATCATCCAACCTATGACATCATTTTAGGAAGTCTATTTTTGCTCAGCATTGTTCAAACTCACAATGCATCTCAAAGGGGGCATTTATAGACACCTAAAACGCATCATGCCAAGGTGACTATTCATATGGGACATTCTAGAAGACCATATGGAAGACCTTTGTGCATATCCAAGGTATAGTAGTGGTTTTTACCACTCATTTGGGAATCTTTGCCTAGTAAGTGCTAGTCATTGCTGACACCCATGGTTAGCAATGCTCACCATGCATGTTAGTCATAGTCAGCACTCTGAATTAGTTAGCCTTCATCCGACCCAAAATCGGTTGCAACATCTAATTGGTTGCATATTGGAGTGGTTTGAACGAGGAAGGTTATGGATCCTTCTATCCAAAAATCTCAACTACCCAATCTTGATATTGGCTTCATGAGTAAGCCACCCCTAGCCCTGGGCCAATGATATAATATCCCCATCCAAATTAGGGATAAGTTTGGAATATATTTTATCAATTGATCAGCAAAGCCCTATAAAATTGCATAGCCAACTACATGCATTGAGAGGAATACTTTTGCTACCCAATTGGAGGTCAAATTGCCATGGAAGCCCTAGGGGCCTAGGATAGCCAATAAATACAAATACATGCAATTGGTGCACAATATAAACAATTCAACCACCAAACCTATAAGAGGACATAGAGGCGACCCTTGGACATCAATTTGACAAGGCAAATCAGAGAGAAAGCCCTATTTTTGAGGGCAAGTTTACTCAAAGCTCCGTCGCAACTGTAAGCCATGGTGACCTGTGCCACCCATGCATCAGAACTGTAGTGAGCAAATGACTACAAATCCCCTTATGCTCTTTTATGTATATTAATTTATTAGATCCTATTATTCTTATTATAGGTTTAATTGGCATTTTAGAGACATATGACTAGTGGAATTAAGCATTTTAAGTAGATTTACCTTCATTTTGTCAATTTGGTAATTAGTGCAATTATGGGTTATTTCATGCATTTATGCTTTCCATTTGATAAACTAACCCAATAGATAGATAATATTTTCTTTCTTGCACATGTTTTATGGTAACATTTCATGATTAATATAGGTTACTATGTTTTATTCATTTTCTTGATTGCATGCTTGTTATAGCATCTTTTTGTGAAATATCCTTTTAAAGCCTCATCAAGAGAGGTCTCCTTTGTTTTTAATTTTTCTTGTTGTTTATTTCATGTAGGAGTAATAGGGTTTTAGGATGCAAAGCAAAAAATACCTCTAATCATGGAGAAGAGGGTCATTGACACCCTAGAGTAGTTCATGTCACCCTAGAAGGTATTTGATTGCATCTACCCTTGAGAGGTATTAGACACTATTGTAATTGTTGTATCAAATGGGTATCCCTAAGAGGGACGAATCTATAATTTGACTCCATTGAAATTAATAAAGAATTTATTGTATTCATTTCATTTCTTGTTGTCAATTTATGCATGCCTATTTGTTTATCTTTTATCAAATGCAATAGTCAGCCTGGGTGTGACCCATTTTGGTGGTTACACCAATATTTCCTGAAGCCTATTGAAGTCTTCCTCCTTCAAATATTTTGTAAAAATATCAGCTACCTATTCTTTTGACCTACAAAATACTAACATAATTTTATCATATTTCACCAGCTCTCTGATGAAGTTGTTGTGGGATATCGATATGCTTCCTCCTACCATGAAACAATGGATCCTTCAACAGTGTTATGGTGGAATTTTTGTCACAGAAAATGGTTGTCGCCCCTTTCGATGGATGATTCAGCTCACCCAATATTCTTTATAGCCATACTACCTGGCATGCGGTTGACATGGTGGTAACATACTCTACCTCTATAGTGGACAACACAACTATTAGTTACTTCTTAGATGATCATGAAACTGCTCCCGATCCAATATGGAATGCATAGCTGGAAGTGCTCTTCCCATCATCAATGCTATCAGCCCAATCACTATCTATGTAGCCAACCAGTTCTAGCTAGTCCTTTATGGCATAAAAAATTCCATGGTTCCATGTCCCATTGACATAGTGCAAAATCCTTTTGTTGACTTGCTAGTGCATGTCCTTTGGAGTCTCCATAAACCTACTAATCAGGATCACTCCAAACATCAAATCGGGTCTAGTTACATTCAAGTACATGGGACTACCGACTAACCTCTTAAATAAGGTTGTATGAACATTTTTTTTGGAATCCATCTTGCTCAGCTTCAGACCTATGGCAACAGGTGTGATGGCATGTTTGTTGTCCTCCATCTTAAACCTCTTCAAGACATATTTCGTATACTTGCCCTGAGATATGAAGATGCCATATGCATATTGGACAACTTCAATACCTATAAAGTATTTCATCAACCCTAAGTTCATCATATTGAACTCCTTCATGGTTGTTCTGAACTTGTCAATAACACATTACTATTACCAGTATATGTCAGATCATCTACATACAAGCAGACGATTATCATCTCCCCTTCTAGTTTTTGCTTCAGGTATAGGGTGTGCTCATATGGGCATTTTATGAACCCATTCTCCTAAAATTAAGCATAAATCTAACTGTACCAAGCCTTGGGTGCTTGCTTCAACCCATATAGGGCCTTATTCAACTTTAGGACTTTACCTTCTTGTCCTTCCAACTCATAGCCTAGTGGCTGGTCTATGTAGACCTCTTCTTCCAACACTCCATTGAGAAATATAGACTTGACATCCATCTGGTACACATTCCAACCCTTTTGGGCTGCCAATGGTAGGATCATCCTAATTGTGTCAATTAGAGCTAAATTTATGTACACCTCATGATAGTCAATGCCTGACTTCTATTTATAGCCTTTTACCACAATTCTAGCCTTATGCCTATCAACTTCACCCTGGGAATTAAACTTTGTTTTGTATACCCATTTGACCCCAATGGTATTCTTCCCTACTGGGAGATAAGTCAACTTCCATGTCTTGTTCTTATCTATGGCTTCAATTTCCTCATCCACCATCTTCACCCATTTTTGATTATGAATTTCTTATTCAAATGAAATTGGATTACACTCAGAAAATAAAACAAATTCAGAATGTTCTTCTTGATGTTGGGTTACCTCATATATGTCTTGCAAGCTCCTCATCTTTGTGGGTGTCTTTAAATTGGATATTTTTCTTGCAATATAAGGTGTTTGTGATGATGAGGTGGTGCTACTAGCTATATCCATAGTTGCTTCTTGAAGATACAGGCTGATGCACTTGTTCTTCTTCCAATTATTCAGACTCAATGATTTCTAGCTCAAACTAGCCAGTCTTTGATTTCTAGTTCCAGGCTTCATCCTCCAAGAACTTCACCTCTCGACTGATAATCAACTTATTTGTCATAGTATTATACAACATATATGACTTTGAATTTTAAATATACCCAGTTAATATGCATTTCTTAGATTTGTCGTCCAACTTCTTCCTTTTCTCATCTATAACATGTGCATATGCTATGCACCCAAAAACTTTGAAGTGAGTAATATTCAGCTTCTGGTTTCTCCATACCTCTTGAGGAATTTTTTCCTTCACACTCTTCATGGGACACTAATTTAGTAGATAAAATGCACAACATATAGCTTCTACCCAGAACTCATGTGGCAAATTTTTTGCCTTTAGCATCCTCCATGCCATATCCATGATTATTCTATTTTTCCTCTCAGCTACACCATTCTGCTGCAGTGTGTATTTGGCAGTAAGCTACCTATGAATTCCACTTTTCTTGCATAAATTTTGGAATTCATTAGAGATATACTCACCTCCTCCATATGTCCTAAGATTTTTCACTTGGTAGCCGCTATGTTTCTCAACTAGTGCCTTGAACTCCTTGAATTTGCCAAATTCCTCTAACTTTTGTTTTATGGGATATACCCATGTCCTTTGACTAAAGTCATAAATGAAAGTCATAAAATATTTGTTCTCGATAAATGTGTTGGTTTGCATCAGACCATAAATGTCTGAGTGCACTAGCTCCAATGGTTGTGAAGCTCTCCAAGATTGTCCTATAGGTAGTACATTCCTGTGTTGCTTGCCAACTAAGAAACCTTCACAGACTTGATTTGTTTGTTCAATAAGGGGTAAACCCTTCACCATATTCTTCTTGTATAGCAATTTTGGGCCACTAAAACTTAGGTGACCAAATCTGAGATGCCACGGGTAGGTAGCATCCTTATTAACTTCACTAAATGATATCAATGATTCATTCTGAATCTACAATAGAAACATCTTGTTATTCGTCATGGTTGTAGTTGCAATCTTCCCATGCTCATTATCTCTAATGGTACAAACTCCATACTTGAATTGAATAGTGTGCCCCTTCTACACAAGCTATCCAACACTCAACAAATTGTGCTTCAAACCAGGCACATAATAGACATTGATGATCTGCTTCCTTTCACCTTGCCTAGTGTGGATAAGGATTTTTCCTTTACCCATTATAGGAACCTTATTGTTGTTCCCCATCTTCACTTCATATTGGACTATTTCATCCAATTATGAGAACATATTTTTGTTCCCCTTCATGTGGTAGTTGCAACCACTATCAAGATATCATACATTCTTCTGGTTCTCCTTCTCAATACTATAAGTCAACAACACATTTCCACTAGCATCTCTACACTCTCTATTTTTAGGCTCATCTATGTAGTGTGCTTGTTTTTGGTTATCCTTGGCCATCTTATTTCTACACTCAAAAATATAGTTACCAAACTTCTTGTAGTAATAACATTGGATCTTTTATTTATCCTTCCTCTGATTAGATCCTCCTTGCTAGTTTTTTTTGTTGCCTCTTCTTCCTTCTTGATTGAAGTTGTAGTTGGTCTCTCCATCATTGGAGTTTGACCTTCCTCCTTGCTTGTTGTATTTCCCATGGTTTCCTTTGCCTCTTCCTCCTTGAGAACCTGATGCTTCTTAATGGAAGTCTCCTCTACTACTATCTCAAAATGAGACATGCACTTTGAACACTTGTTTCGATGAGGACTAATTTGAATGGCTCAACCTCTGCTCATGTGTTTGTAGAGAACCTGTAGACACCCAAAAGTTGTGCACTGCTATACCTATGTACTTTTAGATCCTTCTGGATACTTGTAGGTTTACATAGGCCATCCTAGGTACCCCTAGGCTATCATAGACCTGCATAGACTATTTTAGATCATCTTAGACATGTGTAGATTTTTTTAGTCATGCGTAGTCATACGTAGATGGCAATAGTCATGCGTAATCATGCATAGTCATGCATAGATCACCATAGATTGTCATAGCATCGTGTAGACTCCCATATACTGCTTCATCAGCTTTCAAGTACTAAACCCTCATAAGACTTACAAATCACATCTGACACATTGGGATATCATTCGATGGTCTATTCATATGTAATTGAGGCCCCCATGGGGTATTAGTTGACCAAAACAATTAATAAGTCAATACCCAAATTCTAATTTAATGTTGACTTCACTTAAGTCACATTTTTAGGGAAAATTTGATTAAAAGAACCCTTAATCTTGATTATCACTAATTACATCCTCCCACATGTGTTAAATTAGAGTTTTTTGAGATATTTCTTTAATCATGTCTTAAATTGGCTTAAGCACATCCTAATCAGTATTAGCCCTAATCCATCCTCACACATGTGTGAGGATGGGATATTTCTCATTTGGAATGTGATGTTGCCACATAGCATTTCTTAACCTAGCCCTAGTCAGAATCAAACCTAGGTTTAGTCTATCGAACACCCCTGGACCTTGCCTTTGCATATAAATAATGGGTCCCAAACCCCTAATGAAGTCTGATTCACAAATTCAACAAAACATAGTTACTCTATTGAAATGGAAAGCCAATATTCAATAGTCACTTCTTGGTGCACACAGTCGGATTTCAATGATACACAGAGGCACCCTAGCTACCTAGGAGTCAACCCATCGAAAGGATTTTGCAAAAGAGGCATCACAGCTTAGATCACCCCTTGCCTCATGAATCTGGCCTTAGTTTACCCCCTAGGTGGTGAATTGGGTCTAGATGCCCAAAATCACTCCAAATTTGGGTGGTAAGCTTCCTGTCATCATATTATTACTTTCTGCACAATTTATTTCATGCTTTGTTATTATTTTACAATAATTTCATCTTTATAAACATAGGGCCTGACTAAGGCAAGCCCCCCATCGTAATAATCCTCTTTTGTAGGTTAATCATAGGTTATGCAACAAATCTGAAGAGGGAAAGCAACATCAAACCAACAACAACCCAATGGTGGCCCACATACAAATAAGCCCACCTACACTGAGGGACATCAAAAGAAGGCATCAGGCCTATAGTGTATTCATGAAAGGAAAAAGGGGAATTCACCCTATTTGTAACCCATATCAAATTTATCATGAATAAAACATATATTTCTCAATGACTTGTGTTATTACTTGTTGTTAGATCAAATTTCAACTTCTAGTAATTTCATTCTGGCACGCCCGGTGGGACCCCCATAATAGATAGTTCTAGATTCATTTTCTTGGTATATCTAATATTATCCTCTATTTCAGTGTCTTATAGGTACCAAATATGTTTCCTGAAAATACCTCCAAAGCCCTAGGAACCATCCTAGGCCATCATATTTCTGATTTTAAGTCTCTAAACCTGATTCGGCCACCACCCCATGAACCAATCTAAATTCGCCCCCTGGGTCATGATTTGGGTCAAATTCGCCCCTCGGGTCATGATTTGAACACAAAAGCCTCAAAAACCCCCAAATCAGCTAGGGTGATACTCTTAGGGGCCAAGAAAACCCCACTTAGCATTGTAATGTATGTATGTTCACCTTTTCTACCTTTGTTGCAAGTTTTGGAAACACAAATCTCACTAACTAGTTAAATAATCATTGTTAGACATAGTTTTGCTTTCATTACAAAGTTGTCAAATCTTTAGGGTTTCTAAATTTTTTAGGACCTGCAACTTTCCAGCAAGTGTATAAAATTTATTTCTCAAATAAATTTGCATTTGTATTTTATTTTTACATATGGCATAAGCCTAAGTTTTTCTTCCTTCGTTCATAGCTTCCATTGCTAAAAGGAACTTTACATTCTAAAGTAAAATCAAGGTTTATAATCCCCTCTTACATTTATAAAAGAATTATGCATTCTGAAAGTTCAATTTAGGGTTTCATAATCCCCTATATTCCAAACACATTTGGATTGCATGTTTCTATGTTTTGCAAAGTATATTAGTTTGCTTCATAAATTCATTTAGGCTAGACCATTTCTTTACAAAGATTATAAGCTAGCTAATCATTTACTTTCGAAAAGACATTAGGATTAGTTTATTTTGAAAAGGCAATTAGTTAGTCTCTTACCTTGCAAACATCGTTAGAAAAACACAAACCCACACACACTCACATGGTACCTTAAACAAGTGGTGAGATTGGACTTCATCCCCAATCCATCGCTTGAGACTAGTGTGGATCAAGTTGCACTCTCCATCATCTCACCCCCTAGACACCTAGCAGCCCCAAAGGAGTGGTTTTCTAGATTTCATCATAGGAAAATCCCCCACTTTTGTGATTGGGCCCTATATTTCATCACCAGCAGTTACCTACAGAGTGGGATAGGATTAGAACCTTCATCCACAAGACTTGTATAATTTATGGAATTGATAACTATCATTCTTGACTAAGCCCACCTAAGGGTGAAGCAAAAGCATGGGTATGCTAGTAGTAGGTCTCAAACAGTGCCATCTCTTATTGTGAGAGGATATTGTGAACTCGCTTCAACATAGTGATTTCCACCCCTTTAGGATATAATTTTAATACACCTTCCATACAGGTCACCATTTGCACGTTGCGATACCATTATATCTTGTGCATCTTTGGGTGTTGCAGGAGGTTTGATATTGACAACATTCCTGATTTGCTAGAGTATTCACTCCATTACCCGTGATTCTACATAGGGAGTATCAACATTACAACACACAAAACGAACATAACACTTTTATTTTCTCAGCATTTAGAATTGATTCTGGTCTACCGTTGTTTGCATGATCATAGGCCGATCTCAACACATTGCATGATATATTATTTTGCTACACACAATACATCACTTACTTCACACTTATATTAGATACATTTGAGTCTGCATCACACAAGGTCTATTCTTAAAAAAAAAGTCTTTTTTTTCACATGCCACTATGACTGTGGTCACCCATAGTAGAGCACATGAGCAATCATGGTCTATGGAGAAATGGTCTTCTAGTCAGTCTACTCTTACTCCTTCGATCATGAAGGAGAGGATTATAAACACATATGATTCACACATGGAATCCAATGCTAATTCACACACATGATGCCTCATGAGGAGACATCAAATTTGAGTTAAATCCTCGCTACTTCACTCATAGAAGATTACCCACTCTTTTCAGCCCCATCATCACCTAATCCATCGACCACATTCTATGACCATGTGATCTGCATAGCACCAGGACAATCTCCCCCATCCTTCACCATAGATGAGTAGGTCATGCCTACTTCACCCACCTTTGCACATCCCTTTTTCCAGAATCTATCTCAATCCCTATTTGAGAATGATTCCTCCCTTCTAAATCGTACCCATCATGAGGTTGCATCATTCGCCCCTATCATAGGAATGGTGTCTGACCCATATTCCTTCACTGTAGGAATCCAGAAGCCATCCTTCTAAACTACACAATAGATCCCTACCCAGCAAGAACCGTAAGCATTCCCTCAAACCTAACACCCATACTCCTTAGAAGAGTACCAACCACCCTCTTCCCAAGAGCCATTCTTCACCATCTCTGAGGGTACCTCCCAGTAGCCCCTTCAGGAGCAAGATGTGCAAAATCAAGTAGGAGTGTACACCTACACTTTCCCCTCAACCCAAGCTCCTACCTCGGTAGGTTATCCCACCTTTTTGGTGGCCTTCCCACCTATCTCCCAAGTATCTAGAGTGTACGACATCCAACCCTTAGAGCCATCATTTCCTATGAAAACTATTAGGATACTGCTATCTATTCCTTTTTAGGATCCCACTACCCATCTCCATCCTACCTATGGACCGACACTGATAGACTATCCACCCACTCAACCAAATCATTCCACATTGTTTAGCTTCCCTACTTCCTACCCTTTAGGGTAGAGATATATCTCATCTTTTCATACCTTTTCTTGACCATCCCTAGCACCAGTATCACCAACACCTACACTACCACCAGCTACACCTAGCTTCTTTATGCCTCCTCCAATTTGGTCATCACCACCCTCAATCCAACTAGTATAGCAGGATCCAAACCAAAAAGTAACCCTACCACAATCGCATGTTGCCCAGTCATAGTACTATTATCCTCAACAAACACCTACCCCACAACCAATTGTGCCCATAGACATGACAACACATGTTGCCCAGTACCTACCTTATCATGATTAGGCACAATAATATTCCCCATAGTATTGTAAAGAATGACAATACCAATATCCACCACATCCACAAGGTCAGCCTACCATAGCCCAACGCTCGACTCCTATGACACCCGAACTTCAACTCTTGTGAGATGAAGTTAAAATGTTGAACCTATGCACCTCTAACTATGGGCCACAAAAGCCTTGCTATGATGAACTATGCAATGAGCTAGTTCATCCATCAGTACCTATTCCTCCTTATCCCTATCACTTTGAAATACCAAAATTTGACAAGTATGGAGGTAAGAAATACCCTAGAGAACATGTGAGCAACTACTACTCGTCCTACTACTAGCTTCATAGTAGTAATCCTCTTATGTTGCATACCTTCTCCCTATCCCTCGCTAGGCCAGCATTGGATTGGTACAATATGCTACCATGCCATAGCCTGTATACCTTTGAGCAACTAGCCAATTCCTTCTTAGAGCACTTTTCCATCAACATCAAGAAAAAGACCACATTTTTTTATGTCTATGCCTTACAACATGCAAATGATGAATCCATTACTATGTTTTTTACTAGATGGAGAGCGATTATCCATGACCTCGACCATAGCCTCCCCACCTCGGAGCTTTGACACTCTTTTATAATAGTTGCCAAAAACACATTTCCACATCCCTCCAACTTCACCAAAGTCATACTTTTGAACATGCTATCTCGTAATCAAAAGTCATCAAAGATATTAAGGTCCAATCTTGGAAGATTAAGTTGAGAACCAAATCCAACTATAACTCCATCTTTCGCTTCAATAGACTTGTACCAAAGAAACCTTACCCATGACCATCGCAAACAAACCAAGTCATAGCTGCTACCCTAGCACTAGTATCGACTCCTCCACCCACACTAATGCTCCTACCCACCTTGACCATAGAAATACCATGACATGCACCCACAGGGTCCATCGTGTAACTTTATGCCCTTATTTGAACCATTATAAGCCATGTTCCATAGATTGTATGAGGGCAACCATCTCATTCTACCTTATATCCACCCATTGGATCCAAATTCACCTAAACCTTGTGATTATAACAAGTATATCTTATGTCCCTTTCATAGGCAGGGTGGCCATAATATCAATTTGTGTTACTCCTTTCAGGGGCAAGTTCAAAACCTAATCTATAGGAGCATTATTCAGGTAACAAACCCTCTAGCCCTGCAAAACCAAAACCTAGGAATTTTCCAAAACCCTCTATCAGATCACAGAGGATCCAATCCCCCTAGACCTCCAAAAAATCCTCCAGTGCCACCTTACCAAGTCAAAAATGTCCAGTGTGATCCTCCATTACGTGGAGTAGTAGGCATGATCAACCTTACTACGAGGGACCAAAAGTACCCGTCATGCTAGATGACACCTATTGTTTCTCCCCCTATCCATTTTACGTCATTGTAAACATCCCAAATGCCTAATATCATACCACCACCACCTCAAATGTGATTACCATCCATGGTAGTCTAACCCATCCACTATGCAATGCCCCCACACAACTATCCATCTTTGATCTCCTATAGCCATCTCAACCCCATCGTGAGGTGATGAATGATATCCTACATTCCATTGACTTAGAGACACATGACACAAATGCTTTTGTCAATTTCATAGGCAACATCCCATGATGCCTTAAACCTTCAATTAGTTTCTATTACCACAATATAATAGAACTCGTTGGTGAAGGAGTTGATCCTCCCCTTCACATACAAGGTAATATCAATGATATTACCTACAAGCAGGTGCTCGTTGACATAGGTTCATCCATCAGCATCATATTCATAGAATCCCTGCATCACCTACACCTCCCTCCAACCCATTTCACCACACTTTCCTTAGACCTACATGATTTTTATGGTTCCATGATACCTACCGTAGGATCCATAGTTCTTCCCATTCATGTAGGCATCCGTATGATCCCCATACTCTTTCACATCATCCAAGGAGAAATGTAATACAATATTCTTCTTAGTCATCCTTGGATTAGAGACATACAATGTGTCCCATCCACATTGCACCATTGCCTCAAGTATGTCCACAATGGACTTGTTCACTGTGTCCCAACCGATAGAGACCCCTTTAAGTTTTGTAATGTCGTAGACCTTCCCCCAGCATCTTCATTCTCATCCTACCAACTGTTCCCTATATCCTCTCACCAGTCAGTAGGAGCATCGGTATCCTTCCTAATTTCCACCCCAACATCCCAGTGTTCATCAACAACACAAGCCTTGATATCATCTTCCAGGGGACCTAAAAATAATACCATACCTTCCTCACCACCATTCTTATGGCCTCCATAATCCTTCCAACCTCTATCATTCCAATTTCCTTCCATGGGGTCGCAAACACCATTGCCACCCATCACACAACTAATTACATTACCTCATCCACCCTTGCATATGGAAGCCCCTATCCTTCCTACACCATAAACACTACCTCTTCCCTTTCGATTGAAACCTAAGACATTCACGTCTCCATGCATCCATGCACCTGCACTGATACCATCCTCTACGTAGAACAAATAGCCTTTTCAAGCCACAACAACCAAACATCATGAACCCGAACAACCAACACCCAACTTGGATGAACCTCCACACCCTTTAGTTGCCACCATTAGGGAATCCAAACTTTCTCCTTCCTCATCTAATTTAGATACACCATCCCAATCGCCAGAGCATGCCACGCCATGTATATCCATATTCATGACAAACAATGACCTAGAAGACTATAGTGTACGTGACACCTATGTATGTGACACACTATCCAATCTACCAAAGATTTTGGCCATCCCTCAACCTCGATGTTGACTATCAGAACCATCATACAGTTAGGAAGTCCTGAAAACCACACCAACTTTGTGTATGTGGGAGTAGACTCTTCGATACCCTCACCAACTTCTTCACCACAAAAATCTAGCTTTCATGATGCAATTACACACCTAGATAACCCTAAATTTACCTTGTGCTACCTATAGTGTTTTCATTGGCATGGGTTTGGATTAGGCTATTATGAGCAAGGGATACGCACACCTATTAACCCTCGTGTCCAATCATCCACTGACAAAACTAGCCTAGATTATCGTCCAACCACCATCTACACATTATAATATGATATCCAAGATATCTCTTTACATCCTCCTCCATGTCCAATACAAAACTTGGAAGAGTACATTGATATGGACATACTAGAATACATGCCTTCGCCCATATCAACTATCACCATACCTTATGATTTCTTTCAAGAATCTCCTATGCTCGATACCTCCTTATTCTATGATGTTCAAATATTGGAAGAAAAATTTTCTTCCTTATCCCTGGCTACACCACCAATAGATCCAAACACACTTTCACATGATCCACCACCAATAGATCCAGACCCAGTCCTTCCTAAACCGCCACCTATATGCTTACCTGTATTCCCGCCTATACATAGATAGCTACAGAGAGCAACCTCTCGTCCTCATTAACCACTAGTCATCTTGCAACCTCCCTTGACCCTCTTAATATGTGCACAACCTATACAACCTCCCTCACCATACTCTACCCCACCTACTTCACCTACAACATCGATTAACATGGTTGAGGTAGACTTATGCTCTCCCCACCACTACAACCACCAACGAATTTGAGATGATAATCCAAACCCAAACTTTATCGATCTAGCACACATATCACACATACTAACACCTATAGAATTTCTTCTCTCTCATCATGTATTACGAGTAGCAAATGCCCCTTCCTCATCCACATCATCCCAAACCCCTCAGGTCCATCACATGAGCATTTACATAGATGATGAGTACAAGTTTAGTAATGCCATTGATGACTTCAATTACATTCCTATCCTTGAATAGTTGCATGATATATCTCACATGATCATTGAGGACACGATCTATGTAGACATCGGTGACGATCCAACAAATCCACACATCCTCAAATTAGCCGCTAGCCTCTCACTTGAGGAGTGCATCACCATCACCTTCATGAACTTCCTATGCAAGTATATAAAAGTGTTTGCATGGTCTTACAAAGACATATCGGGACTTGACCCTACCATAGTAGTGCATAATCTTATACTATATTCCAACACCAAACCAGTAAGACAGAAGCTACGACGCATGCATCCAACTATCATATTGATAGTAAAATCTGAGCTTCAAAAGCTCCTAGACATTGATTTCATAGTAACCATCGACTATACCAAGTGGGTATCCAACATGGTCCCTATCCCCAAACCATCTGGTGACGTTCACATTTGCACATATTTTCATGACCTAAACAAAGCTTATCCCAAAGACAACTTCCTTTTACCCAACATTGACTCCCTCATTGAATCCATCGTAGGACATGAAATGATTTACCTCATGGATGGATTTTTTGGATATAATCAAATCAGGATCAACCCAACTGATCAACACAAAACTTCCTTCACAACACCCTAGGGAACCTTTTTCTACAAGATCATGCCCTTTGGCCTTAAAAACACTGGGATAGCCTATCAATGAGCCATGAACTACATATTTCATGATATAATGCACAAAAATGTGGAAGACTATGTAGATGATCTTATAGCCAAATAAAATAAATGTGCCTACCATCTCGAATATCTTTGTCAGATTTTCGATCGACTACTAGAACACAACGTGTGCCTCAATCCAAAAAAGTGCATGTTCGATGTTACATCAGGAACAATACTAGGATTCATTATCTCCCAACGAGGCATTGAAGTAGATCCTAGCAAGGTGAAAGCCATCATCGATATGCCTCCTCCTACCACACTAAAGCAATTACATAGCCTCTAGGGCAATATTACCTCTATTCATAAATTTATAGCACAATTATTGGATAAATGCCAACCATTTAATTATCCCCTAGAAAAAGGAGTACACTTTAAATGGGATGATAACTGTCAAACCACATTTGATGTTATCAAAACTTACCTTACATCACCGCCAGTCATGTCACCACTGCACCCACAATTAACACTAACTCTATACATCTCAGCCACAGAACTTGTGCTCAGTACACTCCTAGCACAAAATAACGCTCTCAACAAATAGCAGGCTATCTACTACATCATCTGCACACTAGTTAGTTACGAAATGAGATATGGATACATGGAGAAGTTATGCCTAGTAGTAGTATTCACCACCCAAAATTTAAGACACTACATGTTAAACCACACAACTTTTATCATCGCTTGAGACAATCCCCTTCGGTACATGATGAACAAAAGTTATCACAATTCATGCACAACCAAATGGATCATGCTCCTAACCAAGTTCTACCTAGAATTCATATCTCAAAAGTCTATCAAAGGGTAAGTCATCGCTAACCAATTGGTTGAAGCCCGTATAATTGATAATCAACCCCTACTCATCCAACTCTATGATGATTCCATATTTCATATAACCGAAGATGAGGAATACATCGAACCAAAATTTGTAACTAACCTCACCATGTTCTTTGATGATTCTAGGTGTCTCCATGCTGGAGGTGCAGGCATTGTCTTCTTTACACCTGAAGGAGAACCACTCTCATTTTTATTCAAAATTGATTTCCCTTGTACCAATAACAACATAGAGTATGGAGCCTTAATCCTAGGAATGAAACAAGAACACTCTATTCACATCAAATGCCTCCACATCATAGGTGATTCACTTTTGATAGTCAATCAAGTGCAGGAACTCTAGCTATGCAATTGCCCAGTTCTCCAACAATACAATAAAATCACCCAACAAATCCTATCCCAATTTGAATTGTATTACCTCAAAGCCTCTCTATGATCATCAAACCATTTTGTAAACACTATGGCTTCCTTAGGGTTCCTCATCCCACAAAATCCAACATCTAGTACAATATATGTATCCATTCATACACTTACGCAATCTTCCATATCACCCAAGCTGCCTACAGACGATGGTGGTGTCTATGTGGTAAACACCAAATCTCATGACCCATGGTTCTCATAGATCAAAGAGTACATCAAACTAGGTGTCCTACCATATGATTTTTCCCATGCCCAACACCTAAAATTTAAACAAAGAGCAATCCACTACACCTTGTTGGGGGATATCCTTTACCACCACAACTATGATGGCATACTCTTGTGTTGCCTAGAACCGCAAGAATCACAATGGGTTGTACAAGAAACCCATGATGGTACTTATGGTGGCCATTTCAGTGGCATGTCGATTACCAAATGCATCCTCTATATGGGCTATTACTGGCCTAAAATGGAGCAAGACTAATGTGAATATGTCAAAAGTTGCATCAAATGCCAACAACATGACAACCTAACACATTTACTATCCCAATAACTTCAACCAATCTAGTCCATGTGGCCCTTCTCCCAATGGGACCTAGATCTAATTAGACAAATTACACCTGCCTCCTCTAGAAATCATAAATTTATCATCACAGCAATATAATAGTTTACAAAGTGGGTTGAAGCCATCCCACTAGTCCAAACTATAGGAACTAAAATTGCAGTATTCATCATGGAGCATATCATAGGCTACTTTGGAATTCCATCCCAAATTATTTCAAATAATGGGAAATATTAAAAAAAAAATACTGTCTGAGCTATGTGTGATAGATTTCACATACACCATAGCTTTTTGACCTCATATTACCCTCAAGGAAATGGCCAGGTAGAAGTCACCAACAAAACCATCTATTCTATTCTCTGTAAAATTATAGCTGAGTCTCACTAGGACTGGCATAATCAAATGTCCCTAGCCTTGTGGGAGTATCGTATGGGCATTTGTACTCCTACTATGGCAACACCTTTTTCACTTATCTATAAGGAAAAAGCTATCATGCCCCTTGAGCTTTATATAACCTCCTTACGGATATCTATAAGAAATTTCATTTATGATGACATTTCTCACCAAACTCATGTAGATCAATTAACACTCCTCGATGAATGTCGCATCGATGCCATTGAGCACACACGAGTTTATCAAGATTGCCTTCAATGTTCATAAAATAGTAAGGTACATTAGTGCAAATTTAATATTGGCAATTTGGTTCTCAAAGAGAACCAACAAATCATAAGTCAACCTCACCAACAGCGTGATAAATTCACCCCAAACTAGTTGGGCCCATTTATTATCACACACAAATACGGTTTAGGAGCATATCGTCTAGCCAATCTTGAAGGCCTTAATGATATTGAACCCATCAACATCTTGCACCTTTGTGCATTCAATGCATTGTAAATAAACACAATCATGATCACGAGTATCACATAGTATTATAAGTAAATCACCAAGCACATCACCGTGTGAATCTATTTTTATAGCTTTATTAATTTTTTGTACATGTACGCTTCACCTTTCTACCATTTTTATGCTTGGGATATTTTTTTTTATTTTGCATGACTCACATCATCAGCAGGATAGCTCTACAACGGCCTCACCTACCACCATGCAGGACCATCCATAGCCACAGTAAAAATGTATTACACTAGCCGATCTCACCTGACCACCAGCAACCCTTCATACCAGGTGCTCCTCGCATTCATCCCATTTAGGTCATCATACCTCACCTCAACACAATTCCCATTGCCAGTGAGGTCCATCTTATTCACCATATTCTGGTGACATCCAGATCACCATGTCCTCTTTTGATGATAAAGAGGAATTCACCCAACTACCAGCACAAGGATCACCCTCCCATCCGTATGATGATCTTAGACACTGCTATTCACCCACAAATCAACCACATCATCCCATATGATCCTACCACCCACATAATAGGGAGTTGTAGACACCAAAACAACACCAATCTGATTATGTGGATACAAGAACTGACCGAATTGGCATACATAGCCCCTAGGGCAGCCCCCAGAGGTTAAAAAGTGGTCCTAACCACTCCCAAAGTAGTTTTGGAAGGTCAAAGGTCAATTTGGCACCTTTCAAGCACCCTGCTCCTTACTCGTTCCACCCTGGGATGATTAGAATGCTATTCGCCCCACCCTAGGATGATTAGCAGCATTCGCTCCAGGGTGGGGCGAATAGCAGGTTTGATGGGCAAAAGGTCAAACCTTGACAAATGGTAGCTCAGATCCACCACTCAACTCCACCTTCAATGCATGGGAGTGTGAGTGAGCATTTTTGAGCTCAAAGAGGTAGTCATAGAGGCAGTCATGGAGCCCTTAATCAGGGAGGAATCTTCTCTCCCCTGGGAAGGCATGATGGCCAAGTGGCGCCCCTGCATGCACATTCAAAGCAGACCTTCAGGTCTATAAAATGGTGAGTCTTCTCACCCCAAAAAAAGAATAGAGCAGGAGCATTTGGAGCAATGGAGTGCTACCGAATTACATCCTCACCCCTCACTTGTGCTTCTTACATCCTTGATCTCTCTTTTGGAAGGGAGGTTATTGGGTGAACATTGGAAGCGCAATCCGGACCCAAAACCTAAACATTTGGCCACAATACCCCACCCAATTTTTTGACACAACCCCCTAGGAGGTTTTGGACCCATCCCAAGTGGATTGGTGTCAAAACCAAGCCCCAAACGATGGGCGTCCTGCCCCTAGGTGCCCCCCGCACTACTGCAGTCCTAATCGCCCCACCCCAGAGTGATTAGAAATCTGTAGTATATTTCTTCACTATTTCTTTTGCATATTATTTTATGTCATTCATATATGCTTCCATTCAAATTTCATGCCATTCTGATGAGTTTTGACTGTGTTTTCATTATTTTTCGCTTTCACTAACATACAGGGAGCATCTTCGGATACAGGGTGATCGGGGCTGAATATGCAAAATCCGACCTTCTGGGTCATCTCAAAATGCCCTATTTTTCCTAACCCCAACTTTGCAGGTGTTTTGGAGGCCTCTGGATGGGACATTTAGGAGGTTTCTTTCTGACATTTTATGACAGTCCTAATCGTCCCACCCCGGAGCGATTAGAAATCTACAATATATTTCTTGACTATTCCTTTTGTAGTGTGTTCATGATGGTGTTTGCATGCTTCTATCCAAATTTCATCTTATTCTGACATGTTTTGATTACCATTTTAATTATTTCATGCATGCATTAACCGGAGGCCTTGGGGATTGCATGTTTCCCTCCATCCGTAGGTGCTATTAATCATTTGCTATGTTTCTCTGAATATAGGATATCAACACCAGAGGGGTAGAAAGGAACTATAGATGCATTCATGCAAGTGGCGGTGATGTTTGGCCCACCCATTTCAAATGTGGGCATGCGGAAGATCCCGAAGGGAAGCGTACCATCCGTGGTGTAACAAAACTATATCTAACGCTCCTAGCCCCTAAAAATGAAGGAGACATATTGTAACCTGATATCAAAGAAAAATTAATAAAATAAAGGGCTGCACTTTACATTTGCTTTATATCTCATTTCAGTTCATTTGTTTTCCCTTTTCATGCACTTTAGTCCTTTCTTCATTCGTAGGACTTAGCATTTCATATGCTTTTGTTTGCATCGCACCCGGTATGCCTATTGCTTCCGTATCCTCGTGATTTTAGTGGTGATCATGGTGGGACTCTGTCCCCTAATTTTGGGATCAAAATTTTGATCAAAATTTTGTGTTTTTGCTTGCAGGTGTTAATCCTTCAAGCGTTGGACTACTGCTCGTGCCACCCTATGACGAATACAGACTGGAATTCATGCCACCCCGGGATGAATAAGGCATTCATCCCACCCTATGATGAATATAGATCTGCTATTCATCCCACCCCGGGATGATTAGCTCTCTATGCATTTTTTGAGCAGAAACTCAGGGGCATCTGGTGTGGGCAGAGAAGAGGTAGGTTTTCTGAACATCCTCTGTAATTTTCTGTCTCTGTTTCTATGATTTTTCTATTTCTTTGCTTGTATAGGAAATTTTACTGCATGTTTTCTTTCTTTGCGCAAGTAAAAATAACCCCACACACCACGTGATAATATAAACATCAAGGAGTTGGTCGTAAAACCCCAACACTTGATCAAGACCAACGGTGGATTTCATCACCACCTTGGCTTGAATTTTTGCATACATAACCCCGATCGCTACTATTGCTAGACGTAAATCCTGATGAAAGCTGACCAAGTGTAGCTGGGGTGATTCCCAGTGCATGAGGATAAGTCTTCTATGGTAGGTGTCAAAAATAGAGTGATTCCCCTTCCATACCGCCTATGTTCCACGTACTGTTCTGCTCTCGCGTACCAATAGTTTCCCTCACGTAAGGGTGGGTATATTGAGAGGTTCGGTATAATGGCCTGGCAAGTGGTATATTGAAGGGGCGACCATTTTGGGAGATATAAGAGCCCTCATATTGCATATACAACAAAATTTTCTTTACAAGGTTTTCAAAACAAAAATCAAAACACACTAAACCAGATCTAGGGCACACCTTTAATCTATAAATGAGATAATCACTTCTTTGATTGTGTGGCCCCATTTTGTTTAGTGTAGCATAAAAAATTGTAAAGAAGATAAAAACCTACATATCTTGTAGAGAGACACCACCATGGTGTACACCCGTAGCCAAGCCCAATCATGGGCAGAAGCTACAAAAAGTGTACAAGGGGGCACAAGTCACCTCCGCTATAGCCCCAAGGACTTGGTCATACCACCTTGGTGGCCTGACCCACAAAATAGTCCACATCATACCATGATGGAATGGGACTATAGAGGCACCCCTTCGAGGGGCACGCCCATGCAACATAGACCCTTTCAGGAGGAGTCCATACACGTGGCACTCAACATAGATGGGAGGGCTCCCTTAGACACTCGTTATGAGTGGCCACCATGCGATGAAGTGCTAGAACAACATAGGGTCCATAAGGAGGGGCCACATGATTACATCATCCCTCCTCTACCCCTTATTACTATCAAAAACAATAGGCCAAATCTAGAGCGCAAGGCTCTTCAGACAGGGCGAGCCAACTCTGCCCGCCCCTTTCACATATACGAAAGGGAGCATGAGGAAAACCACTACATTCCTCAAGAGCAATACATAACATGGGAACAATGCGCTTCCACACCTGCTATTTATCAGGATCACCTACTGAGGCCAGAGCCTCGGGTGAATGCCGCTAACCTCGATAGAGGGAAGTGACCTATAGAGATCTCGGATCACCATGACCGAGATAGATGTGTAGGGGAGGCATCTAGGCCTCCTAGACTCAAGATGATGGAACAAATCGACTTGGAATTTGCCAAACATGCCACCCACCAAGCGCAAATCATGCAGCTTGAGCAAGACCAACAATAGTTAGAGCACCTATATCACCTTAGCAAAGAGCGCATTCGATATCAGACAGATGAGTTGCTCCAGAACACTATGCCTGAGAGGGTCCCAACCCCTCACACGCATAGGACAGAGTTGTATGAGAGGCACAACCCCTTGGTGCGAGACAGGTCTCCATGACCTTATCAAGTGTTGCCTCCAAGACCTCCTAGACCTGAGCGGGAGACCACCCCTAGAGCCAATGATGGGCACCCTCCATGGGCACCCACCCATGTTTATAGGTCATGCCCAAGAACTCCTCAAGAAGCCTATGAGGAATTTGAGCAAGAAGAAGAGCGGGCTGAAATGCCCTACCAAGGCAGGGGGTGCTACCCGGTTGCCCCTCCATAGGCCTCAAGTTCCCCACAATTCACAATGGGAACAAACCAAGGAGGAAGAGATCAAATATTTCGATGCATACAAAGCATTGCTAGAGCGCTTAGAGTCTATGGAGACCAAGACTTCTGGGCCCCAAAAGCCCACTTTACGCCAGCTCCGTAGTCACCCTATGCATCCTTCAGTGCCGACACCCCCATACCCTGAACACTTCAAAATGCCTCAATTGGCAATATTTAGAGGGGATGAGGATGCCCAAGAGCACATGACAAGATTCCTGAGCCAATGCTTTGGCATTCAGGACAATGATGCTTTGCTTCTAAGAACATTTATAACCACGTTCGTAGGCCCTACCTCGGATTGGTTTACCCAGTTGCCGAAGCATAGCATCAGTAACCTGGACTAGCTAGTGGATGCGTTCCTCGAACGTTTCACCTTCAATACCAAGAAGAAGGCATCATTAAGTGACCTAGCTAGCCTCAGAAAGTATGAGGAAGAGACCATGGTGGCTTATGGAAATCGGTGGAGGACGTTGCTTTCAAAGCTACCTTACCTCCCTCCCATGGCCGACCTGACCCAAATGTTCTCAAAGAGTTGTTTGAGATCGATCTCCATGCTATTGTAGCTACAGCAATATGCCACTCTCGAGGAAGCCCTGGCGCAAGCCAGAATCATTGAGGAGATCAAGATACAGGATGGCGAGATTGCCAAGCCATGCAAGAAAGAGTGGCCCAAAAATGCCAAAACTGGGTCAACGCAACCGAAACCCATCATGGTCAATCAGGTTGCTATAAACATACCTAAGCCTGCACAAGCAACACAGCCCCCAAAGGCTAATTATCAGGCAGTTCCTCTTGACACCTATGAGAAGGAAAATCATAGGCAAGAGAAAAATCAGCAATGTCACCCTAGGCAACAATTCACACCCTTCACAGAGTCTAAAGACTCCTTGTTTGACCGCTTGTCCATGGCAAACTTGATAAACCTACCAGAAAGTCGACCCATAGACCCCAACGTGCCAAAACCCAAGGGCTATAGGGAAGACTTGTACTATAGATTTCATCGACAGAAAGGACATGACCTTTACGCATGTTGGAAGTTCAAAAGCTTAGTGCAAGACCTAATAGACAACAAGATGCTAGCGGTGGATAATCTCGTAGCACCAAACAACCAATAGATGGAGGTCTTCAAAGACCCCCTGCCTACCCATGATGCGTAGGCAAAGACTCTTCAAGTCAATGAGGTGACACAAAACTGCCCCATGCAGGGGTATGTAGGGATGATAAGCATAGTGACATGGAACAAGAGGTATCCAAGCACAGCTGCCCCCGTTATAGCTATAGGAGAGGTTCCATCAATGTCACAACCTCAACAGCACCCTACGCAACCTCCTCCACCTAGACCAGTGGCCATGATTCGGACTAAACTTACCCAAAGTTTAAGGACCACGTCGGCTAGGCTCTCCATCTATGAGCTCATCCAACAATCACCGCCCCATCGGGAGGCTCTAATGGAGATACTCAAAGCCATCGAGCTACAGCCCCATGAAGCAAACTCTTTCAACAACTTTGTGGGACATGTAAAATGATGTACAGAACCAGTCATCACCTTTAGAGAAGATGAACTAAAATCGGTGACTGGTGATATGGTGGATCCACCCCTGCACATCATTGCATGGGTCAACGGGATTCCATTTAAGAGGGTGTTGGTGGACACTGGCTCGTCCAACAATATAATCACAACAACGGCATTGAAACACCTCAAGTTGCTAGCATCTCACATTGTGGCCTCCACCTATACTCTTCGAGCATTCAATGACGCGATATGCTCGATGGTTGGCACAATTGTCCTACCCATCCAAGTGGGACAAAAGACTATTCCTACGTTGTGCCACATCTTGGAAGGTGAGATGGCCTACAATATCTTTCTTGGCGCCTTGGATCAGGGACATGAAGTGTGTCCCTTCGATAGCCCATCAATGCCTAAAGTACACATACGAAGGGCAAGTGCATGTAGTCTCGGTAGACTTAGAGCCCTTCAAGTATTGCAATGTGGTGCAGCTGATGCCACAATCGACCCTTCCATCGACACATTTGGACTTTCAGTTGAATCCATCCAAATAGGGTCCGATTCCACATACATCCCCACTGTTAAGTCCCTCAAATCCCTAGTCGGGTCCATCTTCATCATCTGGTCCTTCACCAATGATGCCACCTACGGTGGCCACACCGAAGGACAATGGGAAGAAACCCCTGGAAGAGGCACCGCCATCAGTCTCAACCATCTCTATCGAAGAGGTGCCTAGCCGAATGGAAGTCGAGATGCCTAGTTCACCCGACATGGAGTGGACTCAGGAAGAACTCCCATTCCCTCCCCCTCAACCACCAATGATCACCATTGAGATGGCCAATACGGGCCTGGGGGAGTATCTAGTGTGGAACATTGTAGCAACACCCATGCTTGAGTCCATGCAGGACATGGGGAGACCTCGCCTCCCCATCGACACTATTGTCCCTTTGGGCTACCCACCAAATTAGACAAATTTTGTATATGGGGGCCTCGACAATGACATTGAACCTTACCTGCAAGAGGAAGAGGATGAAGAGCCCTTTGTTGAGAACATCAACTATCTATCCAACCCAGACTTCACTTTGAAATACCTTGGCCAATGTAATTGGCATGGATATGGGTTAGGCAGATATGAACAAGGGGTGCACGTTCTTTGTCAACCAAGATATCAGATGCCATACGACAAATCAGGAGTAGGGTTCAACCACCCTCTGCCCCTTGACATCTTGGTAGAGAACATGCAAGGCCTAGGGCTAGGCAACAAGGATGGGTTGGCACAAGATCCATATGCCAATCCTAACACAACATACACATTGGGGGATTATCTCCCATTGTTAACAACCAACCTTGTGGGCCTCAACAACTCCTCCCCTTTGATCGAGAAAGGGGAAAGTTCAAGAACTTGCCTCCAAAAGGGATATAGACAAGGCCAAGAAGGATCTTCAGAAGATGAGTCAGAGTATGAGGTAGCACCTTGGGACCCTTTCGAGTCCGATAGCAATCACTCGCAAGTGACGCCCATAGATGACTATCAGGAGAACTTCATGACAATGTTCCCCTTCAATGCTCCAATCGAGCAAATGCCACCTCAAGAGAATCAGGTCCTCCCGTAGAGAGCGAAACAACCCCGATGGGACCAAATTAACTTGCTCAAGCAGAACGAGCCTCACATGCCACAAATAGTTGTCGGAGCCAATGAAGGCCTATGGATATCTGATAGCGATTATGAAGATGAGACTGAGATGGCATATCTCAATCATATGCGACAACAGAAATACCCCATGGACATTGATGACATGTTTGAATAGCTAAACATGGGGCCAAGGCATAGGTGGCACCTAAACCAAGCATAGTTGGACCAAGTGCTGCATCCACCACTTCAGGCATACAAAGAGCACCCTCCACCCAGAGACCCTATAGAGCCATCAGTGCCAAGGGTAGACCCTATCCTTTTATCTGCACATAGGGCCGATCCATTTGTGCCAATACCCACAGAGCCAGATCCAGAGCACAAAGATCACCAAGGATGTCCGAGTCACCACCCACATGGTAATGGAGACCAAATTCACTTCATCAACATGATCTCCATTGACTTAACCACCCCCATCCACAATCCAACCGATCCAGCATGACCATTGTATCTAAACCTAGATGCCATAGACTGGGATCATGCTAACTCACCACCATCCCCATCAGAGTATTGGCCTTGCGGTGAGATGCTTCATTTCACCCCAAGACCAACTCAGGATATCTTCCATGCTGAAGAGGAACCCGATGTTCCAAACGTAGATCTAAATTCAGCAAATGATATCCACCTGATCCCAACTCCACACCAGTTGGAGGATGGGTCCCACATGTCAGTCGAAGAGATGACTGACGTAGACATCGGCTCTGATCCAATGAATCCACAAATCATCAAGCTGGGGGTAAGTCTATCCCCCGAAGAGCAAGCCGATTACATTGCCCTTCTCAAAGAGAAGAAGGAGGTTTTTGCATGGTCCTACAAAGACATGTCGGGGCTAGACCCATAGCTAGTCATGCATAATCTAACGCTTGATCCGACAGTCAAGCCAGTCAAGCAAAAACTATGTAAGATGCACCCAATAGTAGCCTTAATGGTAAAAGATGAGCTACAAAAGTTGTTGGATGCATAGTTTGTCATCTACGTGGATTACCCACCATGGTTGTCCAACATGGTACCCATCAAGAAGCCTGACGGGAGGATTCGCATATGCACCGATTTTTGAGATCTAAACAAAGCGAGTCCCAAGGATGATTTCCCCTTGCCTAGCATCGATGCATTGGTAGATGCTACAATAGGCCATGAAATGCTTTCCCTCATGGATGGTTTCTCGGGATACAATCAGATTCGTATCAATCCCGATGATCAACTCAAAATGGCATTCACAATGCCTTGGGGGACATTTTGTTATAAGGTCATGCCCTTTGGCCTTAAAAATGCTGGCGCCACCTACCAACGCGCTATGACATACATCTTCCATGATCACATGCATAAAACTTTGGAAGACTATATGGATGATTTGTTGGCCAAATCTCTTTTGCGCCCAGATCATCTCGATGACTTAAGCAAGATCCTCGATCGCCTCATCGAACACAAAGTCAGACTAAACCCCAAGAAGTGCGTATTTGGCATCACATCTAGAAAACTCTTGGGTTTCATAGTCTCAAAATGAGGCATCGAGGTAGATCCAAATAAATTCAAGGCAATCCTTGAAATGCTTCCCCCAACCACCATCAAGCAGCTCAAAAGCTTGCAGGGAAAGGTCACGTCAATCAAGCGCTTCATAGCGCAATTATCTGACAAGTGCCGACCCATGAATAAATTATTACACAAGGGGGTAGCATTTCACTGGGATGACGAGTGCCAGTCAGCCTTCGATGACATTAAACAATACTTGGCTTCACCGCCAGTATTGGCACCACCTAGACCAGGAGTGTCATTCTATTTATACATCTCAGCTATTGAGGTGGCACTGGGCGCCATGCTAGCCCAGAAAAATGAACTACATAAAGAACAGGCTACTTACTATCTTAGCCGCACCCTGGTCAGTTATGAACTTAACTATGCATACGTCGAGAAGCTATGCTTAGCAGTGGTATTTGCCACCAAAAAGCTATGCCACTACATGCTGAGCAATACGACGTATGTTGTGTCTAAGGAGAATCCATTGTGGTACATGATGAGTCATACTTATCATAGTAGCCGCACGATAAAATGGATCATGTTGTTGATGGAGTTTGACATCGAATTCATTGGACAGAAGTCCATCAAAGGTCAAGTCATCATCGATCAACTAGCAGAGGCTCCTCTCGAAGATGATCAGCCTCTGACCATAGAGCTACCCGATGATGGGGTCTTCCATGTCTCAGAATCGCCAGATTCTGATGAGCCTGAGTCACAGGCCGACATAACCTTATTCTTTGATGGTTCTAAATGTGAGCAAGGGGGTGGCATGGGAATCATATTCTTCACACCGCAAGGGGCTCCAATGCCTCTATCATTTAAACTTGATTTCCCATGCACCAACAACAATGCCGAATACGAAGCCTTGCTCATAGGTCTTCAGACAACAATCACCATGAACATCAAATACTTGAACATCTTTGGTGATTCACTGTTAATCGTCAACCAAGTGAAAGGGGTATTCCAATGTAAATGCCTAGTTCTGCAGGCCTACAAAGCCCTTGTGGATAAATTCTTAGAAAATCTTGAATGGTACGACATCGAGGCACTCCCTCGATCATCGAATCATTTTGTGGACACTATGGCCTCCTTGGGGTCACTAATCCCACAAGACCCTTCTGGTGAGATGACAACCATTCAAGTCAAAACATTATCACAATCCATGATGGAGCGTGCAAGCTCTGACCTAACGCCAGGAATCCACCTGATCCAGATTGAACCATCTCAGGATAGGTTCTCTCGAATCCATGATAGTCTGAATCATGCCAACTGGGGGTCCTTGTTCTCCCCTATTCCCCTTGATAGCAACACAATGCTATTCTTACAAGTTCTTTCCCACTCAACTTTTGCTAGGGATGAACTTCAAGAGGGATTGGTAGTTCATACCATCGAGGTTTCTGATCAGCAGGATTGGTACACACCCATAAGAGACTACCTCAAGCTAGGTAACCTCCCACTTGGATTGACGCATGCCATAAAAAGATCATTCAAATAGAAAGTGGCAAAACATGTCTTGCTAGGAGACATTTTGTACCATCGAAGCTATGAAGGGATCCTCCTCCATTGCTTGGACCAATAGGAGTCCACTTGGGCGATCACCCAAGCGCACGATGGTACATGCGGTGGCCACTTCAATGGTATGGCCATCGCAAAGTGCATCCTTCGCATGGGCTATTATTGGCCATCTTTAGAGCGAGATTGTTGCGCGTATGTAAGGAAGTGCATGAAATGTCAACACCATGCTAATTTGACACATGTACCTTCTCAGGCCTTGTAGCCGATCCAATCGGCTTGGCCATTTTTATAGTGGGGCTTAGATCTAATCGAAAAGATCTCCCCTGCATCGTCAGGTCATCACACGTTTATCATAATGGCCATAGAGTACTTCACCAAGTGGGTGGAAGCAATTCCGCTTACCTCTACGATTGGGACCCGCATTGCGGAGTTTATTTTACATAACATCATATGTCATTTTGGTATTCCATCCAAGATCATCTCGGATAATGGGACGTCATTTAAGAACAAAGATGTGCGTGCTTTGACAACAAAGTACAAAATTCAGCATAGTTTTTCAACACCTTATTATCCGTAGGCAAATGGGCAAGTAGAGGCGTCAAACAAAATGCTAGTTGCCATCCTTAAAAATATGGTCATAGATAGTCATAAGGATTGGCACATTCAAATCCCACTTGCTCTTTGGGCTTATCGCACTAGCATTCGGACGCCCATTGGGGCAACTCCATTTTTGCTGGTGTATGGCTCCGAGGTAGTCATGCCTCTCGAGTTGGAAATACCTTCCTTACGCATATCAATGCAAGAGTTCATCGATGATGACACTGCATGGTAGGCCCGGTTAGACCAGCTTACGTTGCTCGATGAACGACGCATCAATGCTCTCGAGCATTTACGTATCTATCAAGAGCGACTTAAGAAAGCATATAACATGAAAGTTCACCTGAGGGACTTTCAGGTTGGTGACTTGGTCTTAAAAGAGAACCAACAAAATTCTAACTTGCCGCCCCATCTAAGGGACAAGTTCATGGAAAACTGGTTAGGTCCTTATGTAATTGATAGTAAAATAGGACCTGGAACATACCGGCTCGCCTCTCTTGAAGGAATCAAGGAACTAGAACCCTTGAACATCAGTCATTTGAGGCCATTCCACATTTAAAAGAGCCATAGCCCACCCCAAAAGCTCCAAGGATTCTAACAATCGCTTGGTCAACCCAAAAATGCCCCAAAGGTACCTATAATCCCTTTGGTCAAACCAAAAGCTCCAAGGATTCTCACAATCGCTTGGTCAACCTAAAATGCCCCAAAGGTATCTATAATCCCTTTGGTCAAACCAAAAGCTCCAAGGATTCCCACAATCGCTTGGTCAACCTAAAATGCCCCAAAGGTATCCATAAACCCTTTGGTCAAACCAAAAGCTCCAAGGGTTCCCACAATCGCTTGGTCAAAAACAAATATTCAAAAACAAACAAAAACAAAAGATAATCAAAAAATAACAAAAAAATTGCATCTCACTTCCATGCATACTCTTAAAAATCAAAACACAAAAAAATAATAAATTGCATTAGGCATCACATCCATACATTGCATATTTGTTGGTCATACATGTCATAAGCACCATAGACTGTAATTGCTAGGCAATTCCATCATTTTCCACATTCAGTCCATTTTGTAAAAACATCCATCCAAAATAACACCCTCCACATTTTTTTATCATAATCAGTTGTCTCCTAATGTCTTTAGGGTTTTCATCATTCAATTGTCTTTAGATTTCTAGTCAAAAACTGTACAAAGTCAGACAGATTTTACAAAGGTAGAGTTTTACTTGGATCACACCTTGTTACGTCGCATCCCAACACAAGTTAAAACACATAAAAATTCCCAAGTTGTGTGAATGCAAGATGAAACCTACAAAGCAGTCTAGGGTACCATAGGTGAAAGGTTAGCCTGCTCATCCCCCTATGCGAATGGTTCAAGAATGCTGAGAATTGACAAAAGGACAAGCTCTTCCCCATCCAATTCCCCATAATAAATAGTGGTTATCACCACTATCAAAAACCCAAAACACCTTTGATCCCCAAAGTCATAAGGATTCATACTACATGCCCCTGAGAAGGATGGGTAGTCATCCCCAAGGCCTAAAAGGATCAATGCCATTCACAAATCAAAATTCCCAAACACCTTTGATCCCCAAAGTCATAAGGATTCATACTACATGCCCCTGAGAAGGATGGGTAGTCATCCCCAAGGCCTAAAATATCAATGCCATTCTGCAATAATATCCCTAATCACCTTTGGTCCCCAAAGTCGTAAGGATTCGTACTACACGTCCCTAAATGGATGGGTAGTCATCCCCAAAGCCAAAAGGGATCAATGCCATTCACAAGCCAAAAACCTACGAGCTCAACTTTGAAATCCAAAATGCAAAAATAAATAATAGTGGTTATCACCACTACTCAAACCCCTTGCTCAAAAAGAAAAACAAAAGAGAAAAATAAATAGTGATTTTCATCACTATGTATGAGAGCAAGTATCCCAACAAGTTGAGCAACCGAAAGATGCCTGAGCTTGAATCCCTAGAATTCTCAGCATTCAAAAAACCATCTAGGTGATCCTCATTACGGGTTTGGTGGATAGCCTACCTGGCAATGGCGGTATCCTAAATGCATGACGATATGTCTATCACATTAGCTTTGCATGTGAGTAGACCAATGTTTGCATGTGGATGAGCTAGCTTATGGTACCTTAGATTGTCCTGTGGATTAATCTTACTAAATACAACAAAGGAGTTAGTGGAGCTAATTAGGTGATCCTCAGTACAGGTTTGGTGGACAGCCTACTTGGCACTGGCGGTATCCTGACAAATACCACATAAACGAACTCAATCGCACACACAGGGATGTGAAATAACTTGGTCAAACTCAAGTCTGATTCGTACCTTGTTCAAAAGTCTTGTAAGATAAATGTACAGTCTTGGCTAGTTAGTTAAAACATCTGAGTCTCGAAAAAACCTTAACTACATTCTAGAACAACTGTAGTACATTCCATTATTACATCACCATCAAAAAATACAAAAAAAAAAAATTCACACATGCAAAGTCATTCCACAAAGCAATCACATAGTACAGAAAGCCAATAAATCCTGTACAGTCTATGGTGCCACCGCCAAGTTATCAACAAATCATTTCATCCATTCCATATGCATACATCATATAAATAGAAACATCGCATTCATAATAACCCATGCATACATCAACATAAATAAATGTGCATAAAATTAACAAATAAATCATGACAAGTGTATAATAAAAATGCCCATATGCTACAATAAGTCGGTCCTCTGACCTCACAAAAAAATAAAAAATCAAAAACCCCAAGCCTAGGGAGTCGACCACCATGATCACGTAGGATCGGTGCGACTGGAACTACCCCTAGTGGTGTGGGTCCTATGGGACCTCTCAGGGTGCTGCCAGCCCCGCATCATGCCCACTAGCGCTACCCTCACCCACCCACCTACGATGAGAGGAAGCATACTGCTCAGTCTCACTGTCTCTCATTCGACGTGAAGATCCACCTCCAGTGAGCTCAGGTAACTGTCCACCAAGGTGGATAATCTCGACCTCCAACTCCACCCAAATTGACCCCACTCCACATCCCATCGGTGGTATGCAGCCAATGCTTCATCCCGCTATGCCAACTAAGCTCGTAGGTGATCCCTCTCAATGTTGTGCTCCTCATCCCGTCTCCAGTAGCTCCTCCAATCATGCTATCTCAGCATGATACCTAGCCTCCATATCCCTTAGGACTTCCTAAGGCATGGGCATCTCCGGGATGGCATGCTACTCCGGCACCCACTACTCTGGAACGTCCTATGTATCCGGCTACTTCAAAACCCCTAGGTCATCCCTAGTCAAGTCATCAACCTCCACCATATCCACATCATCACATGGAGCTCCCCAACCCTCCCTTGATGCCTCCACATCCTCACCACCTATTTCCACATCCGCACCTCCTAGAGGCCCCTCACCCCACCATCGTCGCATCGTCCACCACTGGTCATACTCTACAGTCACCCCGACATTGTCCACGTTGGGGACATCAATCACTACATCCGACTCCTCACCCAATGGCTCAATGATCGGCCAGGCCAGAGTCCTCTCGTCGCCCCGACATCGATAGATCAAGGGCTCACCAAGAAATCCCTGGTGCACCCCAAACTATCGAGTCACCCAGACGTACGAGAAGTACTCCTGCTCGGTCCCATGTCACCCGATCAGCCACCTCCCCTTCACACCCATCGGAGCCACTCCCCAGCCTCAGGCCAGGCTGGACAGTCCCGGTATGGCCGCCAGAACACCTCTCCTGGAGCAAGATGCGAGAAGGCATCAACATAGTGCCCCATGACACCTGCCCACCATCGACTCTACCCCTGCTCCTCGGACCTCCACCATAGGGCAGCATAGCCAATCTCCCTATCCACCATCTCTCCCCGAGTGGTCCAAGGCAACCCCTACGGCCACTCCACAGCTATGTGCTACCATCCCTAACACTACAATAGGTAGCTACACCCAATCCCCTTCCGCCTTCGATAGCGGACCTCGTACAACTCATCATATAACTATGCTAGTAGCGTCTGACCCCACCTCATAATCAGTGGTGCTACCGTCGGACACTCCACCAGTCTGAACACTACCTCAAGCAGGTTCCAAGGGAACCTCACACTTGAGGAGTCGAGAAGCAGCATGTTGGAGATGAGGGTCATAAGCAATGTATGCCTCACCCCCAACATGCCCTTCTCAAACCACCACCACACCAGAATCCCACCAATCAGGCAGTCCCCCTCTACCCTCTCCACCGCCCCATCCACCCCCATCTCCATCGCATGCCCAAAGCACCGTGTCAGCACCATCATCCGCTGATCTCGAGGAGTCATCCGAATGGGCAGCCCATCTATCAAAATCCATAGAATCTGATAAACGTCCTCTAGAGTCACTGTCATCTCCCCTGTTGGGAGATGAAAGGTGTTGGTGCGGGGATCCCATAAATTGATCAAGGTAGTCAGATATGCCCGATCCCCCACCACAGGCTCTAACCGAGTCACCTGCTTGAGCCCAAGGGCATCAAGCCAATCCTAGTCCGCCATAGTCAGCGCATCCCGTGCATCAGAAAATACCGTCGGTTGATGGTACCGACTCTTCACCACCTACAAAACAAAACAACACAAAAACATTAAAACATGACAACAAAAAAAATTGTACAACACTAAAACAAATATACAAAATGTACATACAACAAAAACATTTAATAAACTGTACAACAACATTAACAAAATGTACAGTACAAACATTAAAAAAAATCAATAAACAACGCAAAATAAAACAAAATTTTTAACCTAGGGTTTTTAACCTTAGTTTAAACTAAAAAACAAAAAACAAAATAAAACAAAATTTTTAACCTAGGGTTTTTAACTCTAGTTTAAACTAAAAAAAAAAAAAAAATAAAAACAAAATTTTTAACCTAGGGTTTTTAACTCTAGTTTAAACTAAAAAAAAAAAAAATAAAAAAATTTTAACCTAGGGTTTTTTTTAAACTCTAGTTTAAATATAAAAAAAAAAAAAAAATAAAAAAATTTTAAAACTAGGGTTTTGATCTTAGTTTAAACAATGCCACACAAAATACAAATACAAAACAATTAAACTAGGGTTTTGATCTTAGTTTAAATGGAAAAATGAAATACAAAATAAATTAATTACGATTTTGAACTGTAAAATAAAAACAAACAAAATAAAGAGAAGGAGCACCTACCGGTCTTGCCTCGGCTCCACCACTCGAATATCCGATCCATGCACTCATGGTATCCATGAAATCTCGATAGTGCTCCGCTATGTAGACTCGAACTCCTCCTCCTCACAACTCCAAATCGCTAGAAAAAACAATTGCAAATGAGCCCAAAACCTAGTTTTGGCCCTTATATAGGCTCTTAGGCCTATAATCGTTCCACCCTGGGATGAGCGCTCTAGTTAGCGCTCATCCCACCCTAGGATGATTACAAAATTGGTATTCATCCCACCCTGGGATGATTACAGAGCAAGAAAATAAAAAACAACCAAAATTGCATCCAAAATGCACCAAAAATAACAATAAAACTGCCGAACAAAGGCACCTTTGTGCCTGCGATTCAAGGCATCCAAAACTGATGTTGGGGTCACAAATTGTCACTATCCTACTCCCTAAGAAGGCTACCATAGTGGACTGCTCCACGGGAGGAAGGATTTTTGAGAATTTCATCCCCAAAAGGCATCACAAAAAGGGTCCAAACCCACCCAAAAATAGCAATAAAATTGTCGAACAAAGGTGCCTTTGTGCTTGACATTCTTGGCATACAAAACCAATGTTGGGGCCACAAATTATCAATATCCTACTCCCTAAGAAGGCTACCATAGCCGGACCGCTCCATGGGAGGACGGATTTTTGACAATTTCAGCCCCAAAATGCATCACAAAAAGGGTTAAAACCCACCAAAAATAGGTCAGATTGTTGGGAAACTGCATAAGCATTCAACGGAAAACAACTGAAGGCACCCTTACAAAAGTCATCTTGGGTCAAGCGACTCATCGCTTTTCTCATTTCGGTCATTCCCTCATCGATTCGTCGCTTGAGGGGGTAGTCACACTTAGTCACCAATCAACAAATACACACCCAATCAAGGAAATGGCATGCATTCAAAGAATCATTGACAAAGACAATCACGCTCCTGCTTGGGGCAGCAAACAAGCAATAATCACAAGCTGATCAAACACTTGGCATTCTAGAATCATGAACTCAAGGTTCCCATAGACAAAAGGTTGCGCCCTTTGCCTATTCATGACTGAACAATGTCCAAGATCAAGTAACACCTCACCAAAAAAGGTTAACACTTGAATTAAGCTCCTTAGCTCGTCAGAAGCAAGGATTCAAGAATGCGTGCCCTTTCCATACTTGGGGCATCAAAATTTGGTTAGGTTACCAAGAAACCCTAATCATTAAGTGCTTTGGTTATCTATTTTTTCTCAGCACTGCGCCACACACAACGCATCCCAAAAAGGGGCATCTATAGACACCAAAACAACACCAATCTGATCATGTGGCTACAAGCACTGACCGAATTGGCATACATAGCCCCTAGGGCAGCCCCCAGAGGTTAAAAAGTGGTCCTAACCACTCCCAAAGTAGTTTTGGAAGGTCAGAGGTCAATTTGGCACCTTTCAAGCACCCTGCTCCTTACTCGTTCCACCCTGGGACGATTAGAATGCTATTCGCCCCACCCTGGGACGATTAGCAGCAATCGCTCCAGGGTGGGGCGAATAGCAGGTTTGACGGGAAAAAGGTCAAACCTTGACAAATGGCAGCTCAGATCCGCCACTCAACTCCACCTTCAATGCATGGGAGTGCGAGTGAGCATTTTTGAGCTCAAAGAGGCAGTCATAGAGGCAGTCATGGAGCCCTTAATCAGGGAGGAATCTTCTCTCCCTAGGAAGGCATGATGGCCAAGTGGCGCCCCTGCATGCACATTCAAAGTAGACCTTCAGGTCTATAAAATGGTGAGTCTTCTCACCCCAAAAAGGAATAGAGCAGGAGCATTTGGAGCAACGGAGTGCTTCCGAATTACATCCTCACCCCTCACTTGTGCTTCTTACATCCTTGATCTCTCTTTTGGAAGGGAGGTTATTGGGTGAACATTGGAAGCGCAATCCGGACCCAAAACCTAAACATTTGGCCACAATACCCCACCCAATTTTTTGACACAACCCCCTAGGAGGTTTTGGACCCATCCCAAGTGGATTGGTGTCGAAACCAAGCCCCAAACGACGGGCGTCCTGCCCCGGGTGCCCCCCGCACTACTACAGTCCTAATCGCCCCACCCCGGAGTGATTAGAAATCTGTAGCATATTTCTTCACTATTTCTTTTGCATCTTATTTTATGTCATTCATATATGCTGCCATTCAAATTTCATGCCATTCTGATGAGTTTTGACTGTGTTTTCATTGTTTTTCGCTTTCACTAACATACAGGGAGCATCTTCGGATACAGGGCGATCGGGGCCGAATCTACAGAATCCGACCTTCTGGGTCATCTCAAAATGCCCTATTTTGCCTAACCCCAACTTTGTAGGTGTTTTGGAGGCCTCTGGATGGGACATTTAGGAGGTTGCTTTCTGACATTTTATGACAGTCCTAATCGTCCCACCCCGGAGCGATTAGAAATCTACAACAGATTTCTTGACTGTTCCTTTTGCAGTGTGTTCATGATGGTGTTTGCATGCTTCTATCCAAATTTCATCTTATTCTGACATGTTTTGATTACCATTTTAATTATTTCATGCATGCATTAACCGGAGGCCTTGGGGATTGCATGTTTCCCTCCATCCGTAGGTGCTATTAATCGTTTGTTGTTTCTTTGAATGTAGGATCTCGACACCGGAGGGGTAGCAAGGAACTACAGATGCATTCATGCAAGCGACGGTGACGTTTGGCCCGCCCATTTCAAATGTGGGCACGCGGAAGATCCCGAAGGGGAGCGTACCATCCGTGGTGTAACAAAACTATATCTAACGCTCCTAGCCCCTAAAAAGGAAGGAGACATATTGTAACCTGATCTCAAAGAAAAATTAATAAAAGAAAGGGCTGCACTTTACATTTGCTTTATATCTCATTTCAGTTCATTTGTTTTCCCTTTTCATGCACTTTAGTCCTTTTTCTTCATTCATAGGACTTAGCGTTTCGTATGCTTTTGTTTGCATCGCACCCGGTATGCCATTGCTTCCGTATCCTTGTATCCATTCCATTGAGCACACACAAGTTTATCAAGATTGCCTTCGATGTGCCTACAATAGTAAGGTACATTAGTGCAAATTTAATATTGGCAACTTAGTTCTCAAAGAGAACCAACAAATCATAAGTCAACCTCACCAACAGCGCGATAAATTCACCTCAAAATAGTTTGTCCCATTTATTATCACACACAAATACAATTTAGGAGCATATCGTCTGGCCAATATTGAAGGCCTTAATGATCCTGAACCCATCAACATCTTGCACCTTCTTGCATTCAATGCATTATGAATAAACACAGTCACCATCACGAGTGTCACATAGTATTAGAATTAAATCACCAAGCACATCACCATGTGAATCTATTTTTATAGATTTATTATTTTTTTGTACATGTACGCTTCACCTTTATACCATTTTTATGCTCGGGGTATTTATTTTTCCTTTTGCATGAATCACATCATCAGTAGGATAGCTCTACAGCAGCCTCACCTACCACCATTCAGGACCATCCGCAGCCACAGTAAAAATGTATTACACCAGCTGATCTCACCTGACCACTAGCCACCCTTCATACTAGACACTCCTTGCATTCATCCCATTTAGGTCATCATACCTCACCTCGACACAATTTCCCTTGCCAGTGAGGTCCATCTTATTCACCATATTCTAGTGATAGCCAGATCACCATGTCCTCTTTTGATGATAAAGAGGAATTCACCCAACTACTAGCACAGGGATCACCCTCCCATCCGTCTGATGATATTAGATGTTGCTATTCACCCACATCATCCCATATGATCCTACCACCCCCCTAATAGGGAGTATACACCTCGTCCACCTCACCCCATATTTCTACCAGCTCCCCTTCCCAATGGCGAGTCTACCTCTACCTAGGCTTTGCAAGCTCGTGAGACCCAAGCTACTCAAGCTAGTCATGCAAACATGCCCTCTTCCCATTCATGTTGTTTCTTAGGTCCATTGCCTATGCCACTGGCCCTCAAGATATCACATTCACCACTGTGATGCATATCGTTCCAGCAACACTTGCAATCACCACAACTATTCCACTTCGTTGTGTTGTCATCCTAGCCACACCCATTTTCTACCATGCATTGAGCCATTCCATTTGCATTGTAATCTCAATCACCTCCCTCTCCAAGACCATAACTACCACACCATGAGATACAACATCTCATATCTCATATTGAAACTCTGGAGTTGCAGATGAGCCACTATCCTTACCACGTTCACCCACGGTAGTATCCCACAACCCGTCCATCCTCATGACCACATAGACCCCTTCCTTGACCCTGAACTTGACCCACATTGGAACCTAGAAACATACCTCCATTATCAAATCATCCTTCACCTAGATCTTACTCACCTCCAGAAGACCCATACATCTATCCTATGCCTATCCCACACACGTCGTTCTCTAAAATGTTCCATCATCTGATGCATCAAGGCCTTATCAACCTACCCTAGATTCGACCCATTGATCCTTCTCATCCTAAACCATGCAACTACAATGAGAATAAATTTTGCATTTACCATCGCTAGCTAGGTCACGATATCAAAGAGTGCAGATCATTCGAAACCCTGGTGCACAACATGTTGCACGATGAGCGTACCCCATCACTAGAGTGTTATTTTAGCCGACTTGTCAGTCCTCCGTGCCATGCCACTCATAGTACTTTACCACCTCGTAGTACCCTAATAGTGCCCACACACTACATTCATAATAGTTCCAACTATGGCTCCAGTTGCAATCGTAGTCGTGTCATCACTTCCCCATCCTGCTCCCACCTAGATCTACGTCATTTTGCCCGACAGTAGCCTCAATTACTCTTCTTCTTCTATCTCATTCTTCTACTTCTTACATATGTTGATTCATTTCTTCTCTCCTATATTTGTTGGCTTTTGGTGATCCCCTTTCCTTGATTGGTTACCAATGTCCACTTCTTCTCACTTCTTCCACCTGTACATTCCACTCTCACATCTTCCTTCTTTTTGGTGACTATTACATACACTTATACAACTCACAACTTATACATCTACTACACACACACACCCCACACGCTGGGGCAACCATGATCATAGCATCATGGTTTATGTCATCATTACACACACTTTACTCATCTGTAAATAGGTTCTTCTAAAATTCTTCGTCTACATAGCGTAACTTGCCTCTTGTAAATATCTCATTCCTCCACTTGCATCATTTACATTTACATACATTGCACATATTCATATGCTTTATAGTTAAAATTTTAATTCATGTTTGTACATTCTCCCCCAAAATGTGCCTCAACAGGAATAATACATGCATTTGTTAGCAACACCACCTAGATTTCCATTCCCCCTTTTTAGGATCAGGGTATACGTAGATGTTGTGTTTAGTTTTGACTACTCTATATTTTAGGCAATCAAGTGTCACCCATAGATACTGAGTCTTGTACATTATTCTTATGGTCCTTTAGGCTGGTTCAACTTCTCTCATGGATCACTCACAATAGGTTACACATTAACAATTTTGAGCCTAGAAAAGAGGACATCTTGAGTAGATATTGTCATCTAGTGAATGGTATCCCCTAATCATCCTATTGCCTGCATGGTCAACATACAAATTAGGGATAAGCAAAGGGATCAAGCATAAGAAAAATTAAATAATTGGGTAGAAAACAAATTTCATTGCCCATACAAAAAGAGCAAAAATAAATAAATAAAGAAAAGAAAAGAAAAAAATGAAAAGGGCACTACCACAATCAGATAGGTTAACACTAGAATAGGGGCATAAAACAAAAGGAAATACCTCTTGATATCACCCATATTATGCTTATTGCCTTTGGTCCTTAGGTTCAACATAACACCATGGGATGATTCCCATCACTAGAAATACACTCCAAGATCCTTCCTACCAGTGGAATAGTATTACAGGTGACAACACATCTCTCAAATTAGCATCTCACTTTTGTAGAGATCAATGTTGTGGACGGATGAGCTAGCTAGTCCGGTAGCATCTACAACAGGTTAATCCTACCTCTCTCAAAATGGATAAATGAACCTTACACATTCACACATAGGTCCAAGAAATACTGTGAACCAGCCCGATTATGTTATAAGTTGCCACAAAACTTGTATAGCTAAGGGTTGAGATTTGATTGTCATAACTATGTTAGTCAAAACCATTACACATGCCTTACATTATCCATTGACCCTAAAATCATGGAATGGATCACATCCATATAGGTAAATGCCATGATACAAGTGTTTCCTTGGAACATTTCAGTAAGTCCATACATGCATTCATGCATCTATGTCATATACACCTAGTTTACATTATGACCATGCATTCATCCTATATGCATTTAAAATAGCAAATCACATTCTTACATTTTATTTCACATAAATCCCAATGCCAAATTACATCATTGCATTCATCCTACATACATATACAACAACATCACATTCAATATCACATCACACTGCATTTGAAACATAATCATGCATAATATTCTACAATTCATCCATATGAAAGAATGATAATAGATCTAAATCATTCAAACATATGTATCTATTAATCATACATACCTATAAACTATATTGTGCTATATATGCAAACATAAAATCAATACATTCCAAATCATCAAAATCACAAATCATATATAACAACTAAAATCACAGATATATATATATATATATATATATATATATATATATATATATATATATCATCATCCAAAAACACATGAAGGGTACAACCTGGGACCATGCCCATCACATATAATATCCAAAATGCCCATAGGCTACAACCAAATATATAAATCCTAAATATCATAAAAATTTTCCCCATGCCCCTCCTGACTTGCTCGTCTCTCTATTGCCTGGTTTGACTCTACAATGACCTCTAGAGCTGGACCTACCATAGGTTGCTCCACAGTAGGAGGATCCTACACCTCAACTCTAGCACCAACCTCTACTACTAGAGAAACATTGCACTAACTATGATGAGAGGGTGCCTACACTCATGACTATGTCCTAGACTGTGACACCACCTATGTATAGTCAGGGATAGAAATCCCATGCATCGATAGGGAAGTATCACATAATAACTTCCTGGTAGTCTCTGCGCCTAGCTGACTAGTCATGCTCATAATCGTCTGAGCCTACCTCATCATCGTGACCCTCAACTACTCTATCTTAGTTCCCTGCCTGACCATATCAGATTGTAGCTACTCCACCTCAGCCTCCAACTGATGAACTCTATCCCGTAGCACCTGTGCATCATCCGCTGCATCCCCTTCATGAAAATATCAATAGGAATTTGTTGTGCTTCTATGAATACACCAATGTCAATGGTTTCATCCACATCACCCACAATAATATCAAAACCTCCCTCTACCTCAGCCCCAATAGCCTATCCCATACCAGCATCATATCCACAGTAGCCCTGCACCTCCACCTCAACATCCTCGAGCACCTGCTCCACCCTCACATCTTGTGTGCTCGCACCACCATCCAAGCAGTGTCATCAACACCATAAAGGAACCTAACCTACATCGACAACCACACCCTCAACCCAAGATATCCTACCCATCCTCCCCATCAATGGAGGTACCCCAAAATTAGGCACCATCCAACAATCAACCACGCTCCTGCTAGGCACCCAACTCTACCAAGCCCACCATGCATCAAATGTTGAAGTCATCCTAGAATCCCATATAGCTAGGATATCCATAGGAGGATCTCTCTCTCCAACCCATAGTGGCACCATAGTCTACTCTCCTTTATCTCCCTATCGCCTAAAGTAAGTTACAGGAGTCCCAGGGACATCTTGCTACAAACCAAACTGCCTCCTCACTCAATCAAAATGAAAGTACTCAATATACCGGGCATACCTCCCCACCAATCATCTGCCTTGTCTGATGGCTTGCAGCTTCTCATTATCCTCATCCCAACCCACTCCACCCAACCAAGGTCTCCACCTAATATCATCAGGAGTAGTAGTTGTAAAATTACCCCTCCAAAATAGCAGGTCACCCTCATGCAGTCTCTTAATACCCTGCTTAGTCGTTGTGCTCCATATCAAAGCATAGCACAAATATTCCTTACCCTCAACATGCATAGTGTAGGGCAATAGAGGTGGCCTCTCAATAGCAATGTGTTCCCATGCCCATACCTACAACAAAGGGATTGCACTCAATCTTGTCCTCCTACCCCGAACAACCTCGTACAACTCTCAATATACTTGCACCAATAGTGTAGACGCCCATGCAAATAAAACCTTCCTCTCCATTAGGTCACTCACTACATCCAACATATTCCAAGTAAAAATCACCCTAGAACTATCAAGTAGAGCATACATGGAGATCATCATCATAGCCACGCATTATCGATATGATATCTTATCCTGTACCCACAACCTCTCGTAATCCATATTTGACACATCAATATCTCTTCAATCAGCCCAAAATAATCTCTCCAACACAACATCCTTTCTATCATCTACAACTGCTCTCATAGGAACACCCTCGATCGAAAATCTATAAATTCGATACACATCCTCTAATGTAATAGTTATTTTCCTAGTAGGAAAATGAAAGGTGTTCCAGTATGCATCCCACCGCTCACACAATGTAGACACGTATGCTCTATTTGTGTGGATGCTCTTACATTCCCACACACCTCAAAAATGTATGTCATCCAACCAAGACAACTCATCTTCAGTATTCATCAACTCCTCAAAACCCTCCTTAAACTTCCTCACCCGATGATGGGGTTCAAGCATCTTCACCTATCCAAAACACAATAAAACACACATCAATAATCCACATAACAAAACAATTAAATCAAACCGCATCAATCATAATTTGCAAATTAAAGATATTTAATTTGACATGCACTTCGATGTGAGACAATGCACAAAACACACGATAACAAATATCAACATAACAATCACACATTTGGACACCCATTTTGAAATTTCATGGCAAAAGTTCAAACTGACGTGAAAAAAACATCATTTGGACTCCCAACCGTCCATTTCAAATTTACAACTACCCATTAATTGGTACACAAATCAAACATAAGCCAAACAACATCTACAAAAACAAATATCAATTTTTGATACCCATTTGCCCATTTATTGGTAAATGTGTCAAAAAAATTCAAAAACAACCTACCAATCTACACATATTTAAAGGTCAACATTATCATAAATAGACCAAAATTGAATACACGTCAGCAAACATAATTAAAAAATAATAGTCATATTTTTGGATACCCATTTTCCTACTTAGCGGTGAAAGTTCAAACAGACATTGAGTATAGTCTACATCGGGCTCCCTATAGCTCATTTTCAGTTTAACACTAATTTACACCTTGGAACGCAAATCAAATGCAGGCCAAACGAAGTCATTTATCAAAACAAGTAACATTTCTAGACACCCATTTTGCCCTTCTACAATGAAAGTTTCATTGATTTTCCAAAATTTTGCACCTAACATGTCAAATATAGTAGTTTAGGTTTGATAAATTACTCGTAAAAGTGACAAATTCAAAAATCACATCAAACGAAGTCAAAAAAATATAACAGTCGCAAAATAGGATACCCATTTTTTACTTTAGCAAACAAAATACAAAAACATATCAATGTCGGTACATCGTTACTTCTAAAACTGGCGGTCAAATCTTACACCTACTCTGCCCTTCACTTGGTCAAATTGATGTCAAAACAAGTCTAATTCAAAAACCAAAAGCACTTTTGGATACCTATTTGGCTTATTTGTCACTTTGTGTTTAAATTTTAATTAAAATTTGCAAGAATTTTTAAATTAGGACAAAAACCTCCCCCCTCATTCACATTTTTCCACAAAAATAAAAAAAAAGCAAAAGATCACTTACTGGTGGATCCTCGCGCCCACTGCCAGTTGCTTTGTGTCCTCTCATCATCGTCGCCCTTGAAGTCATCACTCATGCTCCTCTTGTGTCATTGAATGCTCTCACCAGTTGCTTTCCAATATCGTGTGCCATCAAAATGAGCCCCAATGCACCCCCCGAGGGGCCAACTGAACCCAATTCGCCCCTCGGGTGGTGATTTAGGTCAAAATCATCCCTCGGGTCATGAATTCAACCAAAACACCTCAAAATGCATCCAAACCCCTAGGAAAGCAGGAATTTATCCCCTAAAACCCTAGGAACCTTCCAAACTTGTCTTTTAACTTCATTTGCATCCATAATCATCATGCATTGGTATTTGTTTATCAATCACTACATCATCTATTCACCACACTTCATTCGCCTCATTGCTGATTCCTCATTTGAGGGGGTATTCATATCCAAAGTTAGATTTACATGCAACCACACCATTGAAAATCCAAAAGTGCGGATAGCACATTTGTCTACAAAAATATTTGCCAAAGATTATCATACGAAATAATATCAATTACAATCAGACATGGGTTACATCAAGAGAGCTATACATGATAATGGAGAAGTCAATATAGCATTCTTGTACATCGAGTACATAAAGGATGATACATTTGGCATGATACTAGTGCAACATTTAGATTATTTATATTTGGAATTCATGGAACATCATGAATGACATGTTTGAATAAGCTAAATGTCAACTTAGTTCAAATGGTTTGACACTTGTCACCATGTTCTCATCAATCAATCAAAACAAAGATTTAGTTAGGGTTTTTCCTAATCATACTTTTAGACTATGATGATCTAGTCGTAAAAGCAAAGTAGTCAAAAGTTTTCATTCTCAAACAACTAGTATGACATCGTAAATGTCATACAGACTCAGCAAAATCACATCATTGCATTCATAATCATTCATTTTATTTTTATCGATATTGTTTTTATTTCTTTCATATTTTCATTTTCTTTTCCCTTCTCTTCTTGCCTATCTAGTCAATGTTGTATGGTCATGCTTCGATCAGCTACATACCATTGATTAGATCCCATTATTTTCCCTTCCCCATAATGGCTATCTAGTCAATGTTGTATGGTCATGCTTTGAGCAACTACATATCATTGATTGGATCCCATTATTTTTCTCTTCCCCATCTTGGCTAAATAGTCAATGTTGTATGGTCATGCTTTGAGTGGCTACATACCTTTGATTGGATCCCATTACCCTTCTATCCCTTTTCGTTCTACACAAACCCTTCACATTTTTGTATTAAACTGTGTTCTACATAGTATAGTACAAAAATGGGCAAATATAAACACCCAAAAGTTGTACACTGCTATACCTACATACTTGTAGATCCTTCTAGACACTTGTAGATTTACATAGGCTGTCCTAGGTTCCCCTAGGCTATCATAGACCAACGTAGACTATTGTAGATCCTCATAGATATGAATATATTACTATAGTCATGTGTAGTCATACATAGACGGTTGTAGTCATGCGTAGTCGTGCGTAGATCGCCATAGATTGTCATAGCATCGTGTAGACTCCCATATACTACTTCACCAAATTTCAGGTCCTAAACCCTCATAAGCCTTCCAAATCACATTTGATGCATTGGGATATCATTTGATGGTCTATTCACATGCAATTGAGGCCCCCACGGGGTATTACTTGACCAAAATAATTAATAAGTCAACACCCAAATTCTAATTTAATGTTGACTTCACTTAAGTCACATTTTTAGGACAAATTTGATTAAAATAACCATTAATATTTATTAGCACTAATTACATCCTCCCACATGTGTGAAATTAGGGTTTTTTGAGATATTTATTTAATCATGTCTTAAATTGGCTTAAGCACATCCTAATCAAGATTAGCCCTAATCCATCCTCACACATGTGTGAGGATGGGATATTTCTCATAAGGAATGTGATGTTGCCACATAACATTTATTAACCTAACCCTAGTCAGAATCAAACCTAGGTTTAGTCTATCTAACCCCTCCATTGCACCTTGAATTTGCCTATAAATAATGGGTCCTAAACCCCTAATGAAGTCTGATTCACAAATTCAACAAAGCATAGTTACTCTACTAAAATGGAAAGCCAATATTGAATAGTCACTTCCCACCACACATAGTCAAATTTCAACGATACACAGAGGCACCATAGTTGCCTAGGAGTCGACCCACCAGGAGGATATTGTAGAAGAGGCATCACAACTTAGATCGCCCCTTACCCCGTGAATCTGGCCTCAATTCGCCCCCCGGGTGGCGAATTGGGTCTACAGGCCCCAAATCACTCCAGATTTGGGTGGTAAGCTCCTTGTCATTATATCATTAATTTTGGCACAATTTATTTCATGCTTTGTTATGATTTTATAGTTATTTCATCTTTATAAACATGGGGCCTGACTAAGGCAAATCCCCCATCGTACTGACACCCTTTTGTAGGTTAATCACAAGTTATGCAACAAATATGAAGAGGGAAAGCAACACCAAACCAATAACAACCTGACGGTGGCCCACATACAAAGAAGCCCACCTATATTGAGGGACATCAAAAGAAGGCATCAAACCTATAGTGTATTCATGAAAGGAAAAAGGGGAATTCACCCTATTTGTAACCCATATCAAATTTATCATGAATAAAGCATATATTTTTGAATGACTTGTGTTATTACTTGTTGTTAGATCAAATTTCAACTTCTGGTCATTTCAGAATCCATGAGCTCATCCACAAAGAGGGTTTTCAAAACCCTCGATTCTTCAATTGCTATCACCACACCACTAAGTCAAACCTTATTGGTAGGCTCCTCAATATCTTCTCCATAATCCTTTGATTCACCATGTTCTTCCCATTCAACCTAATGACATCCATTATCTAGATGAGGAAGTCACTTATGGACTCTGACTCACTCATAGACAAGTTCTTGAACTCCCTCCTTAACATCTACAACCACACCAATTTCATCTTTTTGGTGCCCTAGAAGGATCTGGACAAGATTTACCATGCCTCCTTTGATTTAGTTACTACTGCAATTCATGGAAATATTGTCTCCTCAACCACCTGCATTATGTAAAATAATGCCTTATGGTCCTTCTTTTGGTTTTCCTTTAGCAAATCTAAATATTCTTGGGAGAGTGAGCTCATTGCTATTCCGTATGCTGGCTCTCCATAGCCATTCTAGACCAGGTTTTATAGCTCCTACGACCCGAACAGGATCCTCATCTGGATTCTCCAATAATCATAGTTCTTGCCATTGAACCATGATATTTACAACTGTAATGAGTTTCCATTGGAAGCCATTGCTTCTATCTTCCATGGGTAGGCACAAGCTCTGATACCAATTTGTGAGGGTCGGGTGCACTTGGTGATTATGCCAAAGCCTTGGTACAAGTTTTGAGTGCACCTTGTGCTTGGTACACTTGATGCTTACACCTAAGGTTGGGTGCAAGTATTTAGTGAACCTTGTGCTTGACATACTTGATGATTGTGCCTTAATATTAGTGCAAGTCTTGAGTGTACCTTGTGCTTGGTGCACTTGAATATTGCACCTAAAGTTGGGTGTAAGAGTTAGATGCATGTCACTTGGGGTGCACAGGTGAGGTGTGCCTCACTTGGGGTGCACAGGGGAGGTACACCTCCCTTGGGCACACGAGGAAAGTGTGCCTCACTTGGGCACATGAGAAAAAAATTTCATAGATCTGGCACAAACACAAACCGAGAAAATGAGATGAAATAAGACTTGCATAAACCGATTTATTGATTGAAATAAATAGATTGTAAATGCAGTTTTACAAAGCAAGACTTTTAAAAAATCATATACAAATGAAATTTGCAATATAAACACTGTAGGAGTTTCCTGGAGACTATTTATCTGACTCCTCTACTCATCTCTACTATCCCTCGCTCTGTGATTTTCTGATATCACTTTTGAAAGAACACTCTATCTTTTATAGTCGGGAAAAAGGGAGGATAAGGATTATCCTTTGACATACACCGCATTAGGTTTTTTGACCATCGAGGGAGGATAAGGCTTATCCTATGACATGCACCATATTAGGGAATATGACCAATCACCAAAGTGCAATTTACAACATTAACTATGCATGCTTGAAAATTGCAATGATCAGATTTGCATCGATATGATTTTTTAGGCGTCAATTATGGTTTAATTTTATAACACAAGTAAATTCTAAATGTCCTATTAGAAGCAATATTGTGTTCCATTAGAAGCAATATTAAATTCTAAGTTTGATTTTCTTATTAATTTTTTTTAATATTATATTGATAATGGGGTTATTTTCTCGTTTGATTATCTATATTGTGATTGAGATATATTTTGGTTCAACTATGTAATGCAATCGACAATGATTTTTTGAATTGAGAAATTTTAAATTGGAGGAGTCAAACGATTAAATTTCTAACTATCCTAGTTATTTGATAAATAAAAAAGAAATAACTTGTTTAAGGTCTAGAGTAGGAGTAGGAATAGAGTTTGTATTTTGCAAGAATTAAGGTTGTCATATGCAAAACATTTAAGCTGATCCAAACATATTTTTTCTAGATAGAATGTAATTAAAAATTTTAAGACCAAAATTGTAATAGGTTAATTTTTTTTTAACTCAAAAATTAAAAAATATGAAAAATTTTAAGACCAAAATTGTAATGTGTTAATTTTTTTTTAAACTCAAAAATTTAAAAAATATGAAAATAAAAAGCTCTTTTGTTTTTTTTTATTGGTTGATAAAAAGGGTTTTGAAAGGTCCCAAAATATTTTACACAAATGCAACAAATACAACTAGCCATAAGTGAACTAACTGAACTGAACATAAAAAAAACTAGAGGGGAATGAAACAACCAACTTTAAACTAGAAAGAAGGTGCAGACATAAACAAAAACGAATAAGGGTCCACACTACAGCAACAATACCCAAAAGGAAACAAGAAACAACTACCAAAAGCCTAACCAATATTACAACATTTTGCTCAGTGAGGTTCAATCTATGAGGTTATTGGAGAAACCACTTCCACTATGCTAGAAATTAGTAGTTTTATTTGTCATTCCTTGCCACCTGGGTTTACAAGTGACAGTTGCCTTGTGAAATTTCCACATTCCTTACCACATTGGTTCATGGATGATAATTGCCTTGTGAACTCTCCACATCTCCTAAAGATTACCCCAAGATGGATTGCACAAAAGTGCATAAGAGAAAATAGGATATGTACTAGCATCCATGTCATAAAAACCATATCCAGCCACAAGGCCCCAAATTAGCCACATCAGCACCAAAAACCAATTAAAGATTAAGATTGAAAAACACAAGCTTATACTGAGAGGGGAGGTGAATAGTATAAGACCACTTTTTACTTTTTTTCCAAATCAATATCAATTAATGTCATTATTTGTAATAACCAAATATAGCAGTGTGCATTAATAACTTAGATAGCAATAGTAAGCAAGAGCACAAGTCACCACACATAATTGAGACACAATATTTAACGTAGTTCCCCTAATGTGGGGTACTCCACCAGATAATATCCTTATAATACTTCACACAGAAATAAGTATCCTTATCCAATACAATGATTTCTTTGATCTGCTCAAAGCTAGGCAATAACAAGTTCACATAGAACTTGTCCAAATATGAATAACAATATCACACTGAACATGTCCAAAATTGAATAACAAGGTCACATAGAACTTGTACAAAACTGAATAACAATCTCGCACAGAACTTATCCAAATTTGCTCCAACAAGCTCACAAAAAACTTGTCCAAATCTGCTCTAGTAAGCTCACCAAGAACTTGCCCAAAATCTGCTCCAACAAGCTCACAAAGAACTTGTTCAAATCTACTCTAGCAAGCTCACCAAGAACTTGCCCAAATATTCTCTATCAAGCTCACCAAGAACTTTCTCAAATCTGTCCAAAAATTTGTCCCAAAACTATCCACAAAACTATCCACAAGGCTATCACAAAAATGTTCACAAAGCTATCCCAAAACTTTCCACAAAGTTGTCTCAAAATTTTCCACAAAGCCTTCTCAAAGGCAATCAATCATGCTCAAGGAGTACTCAAATATCATCCACAAATCTATCAAGGAAAAGCTCAAAGATGAACTCAACAATGAATGGTAATGTACTATTCAATGGATGACAACAATGATCCACAATGATCTCAACTCAACTCAACTCAAATCAACTCGTAGAAGCATACAGATAATTTTTAGAGACTCAATATGTTCTAAGCTCAATCTCAAATCAACTCAACTCAAATCAATCTCAACTCAACTCATAGAAGCATAAAGAAAATTGTTAGAGACTCAATATGTTCTAATATCACTCTCAACTTAAATCAACTCATAGAAGCATAAAGAGAATTGTTAGAGACTCAATATGTTCTAATCTCAAATCAACTCCAATTAGAATTATGGAATAGTTTGTTTCATGGAACTTGAAAAATCACCTCACACAATCACTTGACTAGGCTGAATCAAATCAACTCAACCAATCACCACAAGGGACTACTCTTTCTCACAAAAACCCTAGTCCAAGCATGTATCAACCAATTCAAATGTTTTCAATAATGCTCAACCACAAATCTCACATAACAATGATAATCATGTTCTTTTCAAGTTATTTTACAACCAATGGGCTTCAACAACTATGCTTATAAAACAAGGTTTAAACACAACTCTCAACCAGAAAACCTTGAAGTATTCAACCAACCAATTTCAAAAAGGAAACCACAATCAATAGGAGAATGTGCCCATACCTTTTTGATGCCAAGAAGTTGTCCAAAAAATGTGCCACACTAAACACAACTTTACTTTCCAATCTCAATAAGGGTTAGTGGACTTCAAATAATAATCTCAAGATAAGCATAACTCAATTTACACCTTTTTAATCCAACTTAATAAACACATCCACAAAATTCATTTTTAATAAAAACCCTTATCAAAAATTATAATCAATAAGGCTCTCAAAAATATTTTATAACAACTCATTATTTATCCTAAATCTTAATTTTCAATTTCATGAATATCAAAATAAATCAACAACTCATCCACCTCTGAAATAATAATCACAACCCTTATAAAAAAAAGTTTAATTAAAAACTTCAATTATTCCTTAACCACCTTATAACTCCTATCCTAGGGCATCAACGAAATTAATTAGAGCAAAACGTAACTACCTCCTCAAGGGGATTCTAACCCCAAAATTTCACACACCGTGAACACCTTAGTCACGGCTAAGGTTGCCACACGAGCTAGCCACTCATTCAAAAGGAAAAGGCACGATGTGCCTTAAGTCCTTCCTCCCTTCCATGCAAACCAAAAGTTCTTCGAGCACTTTCCTTCCAATGCCTTCGAATGCAGTAAAGGATATTCGAACCTTGACATAAAGTGCTACCACAAACCTTAACAAAAAGTCAATTGCCAATGCACCACTCTGCCCACAATGTCTTGAGCTTTCGACCAACCTTGTATTTATTTGTTGTCTTCCTTTTCAAAATGATTTTCGCACAAGCTCTCTTCAGATGCTAGTGAACGATTAACACGAGCAAGTATTAATTTCAAATGAACCTTAGGATCCCCCTTTATATAGTCTTCTCCTCATTTTCGATGACGTTGGCGCATTATTGATTTTCCCTCTTTCTTTAGACGTCGACGCTAACTTTAATTTTAATTTTAAATAATTAAAATTTAAACTAAATATTTAAAATTAAATATCTCCATCATCGGGGCACCTTTTTCGATGAAACGAAAGGCCAACCTGGGTTTTAAGAAAAACACATTTCAAATCTGCCATCCATGGTTTTAAATAAAACCTTTTATTTTGCCTTCCTTGGTTTTCACAAAAACCCTTATTTTATCAATGCTTTCCAAAATATCATTTGCCCATAAAAAATCAATGTGATCCATATGACATCAATGATTCATGTGACATCAATGACAACATAAAATAACTCAAATTTCCAACAATCTCCCCCTTTGTCATTTATGGCAACACCTCTAATGCAAAAACCACAATCATTATAAAAACCATCTCCAAGAATCAAAGTTGCTCCCCATGATTCAATAATTTCTTATGGAGGCCGCTCCCCCTAACTCAATGCTCTCTTTGGAGGTTGCTCCCCCTAACTCAATGCTCTCCCCCTTACTCAAATCTCTCCCCCTTTGACATCAATGGCAAAAGGGAAACCTATGGAACAAAAAGATATGACTCTTAAACATAGCCCCCTCACCACCTTCTCTCTTGAGGTGATTAATTTTGGGGTGGGAGTACTTTTACTCCCATATCACATTGTTTCTTTCCTCTATCAACTTCCTTCCATGTTTTTCTGATATCCTTATCTTGATGAATTACTTGATCTTCTTATATAGAACTTGTTTGACCTTCTTGCCTTGAACCTATTTGGAATTGAGTCCTAAAATATTTTGTAATATGCCCAAAGTTATTGCAATTAAAACACTTGATATTGTAGCCTTTGGATGGTGCCCATGTCCTAAATTCATTCTTAAAATAATTTATGTATCCATTCCTTTCCTGAACCCTGTATTGTGAAGCTCTATTTTCGTGACCATTATGACCATGACTTTTGAATTATGAAGCTCTAAAACCAAAAACATGTTGCTCATTTCCTTTGCACTGAAAATCTCTATGAACAATCCTATTGCATGAGAAGAAATGTCCCTGAAAACCATACCTTCTTCCTTTGAAGTTTCTTCTAGCAAAATCAAACTTCTTTGATCCATGGATCCTGCAGTGTATAGCCCTATGTCCAAATCCATTACAAGAAAAATAATTTCCTTGAAAAGCCTTTTGTTCATGCCTTGGTTCCTCATACATTTCTTTACCATTATCCTTATGATCATTTTCAACTTGTGCATTGCATCCTTGAACCTTCTTTGTAGCATCTAAATCCTCTTCCTTAGTTTCTTCCTTGCTTTCCTCTTCAAGAATTTATTTTTCTTTTGAACTTGATTCACCTATCTCAAAAAAATATCCAAACTGAATATTTGGAGCCATAGGAACTTTGGAAATTTCCTCACAAATCTTAGGTGCTTCCTTGATTTCATATTTTAGAACTTCCTTTCCTTTTGAGTGTGATTCCCCAAACCTGAAATATGAGACCTTTGGTGCTTTGGAATATTTCTCTTATTTTTATTTATTTGTGTCAAGTAGCAACTTGGCATCCATATCTATAGCCTTTGAAACACATGTTTCCTTCTTAGTGAAAATATATTTACATTTTGAGTCATGTGATGGATCAAATTTCTCAAGTAAGGAACATTTCAATTCTTTCAAATTATCTTTAACCTCTTTTAGTTGTTCATGGATAACATTGAAGTCTTCCTTTAGATCAACTAATACATTATCATCTTGCTTAACTTATTCTGTTTGAAGTGAATGTTCTTCTTCTACTTATCTTATTCCATATAAAAAAATTTCTTCATCTTCACTATCACTAAGATCATTATAATCTTCTATAGCAAATAAACTCTCAAGATTTCTTTGACCATGCTTGTTTCCTTGATGTGTCATCTCATCTTCACTATCACTGAAACCATTGCAATATCCTGATCTATGATCTCTTTGACCACACACAAAGAACTATTCTCTTTCACTTTCTATTCCTAGGAATAGATGTTCTTCTTTTTTATCATCTGATTTGTCTTTATCACTATGATCTGAGCTATCACTTGCTTCTACAATGTAGTAATATTTATTTGCATTATGAAAAATTTTCTTTTTCTCATACCTATTTTGCTTGTATCTGTCATATTTTTCATGCTTATGCTTTTCATCTTATTTTCTTTCATGACCCTATTTTTCATCATCACTGTTTTCTTCATGTGGACACTTGTATGCATAGTGACCAATATCACCACACTTGTAGCATCTAACTTTCCTTATATCCCTAAAATTCCTTGAGTCCTTATTCCTTTTGATGAAGTTAGCTTCCTCATAATTATTTGGAACTCTATATATCTCTGAAAATTTCCCTTTCTTTTTTTCTAAATCCTTGAATGTAATCTCTTTTATTGGAACCTTATGCTTACTTACCCTCATCTCATAAGTTGTAAGAGTTCCTTGCAATTCTTCCATTGTTAGCTTGTTGGTATCAATTGTCTCTTCTATTGATGAAACCTTAGAATCATATTTCATGGGAAGTGATATCAAAACATTTTGAGTAACTTCTGATTCTTTCATCTCAAAACCTAGGCCTCTCATGGTGTTAGTAATCTCATCAACTCAAAGTAAAAAATTTGCAATATCTTCAGAATCTTCCATTTTCAATTCCTCAAATATTTTTCTATGAGTTTGTAGTTTTGCCAACTTTACCTTGGAATATCCTTCATAAGTATTCCACAACTTGGTCCACATTTCATTAGCTGAATTACATACCATGACATTTGTAAAATCTATCTCATGAAGCCCACTCAAAATACAATTCATTTCTCTTGCATTGTTCTCAACCAATTTCTTGATAGTCTTATCTTCCTCGGGATCACCTTCAACCCTATACTATTTTTCAACCATTTTCCATACCTCATATCCTTGTGATATCAAGTAGTTCTTCATCCTTATGCTCTAGAAAGCATAATTGTTACCATCAAACAATGGAGCCTTATTTGTAGATGATCCATTCTATGAAGCCATCTATGTTCTTGTATAATTTGCCCTTAAGCTGTTAGATTTTTTGAAGGAACCCACTCTGATAAGAATTGAATAACACAATATTATATTGAGGGGGGGTGAACAGTATAAGACCACTTTTTACTTTCTTTCCAAATCAATATCAATTAATATCCTTAATTGTAATAACCAAATATAGCAGTGTGCATTAATAACTCAAATAGCAGTAGTAAGCAAGAGCACAAGTCACCAGACATAATTGAGATATAATATTTAATGTGGTTCATCCAATTTGGGGCACTCCACAAGATAGTCTCCTTATAATACTTCACACATAAATAAGGATCCTTATCCACTGCAATGATTTCTTTGATCTTCTCAAAGCTAGGCAATAACAAGTTCACACATAACTTGTCCAAATTTGAATAATAAGATCACACAGAACTTGTCCAAAACTGAATAACAAGCTCACACAAAACTTGTCCAAAACTGAATAACAAGCTCACATAGAACTTGTCCAAATCTTCTCCAACAAGCTCACTAAGAACTTGTCCAAATTTGCTCTAGCAAGCTCACCAAGAACTTGCCCAAAATCTACTCCAACAAGCTCACCAAGAACTTGTTCAAATCTACTCTATAAATATCACCAAGAACTTTCCCAAATCTTCTCTAGCAATATCACCAAGAAATTTCTCAAATCTGTCCACAAATCTATCCCAAAACTATCCACAAAGTTGTCCAAAAACTGTCCACAAAGCTATCCCAAAATTGTCCACAAAGCTGTCCCAAAATTTTCCACAAATCTATCCATAAAGCCTTCTCAAAGGGTCAATCAATCATGCAAAATTAGTACTCAAATATCATCCACAAATCTATCAAGGCAAAGCTCAAATATGAACTCAACAATGAATGGCAATGTACTCTTCAATGGATGACAAACATTATCCACAATGATCTCAACTGAAGTCAACTCAAATCAACTCATAGAAGCATAAATTTTTTTTTAGAGACTCAATATGTTCTAAGCTCAATCTCAACTCAACTCAACTCAAATAAATCTCAAATCAACTCAAGTCAACTCATAGAAGCATAAAGATAATTGTTAGAGACTCAATATGTTCTAATCTCACTCTCAACTCAAATAAACTCATAGAAGCATAAAGAGAATTGTTAGAGACTCAATATATTCTAATCTCAACTCAACTCAAATCATAATTATGGAATAGTTTGTTTCATGGAACTTGACCAATCACCTCACACAATAACTTGACTAGGCTCAATAAAATCAACTCAACCAATCACCACAAGGGACTACTCTTTCTCACAAAAATCCTATTCCAAGCATGTATCAACCAACTCAAAATTTTCCAACAATTCTCAACCACAAATCTCACATAACAATGATACTGATGTTCTTTTCAAGTTCTTTCACAACTAATGGGCTTCAACAACTATGCTTATAAAACAAGGTTTAAACACAACTCTCAACCAGAAAACCTTGAAGCATTCAACCAACCACTTTCAAAAAGGAGACCACAATCAATCCTTTTACCTCCAATGATATTTTAGAAATAAACCACCATAAACAATCAATAGGAGAATATGCCCATACCTTTTTGATGCCAAGAAGTTGTCCACAAAATCTGCCACACTAAACACACATTTCCTTTCCAATATCAATAAGGGTTAGTGGACTTCAAATAATAATCACAAGATAAACATAACTCAATTTACACCTTTTTACTCCAACTTAATAAACACATACACCAAAGTCCTTTTTAATAAAAACCCTTATCAAAAATAATAATCAATAAAGCTCTCAAAATTATTTTATAACAACTCCTTATTTCTCCTAAATCTTAATTTTCAATTTCATGATTATCAAAATAAATCAACAACTCATCCACCTCTAAAATAATAATCACAACCCTTATAAAAATAAATTTTAATTAAAAACTTTATTTATTCCTTAACCACCTTATATCTCCTATCCTAGGGCATCAACGAAATTTATTAGAGAAAAACATAATTACCTCCTCAAGGGGAGTCGAACCCCCAAATTGAACACACCGTGAACATCTTAGTCACAACTAAGGTTGCCACACGAGCTAGCCTCTCGTTCAAAAGGAAAAGGCACAACATGCCTTAAGTCCTTCCTCCCTTCCATGCAAACCAAAAGCGCTTCGAGCACTTTCCTTCCAATGCCTTCGAATGCAGTCAAGGAGATTCAAACCTTGACGTAAAGTGCTACCACACACCTTAACAAAAATCCAATTGCCAATGCGCCACTCTGCCCATAATTTCTTGAGATTTCGACCAACCTTGGATTTATTCGCTATCTTCATTTTCAAAATTATTTTTGCACGAGCTCTCCTTGGATGCTAGCCAATGATTAAAATGAGCAAGGATTAATTTCAAATGACCCTTAGGATCCCCATTTATATAGTCTTCTCCTCATTTTTGATGACGTCGATGCATTATTGGTTTTCCCTCTTTCTTTAGACGTCGGCGCTAACTTTAATTTAAATTTTAAAATTTAAATTTAAATTTTAAATAATTAAAATTTAAACTAAATATTTAAAATTAAATATCTCCATCACCGGGGCACCTTTTTCGATGAAACGAGAGGTCAACCTGGGTTTTAAGAAAAATCCATTTCAAATATTCCATCCATGGTTTTAAATAAAATCTTTTATTTTTCCTACCTTGGTTTTCACTAAAACCCTGATTTTATCCATGCTTTCCAAAATATCATTTGCCCATCAAAACTCAATGTGATCCATATGACATCAATGATTCATGTGACATCAATGAAAACATAAAATAACTCAAATTGCCAATAAACATGTTGAATTGTAACATGTCTAATGCCTTCAAGTATCTTTAAGCTTTCCCAGATAGCGATGAACATGCTCTAGGCAGGAAGCTAACATTTTTGGATGCATCAAATGATATTCATAGAATCACTCTCTATGAAAAGTCTTTCAACCTGAAGCTACTTACAAATCAGGAGGCCAAGATATAATGCACGAGCTTCAACAAAATTATTGGTTTGATTTCCCGTGGACTCAGCAAACACGCATAGGAATTTATCTTGACTATTTCTAAAAATACCACCTCCTCCAACCCTACCAGGGTTTCCCTTTTAGGCTCCATCAACGTTGAGCTTAACCCATCCATAAGGTGTGGGAATCCATTTCACCATTGACCTATCATCTTTTGGAGGACCCCGAGGGGGGGTGTCAATATAAAATTTGAGAATATTGAAAATAGATAAATCCTATTGGTTCTTGGGCTTTTTAGCTTGGATGAGTTTAGAATTCTTAATGGCAAATGACAGATCTTGGGAGAACACTAATCTAGCATATTTTGTAGAAGCACCAAAAATTATGTTGTTCCTCTCCAACTGTACCTTCAACAAAAAATGAGGAAAATAATACGACAAAAAAGCATGGATTTTTGGATTTAAAAACGGATTTGGCCACTCATGGCAGGTATCAACAAGAGTTTTTGGGTATACCTAGGACATGTTGGCTAGCTTAAGAAAGTAAGATAGCACTTCATTAGAGAATGGGCACTTAAGAAAGATATGGATCATAGATTCTAAACTATTTTTATAGAGGACAAATTGATTAGGGATTGTTAGGCCTCTGTGGATTAGATTTTCAATGGTCAAGATTTTGTTTAAAGAAGTAAGCAAAAAAAATGGGTAACTTTAGGGATTAGACTTTTCAACCATATAGTCTTAAATTCAAGCTAGGAGTTGACTTCTCTAGTTTGGACGTAGTAGGAAGACTTAATAGTATAAATCCCATCCTCACAAAGGTACAAAAATGGAGAGTCTAAAGAATTTGGGTTACTAGAAATGATAGTGGTGTGCAATAGATGAAAAATTATTGAAATAGCAGAGGATTGGGTAATGTTGATGTTGATAGAGGGAAAGGGCTTCCATCTGGCTCCATTACAATTTGTAGAAAAGAAATTACATACCTTAGAACAACAGGTGATCAGTGATTGGCTTGATGCAGGAGAGACTAGAATCATTGATCAGAGGGTGATTGTTGAACCATATGTCCTCCCAAAGTCAATAGATGTTCCATTTCCTAGCTATCACTTGAGACTAAATTTTAGGATGGGTCTCGTATTAATCATAGAGTTCCAAAAATGTGATCCAAATGGAAGCGATTCATCACTTAGAAAGGTTCGTTGCTGAAATTATTTATTCTTTATGATATTGATCCAAGTGGCTTGTTCATTTTGGAAATTCCTCCAACCTTGCTTACCAATGAGGGCATAATTCATCTTACTATCTTTCCTTAAACGCAACCCTCCTTGATTCTTCTTCAAGTAGATCTTGTCCCAAGCAACCAAGGGAATTTTATTGGTATTTTTGCTTCTTGACTAGAGAAATATCATTTGTATGTATTCAATATTCTTGAAGATAGAATTTGGAGCTTTAAATATGGAAAATAAATACACCAGAATGCCTTGCAAACAAGCTTGGATAATATTCATTTTTGTTGCCTAGATGAGGAGACAACCTTTCCACCTAGCCAACTTTTTCTAAATTTTCTCCAAGATGTTCCACACATTTGTAGGAGGTTTACCATGGAAAAGGGGTATACCTAGATAGGTGGAAGGAATGTTTGATATGCTGCATCCCAATATTTCATCATTCATTTGTTTTCTATCAATGAGAGTATTCAGGAAATACAATTTACTTTTTTGAAAATTAACCTTTTGTCCAGTAGCAAGCTCGTAGGAGACTAGGATATTCTTGATTACCCTTACTTTAGGAACTGAATCTTTGGTTGCTAGTAATTTATCATCAAAAAATTATAAATGTGTGATCGATTGTGAGATGGAGGAGGCCTTTATCCCAGAGATTGTACCATTAGATAAGGTATAATTGAGTGCCCTCCCAAGGGATTTTGCAATAATAATGAATAAATAAGAGGAAATAGGACCCCCCTGCCTGATTCCTTTGTTGCTCTTGAAATATATAGTAGCAACACCATTTACAATTATAGAAAATCAGGCAAACAAAAGATATTCTTATATTAGGGTAATACAATCTGGATAAAAGCCAAATTTTGCTAGCACAACACATAAAAAACTCCAAGAGCCTTTGTAAAATTTTTGTTTTTGAGATAGAGTGGAGCAGTTCGTGAACAGTTATTATACCATTAGTTATAAGCCTTCCTTTGACCGAGTTGCATTGACATAAATTAATTATATTAGGGAGAAATTTCTTCATCATATTGGTAATGGTCTGGTCAAAATTTTGTAGATGAAATTGCACAAGCTAATAAGCCTATAATCATAAATTATTCTACATTGTCGAGTCTTCAGGACAAGGGTGATAAATATGGGGTTGAAGTCTCTCGGGATGCATTTGGTCGCTTGAGCAAACTGAATGGATTTGGTTAAATTAGTGCTAACAATGTCCTAGGAATTATGAAATAAGTAGGAAGAGAAACTATCAGGCCTAGGTGATTTATCAGAAGACATGGAAAACACATATTTAATTTCATCTACAAAAAAATTTGCCAACAGTTTGTCATTATTTTAATTAGAGACTAAACAGGGAATATTTTGGAGAAGGGAATCAACAAATTGAGTATTAATCAGTTGACCCACTCTAAGAATGTTTTGGAAATGTGCTACGACTTCACGTCTCACCTCCTCTTCATTTTTCGTGTTGGTACCATTCGACTTGATCAAATTTTTGATTTTGTTGATGCTTTTGTGCCGAAGCGTGAGAGCATGAAAATACTTCGTATTGGAATTGCCTTGTTTGAGCTAGAAAGCTCTTGATTTTTGACACCAAAAGGTTTCCTCCATTGTCAAAATATTGTGATATTCAACCAGTAGCTCTCTTTCTTATTCCCTAAGCTGCACATCATGTTACTTGTATTGGATACGATTTTCAATGGCCCAGATCTTATCACTAATGATTCTTTTTGTGTCAAATAAATTTCCAAAGGTTTCTTTGTTTCATATTTTTGTGTTGTTCTTGGTATACCAAATTTTTTGAGTTAATATTACAATTGGATTACCAAGAAAATATCTACTCCACCATTCAAGAACTTTGATTTTGAAATCTAGGTGTTGAATCCACATAGGTTCAAACCAAAAAGGAGACTTGAAAGAGGTAGTGTTCATCCCCTCTAAAACCAGAGGGTTGTGGTCAGACCCAATCCAAGGAAGAGAGTGGAGAGTTACATCTCCAAAGGATTGAAGAGCTTCACAAGAAATGATAAATCTATCCAATTGCATTAAAATATGTTGTGCCTCCACTCTCCTGTTATTCCAAGAAAATTTGCTCCCTTGAAAGTGGATGTCCATAAGACCACACTCATCAATGAATTCAACAAAATATTCAAAACTTTGAGGTGATATAGGAGTACCTCCATTTTTGTTATTAGGGTATAGTAGGGAGTTGAAATCGTCAACTATCATCAAAGGATGATTCTGAAATATCTATCACATCTACCTCATAGAAAACCATAGTTATGATAAGCTAGACATAGTATTAGGAGCATACATATTAGATAAAATCCACTGAACATTTTAATATTTGCAATAAAAAGTAATTTTAGTGATCCTATAAAAATATGATAAAATATGACCTACTTTAGCAGGGTCCCATAGGCACATAAGGCCACCAGACGCTCCCTTGATAGGGTTGGTAGCAACTCCACAATTTTTCCATATAGCCTTAATAAATCTATCTTGGAATTTTTAGTTGATCTTGGTTTCCTACAACAAGATGATGGTCAGCTTAATGTCTTTTCTCATGGACAAAAGGATTCTCTTATTGATCCATCCATTAAGACCTCTCACATTCCATGAGAGAATATTCATTTGAAATACATTAAATATTTCTTACCTCCTCCACACGAAGGTTTCGGAAAGGGTTTGGCTTTGTTCCCCTCATCTATGGAAACCTTATAATAATTTTGTTTAGTTGAAGAGGAGATAATAATGGGTTGAGATCCATTAAAAATACTCTCTTCAGCTTCATTTCACCTTAAATCCTGTTTTCTAGGCCTCCCTCTTTTAGCTTTTTCACAATATTTGTCTATTTAAATATTCTTTTGATTTTTGGTAAATAAGTTTTTGAGGGCTAGTGTTTTGGTTATCATGATTCATATCAAGATATTTCAGTCCAGAACTAGGGACATATTCACCAAGATGGGGAGATATGGGGATAGACACATTGAGTAGAGGGTATTACTGATTCGAGGGTTTTCCAAACTGAAATTGAAGAAATTTTAGATATTTAGTAGACAAACAAAGTATAGAAGGTCTTGGATGTGAAGGGGATTGTGGAATCTCATAGGCATAAAAATAGTGCTGCAAAGGTTCATCTATGAGATCACTGACATGATCCTCTACAGAATCATGCAAAGGTTCAGAAGGGTTTTCTTTAATAAAGAGTGAGCAATTTTTTTTAGAGAGAAGATTCAGGATGAAGAGATTACCTATTTTTCATTCCTATTCAAGACTTCTTGGCATAGCAATAGGCTTCTTGGTGTCCATGGTGGTGGCCAGCTTCTGAGTTGGAATAACTTGGTAAAATTTCTTTTCGTGAATAGGTCCATCATTAGAGTTAGTTGGGAAATTTTGGGTCAAATTTTTTGCAGTCTCCTTTCTCAGTAATAGACATTGGGTCTTCAAGTGACCTTGGGCACAAAAATCAATACAAAATGCTGGTTTTTTTCATAAACAATGGTATGGCTTCTTCTTTTAGGGCCACAAAAAAGATCCACATATGTGGGTAACTTTGAATCAAGATTTACCATCACACAGATTCTAGCATGAGTTAGCCTTGATTGCATTTTTGTCGTAGGCTCAAGGGCAACAAAGTCCTCAAAAAATTTAGTGACCAAGAGAAAAATCCTCTCATCCCAATATTGGAGGGGCAGGTTGGGAATCTGGAACAATATAGGTTCCAAATTTATAGATTGGATTTCAAGATCGAAATCCTCCACCTATTTTTGTAGGAACAAGCTTTTGTAACCGTAGAACCAAGGTCCACCAATTAATACAAGGTTGGTGTCTTATGCATTGTTGAGGCTTATGAGAAAAAAACCTCTAGACATGGCCTTTATTTCCATAGATCCATTGGGACACCATTTTTTCAATGCCCATTTCCTAATTGATTCAATGTCAGGTCGACTTCCTACAAATTTCCCTATCAAGGATAAAGAGCTTCAGCTGATATTCAAGTTTATAACACTAGAAGGAATGGAGATCTCCTTATCATTATGGGTGCAAGGGTTTGGATCGGAAGAAACAACCACATGTCCCTGGAGTTTAACTTTATCAATATAGGACTTATGGGGAGAATCTTGAGACTGGCTCAAAAGGTGTCTGCTAACATTTTGATCTTCAAAAACTACATGTGGAGCATAATCACTAGTAGTGTGGCCTTTGAAAGGGGTCCATCTGGGTCACCAATACTTGTATCTTCCAAAATATTATCTTTGCCATTACTGGAAGGGTTCTCTGGATCGTCACCATCGCCATTTCTAGATTTAGTTTTTCTACCTACCAAAAAATTGAAATATCCATCACCATTGCCATAGTACACCATTTTCATAGAAAATCTCTAATTTCGTTCCTCTAAATTTTAAAACCCTTTAATGTTGCTACTTATATTTTTCCACAAAAAATATTCTTAAATTGCTATTCTATCAAAAACCTCTCACACAATTGCTTAGTTGATGTTGCTGCTCCAAATTTTTAAAACTCTTTGATGTTGCCACTTAGATTTTTCCACCAGTGTTACACTGCTTTTCAATCAAAACCCTATCACACCATTGCTAAGCTAATATTGCTGCTCCAATTTTTAAAACCCTTTGAGTTACACTGCTATTTAGTCAAAACCCTCTCACACCATTGCTCAATTGAGAAAATAGAAAGGTCTTCACTATTAAGACCACATTTAAAATTACAGAAAATGTCCTAGCGTACAAACAACATGAACATGCTAAACAATTAATGGTATCGAATAAGTTAACACCAAATGATCTGTCTATAATATTATTTATCCTTGACAAAAATCCATTTCAATCCTCATGCTAGCACTAATAATAGTTCACATTTGATATGATAAAAAATAAGCTTTCTCCTAAGAAGTTTTTATTTGAGAAAAAAAAACAAGGTGGTCTGCAACTCAGGTTATGATAAGAAATTTCATCCTCTAATAGGTCTTATTAGAGTGCAAAGAAGATGAGGAATTATCTTTAACTCTTAAGTGTGAGGCGGATAATAATCATAGTAAATAAAATATTATTTTCACAAAACTTAAAAAATATAAGATTTAATTTTTAAATTATTTCCTATGGATAATAGCTTTAACAGATTCTAATAACTTCCTCGTGGCCTCAAAAATATTTCTTAATGAGTAAATGATAATGCTTTGGGTTCCTTGTTGAAATACATATTTCTATGCCACCATCTAAACTTTAAGTTAACTTTTAAAGTAATTTTTCAATGTTTTTATTTTATCTCTCTCTCTCTCTCTCTCTCACACACACACACACACACACACACACACACACACACACACACATATATATATATATATATATATATATATATTTATAGATATATATATATATATATATATATTTATGTTAAATTTTATGTCATAGATAACTATTGTATGTATGTTTAAATCCTATAAATAAGAGGTTAGAATATATATTTTCATATATAATACTTTTCATAATGAGCATGTTCATAAAAATTATCTAAAAGAAACATTATGTAAAAGAGACAATAATGATTCTAAAACTGAACATGATTGTAAGGGTTTCTATTTTGGACTAGATATAAGAGGATAAGGCTTAAACCAAGAATCAAACCAAAAAATTATAGAATTCCATAATTGGATGACCATCTAATATGTTTCTTGATTAATTATAAAATCTTTGATATGAATTTTCATGTTTCCAAATACCTACATAGGGCTTGTATCTCAAGTTTTTATTGCATCATTAAAATTTATATGTTTATAGAAATACATTTTCCCAATTCTTCCCTTGATATTTAAATAATATCCAACCATATATTCCCATAATACTATAATTTATAAGTTTATAAACAATCTTGCTACTATGATATTCTTTCATTTGCAAATGTTATCCCACTTATAAAGTAGAAACTTGATTTTTTTTCTCACATCCTTTTCAATGAAAATTTATTTAAAGTTTATTGAATTAAGGTGTTATTACTTCTATCAATATTCAAAATGATATCATATAGAGAGAGATATATTACACTTGTATGCTTTCATCTATGGTTAGGAACTTACCTTTCCCACCTTCCAAACAAGATTTTATTCTATCCATTATTAACTCCCATATATCCTTATTTTATTCTTTTTTAGATAAAAGCATACATATTTTCATTGATGGTATTTTTCAAAAATTAAATCCTAAAATATTTACAATAATCTATCCTAAATTTAGGGTAGTCTTAATTAAAAGAAATCTTGAATCTTGTTATAAGCCAACAATATAGCAATATTCTCATATCATGACAATATTGATTTAAACTTCATTGGATGTTGACTAAGGGATGCCCTAAAAGAAAAATGTTATCAACAAATTAGAGATGAGATTTGAAGGGACTATTTAATTTTTAATTGGTTATATGGGAATGAAATGGGCCCCATTTGTATTACATCATGACTACATTATCACAATATTATGTTATGTAACTTTATTCTCATAAACATAAATCATTCACCAATATGCAAAATATCAAATCATTCATCCATAAATAATTATCGTTAATAACAATCTGCATATGATATGGAGATAATAATACCCTTAGTGTAGGGTAACACCAATAATAATCCTTAAGGAATGACTCCACAAGTTCTGAGAGAACCACTTAGAGAGGGAAAATTTTCATAAGCCACTTAATGGGTAAAGACGATTACAAGTAATGCTTCACATGAATGATGATTACAATGATAATATCCCTTCTTTATATACCTATATTTTAATTCTACTTTGGGAAGCCAACTACTAGCCCACTCATTATTATAGTATAATATAATATAATAATATAATCAACCTTGGGTTATATGTGGCCCATGCTAACTATCCATAATACCTTATACAATATAATATCATATCCCCCTATACCAGTTTCTAGATACCATAATTTTCCACCCTCCTTACAAATGTTTTTCCCTTGAAACATGAGAAGAAACTAAATTATATGATCTTCTAAGTCATGTTGACAACTAGTACAAATTTTTATCATCCATACATCCAAATAAAAATTTTATTCGTTATGGCCTTTGATGATGCAAATATACCATTGTGCCACTTGAATAAATATTATTGATCTAATGGATCATGCTTCCACTACTCTAATATTTTAAATTATAGGTCCTATTATTACTTTCTACTACACCAATTTGAAATCAAGAATCACTATTTTATTTTTGCCAAACACTACCAAAATTAATGCCTTTCTGACTCTATGTAGATATATAATAATATTGATTCCCTAAGCCATACGTCCAAGATTATTATCACTCATGGTGGTGTCAATAAAAATACACTACAATCTTAACCTGATGTTCTATTTCCTTTGATTATTTGGCATTTTATTTCTCTATTTTAAATTCTTCCTCATGCTCATCTCTCTTGTGTCCTTATTTTGATGCATCCTTAGGTTCTTCTAATAAATATTCCTTGGACTTTGCTACTACTCCTTCTATCTATTGGTATTGCTACTATAAATTTAAACTTTTAATTTATTTGTTGGTTCCTTAACTTTTCCCCAGCATTTTCTTGCTTCTTGGATCCTTGCTCATTAAATTAAAAAATATCTTTTAGTGTTATCTTCTTTTTCCTATACCATAACTTCATAAATTTGCTTTGCACACTAATATTGATGGTACCCTAAATTCCTAACCAAGGATAACCCAGAATAATATCCATATCATCCATCCCAATAACATGAAAATTTGAATGTAAAATATATTTATCTAATGCAGGAGCATCCACGTGTAAATTTCTAGAGCATCAAAATAGGAAGGCCAATCATCCATAATTTGAATCGTTTGGTGGAAGTCGAAAAGTACTTGAATTCTTGCATTTATAGATTAGAAAGGATTTGTGAGAGAAAAGGGATGATGGAGAAAATTAGTAGAGTTTTTTGAGAAGAGAGAGAGTTCAAGAAAAACATTATAGTTATAACCCATACCAACTATGAAGCATATTGTTAATTCAATTACAATTCTCTTCATGTTTTATTCACATATTTGGGAGCTTGTGTGTGTTGTTGTAACTTAGAAATATTAGATTATTGTATTATTCTATGTACACTTGTAGGTTAGTGGGTTCAAAGGATACTACCTATTGACATGATTAATGAACATAGGGATCTGATTTAGAGTTTACCACAAAGAAGTTACCATTGGAGGTGTGCCATAAATATCTAATAGTTAAAGAACTATCATAAAATTTGCTACTTGATAAGAAGTAGAGCGGATTCATTGAACGTGAAGAGTCTATCCATAAACCTTGATTTCATAGAGAAATTATTATCTAAAATCACATAATCCATCATCAAAATCATGAGTAATCATCCAAGATATTGTTGAAAAAAATAGTTATTTAAAAGTCTACTAAAAATAAGAACACTATCTTGAGGGTGTCATTAGAGATGAAGTAAAAAGGTGATGTCTAGTTGGAAGAGGTTGTCCTAAATATTACTATTCATATTGATTAAGTAAGTCACCATTTAAGAGGAGAAAGAGATTATTGTTAAGATCTAGATGTTGAAAGTTGGCCATCATTGCTGAGGAGTTGTATGACTAGTTAGGTATCGGCATGATTGATGCCATTAGTATATAAAAAATACCATTTAAAAATATCATAACTATCTAAAACTTGTTGTTAGAAGCATTGTTGTCCACATTGCTATTGAAACCAATAACTTCCATATTGTAATTGCATCATTTTGGTATCAGATCTAGAAGATCATTGAGGATTCATATGTGTTGAAGAAAATATGGCACAATGTGGAGGAAGGATACCATGAGGACTTCAACATACAGACATATCTAAGATACTAAGAGGAATTACTACCAAATTTGATACAATTAAAACTATCTAAAGGAGAGGTATTCATATTTAGGAGATTAATGACAACAAAGAAAAGGAGGCTGGTTAGACAAAATATCGAGATGAAGAGCAAGAATATCAATTGATTTAGACAATTTACAACATGTGTTGGAAGCCAAAGATAGAAACCTCACATATATTGAAGATATATTTTTATTTTGGATCAATAAAAGACCCTAAAATGGTGAAATTAGCATGCATGGAGTTGAAAGGGTATGCATTATTATGGTGGGACCATGTTAAAACTGAAATACAAAGAAAAAGAAAGGATAGAGTAAAGACATGGTAGAAAATGGTTACCAAGCTAAAGATGAAATTCTCGTCATTAGAATACCAATTGGGTCTCTTCAAGAAATTATAAAACCTAATACAAAAGGATTTTAATGTGAAGGATTACATAGAACAATTTTATAGGCTCACCATTTGGGTCAACTATATGGAAGATAATTAAGAGAAAGTATCAAAGTACATTAATGAATTGTGGTTGTCCATGTAGGATGAAGTCAATATGATAAGGATTAGGATGGTATAAGAAGCCTATCAATATATCTTAAAGGTAGAGAAGAAGCTTTCATCGAGGCAAAAAAACAATCATAGAGGAATAGGAAAGTCCTCATGAGGATAAGGGTAAATAAACAATGGAAGAGGACAATAGAAATAGGAAGAAAAAGCTAGTACTTCTCATAGTGGTTTTAGCCAGAACACTAGAGGAGGTGGATATTCCTCATGAAAAATAGATGGTTTTGGTTGAGGAAGGGGTAGAGGATTCTTTGAAATATGTTATAGACGCAAATAATATGGTCATTCAAAATTTGAATGTACGACCATACAATAGAGTAACAATAAGGAAAAGAAGACCAATAACCATATCGTGCATGTAGAAGAAGAAAGTATTGCTTCCTTGAAGAATTTAGAAGATCCTAAGCAAGTATAATATCTCATGATGAAAAGAATATTGTTGAAGATAGAGAAGAGGGAATGTGAATCTATTCAAAGGAGAAATATTTTTAGAAAAGTATGCAAAATTAGAGGTAAATGTTGCAAGGTCATTATAGATAGTGGGAGTACAAGTAATTTAGTATCTACCAATATGGTAGAGAATTTGGGGATGAAGAGGATAGAACACCCCAATACATACAAAGTTTCTTGGCTACAAAAGGGACACCAAATATTAGTAAGTAAACAATGCAAGGTGAATTTTAAAATTGGATCTTACAAGGATGGTGTTTTGTGTGATATTGTGCCTATGGATACTTTTCATGTGTTGTTGAAAATACATTGGAAATTTGATACAAGGGTAGTACACGATGGTAGAATGAATACAAACACCATTGTGAAGGATGGTAATAAGTATATACTAAGTTCATTGAAGGATAAGGATGAAAGAGAGGATATTGGTGCTATAATATGTTTTATTTCAGGAAAATAATTATTGGAGGAGATGGTGAATAAGGTATGTTTTGCCTTGATTGATAAAACTACAATGGGAGGAATGGTAGACAAGGAAGATATTTCAATGGAGGTAAAGCATTCACTAGATAAGTATGGAATTTTTTTGTTAAATTAATTTTTGGATTGATTATCATCGATAAGGAGTATTAGCCATCACATAGATGCCAATGGAAGCATTTAAATTGATTCCAATAGATAATTAAGAAATAAAAATATAAGTTCAAGAGATGTTGGAAAAATGGTTGATTTAGGAAAGCTTAATCCCATGTGAAATACCAATCATGCTTGCACCAAATAAGGGTGGAAAATGATGCATGTTCACAAATTCAAGGGATATTAAGAAGATAAATGTAAAGTATATATTTATATTGCCTTGCATGGATAATTTGATGGATTGATTAAGTGAAGGAAAGTAATTTATAAAGATATATTTGAAGAGTGGTTATAATAAAATTAGGATTAGGGAAGGATATGAGTGGAAGATCATGCTCAAGACAAAGGATGAATTGTTTGAGTGGTTGGTTGTACCATATCGATCAACAAATACACCTAGTACCTTTATATGGTTGATGAACAAAGTGTTGAACTTGTTTCTTGCAAAAAATTATGCTTGTCCATTTGGATGACAATTTGATATTTAGTGAGAGCAAGGAAGACCATTTGGCACATGTGATATTGGTCTTACAAAGACTAAAAGAAGAAAAATTGCTATTTAACTTGAAGAAATGTAGTTTTATTAAGTAAGAATTGATATTCTTGGATTTTATGATTTCCCAAGAATGGTTATAGATGGAACCTAAGATGGCTAAGGCCATTGTAAATTGGCTATCACCTATATGTGTGTTTGAGGCTAGGATTTTCATTGTCTAGAAAGTTTTTATAGGAAGTTTATTAGAAGATTTAATGGAATTTGTGATTCAATCATATAAATTATTAAATGAGGAAAGCATGATTTTAAGTGGATGACTATAGTACGAAGAATTTTTTTAATCTCGAAGGAGAAGATAATGGGACAACCCATTCTAGCTTTGGGATTTCAACAAAGTCTTTCAGATGGATTGTAATGCAAGTAGGAAGATGATAGAAATATTGATCCAAGAGGGTAAATCCATTGCCTACTTTAGTGAGAAACTAAATGAGGAAAAGAGGAAATATTTAGTCTACAATATTATGCTATTATTCAATACCTAAAGAAATGGAGATATTATTTGCTACCAAAAGAGTTTGTCTTGTTCACAAATAATAATACTTTATAGTTTATAAAAAACTAGAGTAATTTTAATAAAAGGCATATGAAATGGGTGGAATTTTTGTAGGGATATTCAAATGTCTTGAAGCACATAAGTGGTCATTTAAATTATGTATTTGATACCTTTAGTAGAATAAATCTATTGGTGAACATAATGTAAATTTAATTCATGGGTTTTGATGCTATGAAGGAGATTTTTGTTGATGATGTAGACTTCAAGGATATTAGGGAAGCATGCTATAATCCTACTACAAGGTAGATATCTCTAATGTGGGAGTACTTAGGCAATATGAGTGAAATCTTCCATAATGTCCCCTGGATTCTAGCTAGGGATTTTAACACTCCTCTTTACCCTTCAGACAAAATGGGTGGAAATGGACCACCTATCAAGAGCATGGATGAGTTCAATTCCTTTGTGAACTCCAACATGTTTATGGATGTAAAACTTAGAGGATATAATTATACCTAGAGCAATCGGTGGATAGGGTTTCATATCATTCAAGAAATGCTTGACAGGTTTTTTCTATCAAATGAGACTACAAATTTGTTCGATGATTATACCCTAAAAGCCCTTCCTAAAATTGCCTCTGATCATAATCCCATTTTTTTGGATATCCCTAACTCTTTGTACTTTAAGAAAACTTTCAGATTTCAATCTATGTGGATCAAACATTTTAGTTTCAAAGATAACTTAAGTCAGTGGTGGCAGCAGCCTGTCAGAGGTAGTGCAGCTTTTAAACTTGTTGAAAAATTAAAGTTTGTTAAGGAAAAGCTTCAAAATTGGAACAAAGAGGTCTTTGGGAACCTCTTTGAAAATAAAAAATAGGTTGTTGAAAGTTTGAAGATAATTGATCAGAGGATCCAACATAGTGATGCTGATGAAACTACTAGGCATGAGGAACGAACAAAACTAGTAGAGTTTCATAACATTTTGGCCTGTGAGGAAATCTATTGGAGGTAAAAATCAAGGGCTCTTTGGTTAAAATATGGAGATTCAAATTCTAAGTTTTTTCACATCACCACACTTAGAAACAGAAGCAATAACAAGATAAATTTTTTTAAAAAAGCAGATGGTTCTATTACTCAAGACTTAACAAAAATAAAAAAGGAGGCAGTAACTTATTTCAATTATATCCTTGGTAAGGAATCTCAGTGCAATGAGGCGGCCAAAGATATTGTCTTGCAATCCATTCCTAGCATAATAAATGAGGATATAAACCTTAAGCTTCTAGCTCCATTTTTTGCTAAGGAAATTAAGGAAGCCTTGTTTAGCATGGAGTTAGACAAAGCCCCAGGACCCGATGACTTTCCCCCTCATTTCTATCAAGATTTTTGGGACATCGTAAGTGAGGATGTAATTTTTGCTATCAGAGAATTCCAAGAAAGCAATAATATCCCAAAAGGTATCAACTCTACTTTTATTTCTATAATTCCTAAGAAGCAAACCCCTGAATCTATGGCTGACTTCCGGCCAAACAATCTATGCAATGTTTTTTACAATATCCTAACTAAATCCATTGTAAATAGAATGAGAGATATTATGCCTTGCATCATAGATCCATGCTAGGGAAGCTCTATCCAGGGTAGGTCAATCTTGGATGGAGTTATCACAGTTCATGAAGCTCTGCACTCTGCTCATAATACTAACAGGTCTATTTTTGCCCTCAAGATTGATATGAACAAAGCATTTGACAGGCTAAATTGGGACTTTCTAATTGTTGTCCTTCTTAAGTTTAGTTTTCATCACCAATGGGTTAATTTGATCAAATAATGTATTTCTAAATCATAGTTCTCGATTCTAGTTAATGGAACAACTGTTGGTTACTTTCAAAGTCACAGAGGAATTCAGTAGGGGACCCTATCAGCCCCATGTTATTCATCATTGTAGCTGAAGCTTTAAGAAGAACCATAAAAAATGATTGCATTTCAAGGCTAATATCAGGAATCAAGGCAACATCTCTCACTAGGGCTATTTATCACCAACAATTCATTGATGATACCCTTATATTGACTAAGGCATTAGTGGTTGAGGAAAAAATAATTAAATACATCCTGCAACTCTACGAGGATGCTACTGGTCAAAAAGTTAATTTTAGTAAAAGCAAGTTATATTTCTTGAACACCCCCATTCAGAGGCAAGGAAGGATTACAAAATTTTTAGGGTGTGATAAAGCAAACCTCTCCACTTCATATCTTGGTCTCCCTCTTTTCATTGGTTCTCCGAGAGAGTCAATGTGGGACAGGGTTATTGAAAGAATTCAAAAAAAACTTGATGGATGGAAAGGTCATCTTCTATATCAAGTAGGAAAGCTGACCCTAACTAAGGCCTCTCCTTAGAGCATTCTAGTCTATTTCCTCTCCATTTTGAAAGCACCTATGAAGGTTTTCCAAAAAATTGAGAAAATCCAAAAATAATTTTTATGGACTAGATCAGAGAAGAAAAAAAGGATACACCTTGTAGGATGAACCAAAGTGTGCAGACCAAGGGAAAATGGGGGCTTAGGTCCGAGGAGAATTTCTCATATAAATTTATCTTTACTAGCTAAGCAGGTGTGGCATCTCATTTCTGGTGAAGAAAATGAATGGACAACTATCATCAAATGAAAGTATCTTCAAAATATGGAATTTCTAAGTGACTTAGTTCCAATCAGAGGCTTTGCTTTTTGGAAAGCAATTCTTAATTGTAAGGAAATCCTTAAAAAAGGTTTAATATGGGTTTTAGGCAATGGTGAGAGGGTAAATTACTAGAATGATAGGTGGGCTAAGGAGGAATCATTGATGCAATATCCTAACTTAGCCTGAATCAGAGATATCACAAAAGAACTCATTGGCAGAAAAGTCCCTGATTATATGGTTGAGAACAGAGGTAGAATGAAGTGGAAAAAAATAAGAATTTAGGAATTTCAAGCAGAATAAAATGATATTTGTAACATTCTCGGGCAATATTTTATCCCCATGAGACCCAAGGAAGATCAAGTGACCTGGGCTCCTACGAAAAATAGGCAGTTCACTGTTAAATCATCTTACAAGCTTTTGCTTGATGACGAGGATTTTATCCTCCAAAAGGACTTAGTTTGGATAAAAAATTTAATTCCAAAAATTGCAGTCTTTTCATGGATGGTTATCCAAGGAAGAATTCTAATCATTGATAATATGATGCATAAAGGTATTTGTATCACTAATCGTTGTTATCTGTGCAAGGCTAATTGGGAGACCATTTATCACATTTTTCTTGAGTGCCCTTTTTCCTTGACTGTCCTAAGTGGGGTTTTTTAGGCCTTCAATATTTCATGGGTTAAACCAGCCATCGTACTTTATTTGTTCATCTAATGGCCTTGCCCCTTTTCAACCCAAAAACTTAGATACATGTGGAAAATTTGTCTCAATCACTATCTTTGGTAGGTGTGGTTAGAAAGGAACCATAGAGTCTTTAATGAGTCTATCCATGATCATCAAACTATCATTGCTAGGATCCTATCCTTTTCCAACGAGAATGTGAACCTTATCCCTTTTGATAGCCGTAAACCTCATCTGCAAGAGACCATTATTGCTCAATATTTAAGCTTAACCTTGTTAGATGAGTCTATGCCTAGGGTAGTCAAACCCAAAGCCAATGTTAAGTGGTCTCCACATCCTACGAGTTGGTTTAAGCTTAATTTTTATGGATCAGTTAAGAAAAATCCTAGCAGAGCAGGCACTGGTGGCATTGTGCGAGATCATAATGGGAATATGATGCTTGCATTTTTTTAATATTTGGGAACAAGGACAAACAATGAAGCTGAAGCTAGAGCTATGTGGAGAGGCCTTCAAATGACTCAAGACTTAGAAGGCAATTTTATCGTAGAAGGAGACTCTATGCATGTTATAAATATCCTCAATAATTTGAAAACACCTCCTTGGAGGATTAAAACAATTTTTGAAGAGGCTAGGATCCTTTTCCAGGGAAGACATGATAGAAAAGCCCAACATGTCTTTCGAGAAGCTAACAAATTTGTTGATAAGCTGGCCAATTTGGGTGTCAATGGTGATAGAATTTTCAAATGGGAACATGGTATCCCGAGTGAAGTAGAGGAGCTTATTAAACAAGAATGCCAAGAATGATAGTCAAATTTACCAATAGGGAAGGCACTATAAGTTTGAAGGCTAGGAGTATTCCTGTCTCTTTTTTGAATTGGACTCACAATAAAAATTATCTGAGCTATCAGTCTTCATGGATGCTTCTTGGAAATACCACAAAGACTAATGGGGATAGTCACATGTCAGATAACATGGCTCCTAGTCATATTAGTAATTTGAGGTTGGTTGATAATCACAGGGAAGGAAAGAAATGACAATATAAGACTTCGAACCAAAGCCACGTGGACCACCAGATAGCCATCGCCATAAATCTAGCTAGCATGTTCACTTCTCCAAGGTTGATTGGAAAAGATAGTATGTGGTACCAAAGCATGTCATATATGGAAGAAAGAAATTACCAAAGAATTATTAAGAGTAACTGTCAATACAGAGCTTGTGGGAGTTTTTTTCAGTACTCTGCTATGTGTATTTGTAGCTTTTTGTTTCTCCATTGTCTCAAGGAAGGGATCCATGTATGTTTCTTTTTTGTAATTATGATGCATGTGTGTTTTCTTGGGGTATACCCAAAATGTTGTATGGGAAGTTTCTTTTTGATAACAGGCTATGTGCCTTACCGGATGTAATGGCTTTGGCGGCATGTAGATTTTACATATATAGGATCCTTAGTAAGGATATGTTCATCAACAACCCTAGGATGATTTTTGTAAAAGGTTTTGGGTCAACTTGTAAAACCCGGTATTAATGCTACAGTATCTTATCTACCAAAAAAAAACTACAAGGTATAAGATGTCATGGTTGGATTAATTTATCCGAGAGGATTATTATTCAAGGTAAAAAATTTGTGCATACCACAAAGTTCAATGAGGGAGAACATGATAAGAGAGAAACATAGTAGAGGACTACCTAAAAATTTTGGAGGAGATAAAATAATGGGACAACTTTGCATAGCTTACTATTGACCAAGAATGAATGTGGATGTCAAAATATTTATGTAGTATCATATAGTTTGTCAACATGCACATGGGAGGAGTCAAAATATCAAGTTGCATTAACCATTACCAATAATAGAGAGACCATGGTAGGATGTGAGCATGGATTTTGTTCTTGTGTTGTTGAGGAAACAAAATGTGATGATGCAATTTATGTTGTTGTTAAAAAATTCTCAAAGATGGCACATTTCATGATTTGGAATAAAATTACTGATGCTACCCATATTGTAGATCTATTCTTTTGAGAAGTAAAATTGCATGGTTTTTCGAAGAGCTTTGTGTCAAATAGGGATGCAAAGTTTTTTGGTCATATTTTATGTACTTTATGGAAAATTTTGGGTACCAAATTGAGCTTTAGTTTAGCTTATCACTTGCAAACTGATGGATAAACCAAACTAGTAAACATAAGCCTTGGGAATTTGTTGCAATGTCTAGTTAGTAAGAAGCAAAATTTGTTGGATATTGTGTTGGCATAGATAAAACTTACATATAAAAATTTATTAAATATAATTACAAAAAAAATCCATTCCAAATTGTGTATGAAATGTATCCCTGAGGAATAGATGAGTTGTAGAGAACAAATGAATTACAAAAACCTATTGGTTTGGTAGAAAATTTTTCCAAGTATAAGCAAGAATTTCATCATGAAGTGAAGGTTGAGTTGGAAAAGAATATCATGAAATGCAAGCAACATGTTGAACTTAATAATCGAACATAGAAATTCTATCTTGGATATTTAATTTTGGTACATTTATAAAAGGAAAGGTTTCCTAAAGGTACTTATAACAAGCTCAATTGGAAAAATATTGGACCTTGTAAGGTCTTGAACAAGTTTGCTACTAATGCATATGGAATTGATCTTATATAGGGCATCACTATTTCACCATTTTATAATGTGATTGACTTTTATCCTTACTAAGATCAACCTAGAAGTGATGATGGAGATCCTACAGTTGATATTTAATCCATGAAGTGGATAACACAACTACTAGAGAAAAAATATGATGAAGTTGAAGAAATCATAGATACGAGAGTGGTGAGAGAGACAAGAGGAAATGCATATTCATAGTATATAGTTAAATGGAAGAACAAAAAATTTGACACAACAATATGGATGAAAGCTTATGAGATTTCCAAATATGGAGTGCCGATTGAGGATTTCAAAAATATTTATGAATCATATTTTATTACTTGGTGAAAATGATATAGGAATATCCATGTGTAAATAGCTAGAGTGTTAGAATAGAAAGGCCAACCATCCATAATTTTGAATAATTTGGTGGAATTTTAAAAGTATCCAACTTATCACATTTATAAATTGGAAAGTATTTGTGAGAGAAAAGGGATGGCGAAGACTATTTTGTTCTTGAACTATTTTGGGAAGGTTGGACTCTAAATGACTTTCTTCTTGATATAAATGCCTCTCTAATGTATAATATCATTTCTTGCCCTCTTCCCTAGGTTTGTAGCTTATATGTAATCTAATGAAGTTTCACTTATTTTATCCTCCTCTTCCTCAAATTTATGGGGTTTATCTTTAAAGGCTTTCTCTAAAAGCTCATGTTTTCTCCTCTAATTTTTAAGAACTTCCATAGTCCAACCCTAGGCTTGGAAACCCATAATGGTTACATTTCTCCACCACATAAGTAAAAATCATCTTTAGGAGCTTTTGGTATATTCGAGTGAAGAAATTCCCTCACTCGACATATCCAACCAATTAATTAATAGAGTGGAGTTAGAAGTTTAGGATTTTTACTTTCTTCCTTCAATGCAGATGATTGAGAAAATGCACATAGAAGCTTCAAATAATAGTTAATTGCTCATCTAGGGTAAAATACTTCATTATAAGGATAACAAATCTTTTTCAATATTTAGGGAGGGACTCCCTTAAGATTCCATTTTCTATCTTCTCAATACTATCATTCTTCCCAAAATTTTTATTCAATTCTCTTGCAAAATATTTTTTTCCTAATTTATACATTCTACCTTAGCAACTAAAGAAGTAGCCTCTACAATTAATGTTATGATAAATATAAATTTCACTCCCTTCACCTTGAGCCTTTCTCCTGACCATGAGTGGGAAAACTACATAGACAATGCCTCAATATTCCCTTCAAAAATTATAAGGCACCATATAAGACCCCCCTTCTCCAAGATATCACTCACATCCTTCTCGAGTGTCAGCTTTGTAAGTTCTAGCTTTAGTGTGTTACCACCCATTTCTAGCTCAATTAGTAGCAAAGTTCATTTTTTATGCTCTCTACACTCCTACAAAAGATATATGATGTACCAAACATAGTATGTCCTAATAATGATCAGCTCTAATGCACACCGTATGTGAAGGCTTATAATAATTCCTCTAGGGATTGACACTCCTACTTGCATGTGTAGAGTTTCATTTCTCCATATAACTCTATATTCAAGATATTGGTCAATAGTAAGGAAGGTTCCATCTAAATTTATGGTCAAATCAGCAATTCGTCCCACCAAGTCTACTCTAGGAAAGGGTTAAATATGAAGCAACACATGTTAGTAGAAAAAAACAAGGAAATAAAGGGAAATATCCACTTCCTTTGCCATTTCAAATTGAAATGTGTGTCCCAAAACCACACCCTAGACCTACTTGGATGGTGTTAATATTTCATGTTAGCACCCATCTAATCTAATCGTCATCAACACCAAACTTAAGTAAATCCATCCTATAGCCCAACTCAATCCTATGCTTCATTATCATTGGTATGAAATCATTACAATGGATGGATGAACCATAGTGTCAATCTTCTTCATGGCTTATATTAAAGGCCAAACAATCATAGTCCCACCTTCTAGCCTCTACATTGATAATGGGGGGGATGTAACAAGGCCAACCCAAGAGGATACACTAAAAAATATCTAAACAAGGGACCTCGAGGTTGACATGAGATTTGCCATTCTGCTAGATATCTTCAACCACATTATTGGTATTTATGCTTCTCTTCCTTGAGTTCTACAAGATTGGTCCCAAAATAGTTGTAACATCTATATCATCATTATTCATAATTCTAAGTTCTTGGGGGTAGTTATAACTCCAAATCGTGAAGGAATCCCAATGAATACCAAGGTTTGCCATTAAATCCACTACCTTTTTTCCTTCATGAAACACATGCTTCACCTAAGAATTCTCCAGATTTGAAAGTGTTGCTTCACTTCCTCCATCATATCCTTTATGGTCTAACTTGGAGACTACGAACCTTTAACTATGTTGACAATGGATATGGCATCCCCTTCTAAAATTATATTCTTTGGGTCCAATATTTCTAGTAGAAGAACTCCCTAAAAGAGAGCTCTTGCTTTAGCAAAGTAGCTTGTTTGGACCTCCAAATTTTTAGCATAAGCTAATAGGATCTTCCCTTTCTCATTTATCATTAACCCTTTTCACCTGAACTACCTAGGTTTTCTTTTATAACACCATCAAAATTAAGTTTTAACCATCCCGGTGGAGGAGGATCTCATTTGACCTAGGATCAAGCTTACTATTTTAAGTGGGTGGAGGAGTACTTAATCTCAAAAAGGCTAAGTTTTACTGATATCTTAGCCTCAATCCCACTTCCACCATAATCCATCAATGCATTAACAATTCTAATCTCTATCAACTATGAATCCATTTTAATATTCTTGAATGCTCTACTATTTATTTCCTTCCAAATACCCCATATAAATTAAAGTAGATTGAATTACCAAATAACTCGAAGTCTTTTGCTTCTAAATGGGGGATTCCAATGTAGACATAGATCAACCATATTGTTAGGAAGGATGCAATCTACCTCAAAACATATTAGGAGAAGGCATAACACTTCTTGTGAGAATGGACATTCCACAAATAGATGTTTGGTGTCCTCCTAACCTGCTTGACAAAGACAACATTTGTTACAAAATGTGATTATATTAAAAAAAATAAAATAGCAGGATATTATATTTGTAAATATTTAATATTTGGTTTTCTAATTGGCATATAAATGCTCATGCATTGTTTTATAAAAGTGAAAATTAGGCCTCCATATATTAATTTTTAGCACAATTGATCTCATATCATTTTATTATACAAATTTTCTCCCATATTGGAAGGATTGGATACCTACCCCTATAAGTATATTGCATCCATTAGTTGATCTTGATGATAATATTTCATGTAGTGTACTGACTATGATAGAATAACTAAATATATGACTAGAGGTAAATGTTTCAAATCTAGTACTATGTTCAATTTGAATATACACATATGTATACATGTATAAATTTATTATTCTCTTTAAATTAATTCAAGTTGTATAATACAAGTTGTTTATTCAACTTGGATAATAAATCAATAAGAGATGTATTTTTAGTTATTGTAGATCCTAGAAATATAGAGAATGTTGATAATTATTTATTGGGTTGTAGAAAGGTTAAGTCATAGTTATTGAAACCTTAATTTGAAAATGATAATAATGCTTTTAAAATAACCTCTATTATTCTTGAGGCTGAAATATTTTTATAGATTTAGTTTAATTTGGTTTATGTTTCAAATCAAGTTTATGATTAAAACTATATTTTATATCTAGGAATTACATTTTTAGTATTTATAACTAGGATCTATTTTATTTTAGCAAAAAGTACAAATTAACCACTTCTTATTTGATGACTAAAAAAAAAATAATAAATTTCTCTAATATACCATCATGTCATAAGAACACATATTTATTTGATTAAAACTAGAGGAGATTGAAATCATAATAGATGGAAACTAAGCATTGATGATTATGATAAGTTGACACATGTTTGCATGAAGGATGACCTAAAACATGTTTATTAGGGTAGAATGTGTCAATTAATACATTATTTGTTTATTATATACATTATATATACAATTTGGAACCTATTTTGTATAAACTTGGTTCTTTGGAAGTTTGCTTTAAAAAAAAAAATTTATGTAAAAAAACTGGTTTTGTACATATTTGGTTTTACAAAATAAGTGGATTTACATAATTTTAATCTTGTATTAAATTAGTTTTATAAGTATTTTGGATTTTAATAAATTTATAATTACAATTTTCTGCTTTTGCGAAATTTTTGCATGAAATTCATGAAATATAAGGATATATATAGGAAAGATTATTTCTTTTGCTTTGCCTGTGTTTTACTTTTTATCTTTGCTTTTACAAATTATACTTTAGTTCTTAAATAATTTGTAGTACACAAATATGGGATTTTAATTTCATGATATATAATATGTACGTGTAGGATTGAATTAATTTCAAAATAGTCTTCAAAAGATAAAATAAATGTTTATGTATCAAGTACAAGTTTAATATCATTTGCTCACATGCTAGATTAAAACCACACATTAAAATAATATATAATAAAGTCGTGTCACCATGTTGTGTGTGTACCTTTATTTATGTGTTGAGGTGTGAGAAAAACATACCAATATCATCATATATAGGTTCCCTATTGGATGGAGTGATATAGTCCACCTTTATAACATTATTATTATACAACCTATATTCATAAGGTGGTATGAGATTATATTGGGACTTACTACCAATCTAATACTCATTTATCACATCAATACTAACCTATACCTCATGTAGAATCTTGGCATCTCATTCACATAACATTTATGGTCAATGACTATTTGAACATCAACATCACTTTTCTCATCATGTGCATGATTAATAGTCTAAACATAAACATCCTCTTCCCCATCAAGTACATGGTCAATGGTCTAAAAGTTGATATCCCCTATATCTTCCACCTGTTTACTTATCCATATGAGTGCATGCATGATCATTGTTAATTAGAGGATTGGATGATGTATTTATAATATCATTTTAGATATAATTTTAGATGTGCATGCATGCATTTATTGATGATATAGCCTGGTGATCATTTTGGAGGTCCATGTATAGACTATATCACTTGTAGGAATTGCATATAATAAATGCATAGCATAATTGACATGTAAATATTAGAAGAAAGTGTTAGTGATAAATAAAATCCTATTAAATGATTATAGATTTATATGATCCTCTAATAAACTCATGGATGATTATAGAATCTCATGGAGGATCTTAGAGAAGGGTGGATCACAAAGAGATGATATACTAGTCACGTGACACTAAAAGATCAACTCTATCTAGTATAAGTATTTAAGGTGTCTTATAATACAACTAATGTATCAAAAAGAGATGAATGGATCTTATTGATAGCCTCCTCCACTCTCAAATACTTAGCTAGATTAGGGACTTCAAAGCTCAACGATATATCCATGTATATATCCCTAGGTACTCATCATTGTCAAGAAATCTTGTATTAAAATCTAATTAGTCAACAAAAGATATAAGCCCTACCCTCCATAAAATGGTGTGGAAGTATAATAAACATTAATATGAGAATGGAACTCATAATGAAACAGAAAGATAAAATATCACAAAATCTTGTCATTATTGGGTAATTTGTGTTATGCATAAATAAACTATGGATAGATCATGATAACCATATATGGTTGTACATGTTTAGTCACCTTATAAATTTAGATTCTCCTCTTATGAGTATAACATGTCTAATCTTCTAGAAGAAGAGGCTTGGAAATCTCCTCATAATTTTCTCAATGGTTGTGTTGCCTCATACATTGTTCCTTATTGCCTCTATAATAATGGGTTACAAATTTGTTCAAAGAAGGTTCAATTTATTTATTGTTTTAACAAAAATTAAATATATTATCATGGATTAAACTTAGGTGTTTGTGAATAGAATGGATTATAATATTTTATAATATTTATATCATCTTAAAGAGATTTTCTTGTTATGAAATCCACCCCATATGCCTACATATAAAATTTTAAAAATTATAATCTAATTTCAAAACCTCCTTTTAAATTATTAAAAAATCATCCCTCCTTTTGAACAAAAAAAATCGTCTTTTCAAACAAAAATCTCTCTCCCATCCATATTTCTAACAAACTCCCCTTTTGGAAAAATATTTTATTCTTAAAAACACCCCCTAGATTTTATTGCATATCTAGCAAAGTTTATGTGATAAAAAATGCTTATGTGGCAAGGGTGTGCTAATGTGGCTTGTTTGTGGGATGAGTTGATGTGTTTTTCACATGAAAACCTCCTCAATAAACCTCTCCTCTTTGTTGAAATTATATAATTGGGTCATTGGACCCCTTATAGTCACTTTTGTATTCATAAGAACTTCATGGAAAATAAATTTTCCACAAAGGGTCTTTCATGTGTGAGGTTGTTCACCCATCCTTGCACATGGACCTACCCCCTACCATGTATGTTCCAATATGGAGTAAACCCCATAATGTAATACTATTTTTGTATGATAATAGCCTCATAAAAAGGTTTAGGAAGAGGTTAGATATGAACAAAATACTTACATGTGAAGGCCATTTTTTATAATTTGCAAATATAATGTGTCACAAGAGTGAGTCATAATACCATACAATCATCCTTGAGCAATCACATTAGGATGGTAGTTTTTTAATTTTCATCTCCAAAAATATGATCTTTTACTATGATTATATATTTTCTTCAAAATTTAACCTATTTTCTTGATTTAGCTTCAAGATCTACATCTATACCTTGAAATTTATTCAAATATTCAAAATTAGGTTCTCTTATGTTCAATTTTTAATTTTAGTTTCTCCAAGGATGGATCAGTAATTAAATTTACTCAGATTCATGAATTGGTCATTTGAACCATGAATTTGTTTCCCCCTTCAAACATAATTCCTTTTGTGATGATCAATTGAAAAACCTATTGATGTCATTGCCAAATTTACCCAGTTCAATGAGTCAATGGTCATAATCCTTTATCTTAAGTCAATAACAATGATGAATAATACCATCCTATCTATTATGAGACCCAATATTTACCCCTTCATTTTATTCACCTTTTGCTTGCTATCAATTGTTAGGATTTATTCCCCTTGTTAAAAATTTTTTTAACTCTTGTTCTATGTGGAACCTAGTGCTACATATTTGTCTAGTTGTGGTGTCTACATTTGAATCCATATTGAATTATTTTCTATGATTTTGAAGATATGATTGGTTTCAAATCAAACTACCAATGGGAATGGTGTTAGAAACTATAGTAATAAACTTCTAAATTATGCTACATAGATAATAGACATAAATCAATGTAAATATTTAATATAAGGAATTTAAACCTTAAATCTAAGAAGTGATATTAGGAGTTTTCCACCTCTATTTGTCATATTTAGATTCCTAACCATATCATGTGAATATTCATTGATTATATTCCAAAAAATGGAATAATTTCATAGATAATCCATTCAAACATAGGGAGTTTTTTGTTTTAAACACTTTTTATAATTATTTTATATACTACATTTGAAAGAGTCTCATTAAAATATTATTTAATAATGGATGGATTAAAATTAAGGATAAGGTCTTGTTGGTCAAGAATCTGCCTTAGGTATGAATTGCTTCATTCATGTGCCCTATACCCGGCCAACATTGAAAGGCTGAAAGGAAGAAATACCTCCCATGCCAATCTCCAGAGAGGGTTGTTTCCCCTTCTATTATAACTTGGGGTTTGAGATTAAGGAATAGAAAAGATATTGTAAATAAATGAAAGGGATGGGGAATATGGCCTCAGGACAAGTAGAACATGGGTGATGGACAAGAAACATGATAATTTAATTGCACATTGAATCAATAGAACTCAACATAGAAAAATAATAAAAATTAAAACCAGTCATCTAACACATGTAATCTCTAGAATTATTCCAGTGTTCACCCTCTATCGAAAGTCAAATCCAAACATAAAATTATAATCCACAGATAAAGCAAAGAATTTAATAGAAATATAAGATAGAAGACATACACATAAAGATAAATCCAGAGTTAGAGCCAAATATTCTTTGTATTGATGGCATAATTAAAGTTACAACAAGCTTCTAAAAAAATGTCCATCATATTACATTAGAATTGCCAAATTTTATAGAGAATTATACCACTTGAAACAAAAATGCGCACCCACAAAACATTGCATTGGTAGAAAAGATAGAATTTGGAAAATAAGCACTCATCAAACGATAATGAGGAATGGCCTAAAATTGATGAATCATTGAAATACAACTGCACCTCTTCAATGCGCTAACAAGTTTATCTTGTTGGCGCTACCTCCTCGCTTGTTTGGACTGCTTAAAAGAAAGATCAGATTCTAAAATTTGAGGGCTTCAATTCTGGAAGATTCTCAAATTGACTATGCTTGAATGGATAAGGATACACCTTGTTTAATTTATGAGAGGCACTTCTAAGGAGTTCTGGATGAGGCAGGGAGGGCTAGACTGAAACAGGCATGCCAGATGCAAGCCTTACCCATGTTTTACTGTTTCCTAGTCCAAAATGGGCTTGCGATCTAAAATTGCAATGAAACGAGTTGGCACCTTGGGAGAAGTGTAGGTGTTAAAAATTCAAGGGTGATTGTGCTCCTCCTTAAACCAATTTTTCTTTGTGCTAAAAAATTTAAGTGAAATGCTTTGCTGCATTAGAAGGGGCATTATAGTTGAAATGTCAAAGGTGCTTGCACTTTGGAAGACTCCAAAAATACCTTGTGCTAGGATTCTATAACAAAAATGCCTTGGAGCCTCAGGAGTAGTGTTGGCATTGAAAATTCAATAGGCATTGTGCTTCCACTTACTTATAATTTACCTTGCACTTGAAAATGGGAAAGAAACATCTTGGAGCCTTGGGAGTAGTGCTAGAGTGGAAAAGTCAAAGGATGTTTCGCTCAAGCTAATCCCAAAATGGAATTGCATTTGAGGATTGAGGTGAAACATCTTGATCCACACTTAGCATTTTTTTTGAAAAGTGCTGCTACGGTTTGAAAAGTCAAAGGTCATTTTGCCTAGCCTTCTAGCCCGAAAATGCTTTGCGCTCGAAACTAGAGCGAAATGGCTACCTCCATACTTCACATTTTTTTGTTTGATGGGTTGCGCTCTTCAAAATTCAAATGCCATTTTGCCTTCTCTAGCTCTAAAATGGAATGACGTTGGCATTATGGAGTGAAATGCCTTGTTGCATTGGGAGTAGCACCAGAGTTGAAAAGTCAAAAGTGCTTACGCTTTTGGTAGGCCATAGCATTTTTTCTTAAAAATCTATTGTTGTACCCTATGGAAAAGTCAAAGGTTATTTCTCCCTTAGTAGGAATGAAACTACCTTGCACTCTAAAAATGGAGTGAAATGCCTCTAGCCATTCTTAGCATTTTTCATTAAAACTGTTGCTGCTATAGGAAAAGACAAAGGGTAAAAAAAATTGGGTGGACTTAAGCTTCCTTGTTCAAAGCTGAATTGCATTGCTCTCTAGCCTAAAATAAGCCTGTGCTCTACCTCTATCCCAAAAATTGTTCTTGGAGACATGGTGTGAAACTACCTTCACCCTTGACATGGGAAAAATTGCACCAGCCCTTGGGCATAGACAAAAAATTTTGATAGCAAAAGTAGGAAAAAAAGAATACATCCTAAACAAATAATAGAGATTCAAGGAAGGAGAAATTATTGAACAATAAAATATGTACAGAGGACATCAATGTTGTACGAATGCCAACATCTCTATAGACTCACAAGGGGATTGAGCTCACCTCAATGTTAAGATCCCAAGCCTTATCTATTGGGTTCAGAGTCATTATCGTTGTCCTATTATGAGTGTTCACTACTGATAGTAGACTCTTCCTCTAACCTCTCCCTTTCTACTTCTTCCTCTTATTTTTTTGTCTCAATGTCCTCTTCTTCTCCTTAGCCTCCTTCTTCTTGGTCATCATGCTGCTGGGGAGGCTCCATTTATGGGAGATGCTCATGGATTAGTTCATAGGTGGCTTCGACCAAGGCCAAGTATTATTCTTAGAATAGAGCATGGTCTTGGAGCTCTTTAACTAGGTATTCAAAAGTTTCAATCTAGTTCACATCAGCAAAGTTAGCCATCTAGATAAGGTCCACCAAATAGGACTCGATCTGCATGAAATTTGTTGTCAAATTTATTACCTGAGCTTCTATAATAGGCTCACTCTAGCTGTCAATCTCTGAAGTATCATATTTGAAGGCATACCACACTGGCTAAGATATTTCTTTGTAAAAATAGTCTCATCCTTGCCAGTGAATATAGGGAAACCAAACTATGCGAGAGAATCAAAATATATTAGAGAGATATGTCTTTCCTATTCGAACACATCTAATAGATTTATCACTTCTTAGGATATTTTTTGTTTTGTGAAGTAATCTTGTAATGCCATATTTGTAGTTTCCCATGATTGATCAAGTTTGCACATAGGAGAAAGTTGGAAGTCCATTTTTTCTAGAGATTGTGCCTTCATTACCAAATCTAGCCATCGCTCAATGTGTCTCTCGATATCCTCCATGATGGGTTCACCTATGGAAATATTCTTCTTGGCCTCCCAAATGAATGTGAGGACTTCTATCACCTTGCAAACCCTTGTTCTAAAGATTACCATGAAGTGATGGAGGATATATTTGATGTGGTATTTTGTGAAGACCTTTGTTTATACTGTTCTTTCCATCAATTAGGCCTGCAGCTCCTAGACCTAAACATTCAAACACTACAATTGGATTTCTATTTTTGCAAGCACTTTAAGGAACTAATTAGATTATTTTCTATAATCCTCCACCTCTTGCTCCAGGATGGTCATGCACTATTGCAACTGCTCAGACTTAGCCTAAGCCTCTTCTAGCTGCGCTCTTGTGTGCACCAAGGTCTCCTCCAGCTCTACAATTTTAGACGCAACCTCATAGAAACAAGTCTTGTAATACTCACTATGAGAATATATCGTACCCATTTCAAATTGGATGTTCTCCATCTTGTCTCCTACATTGATCATTTTCATGTCTTTGATCATATACCGGTAGGAATAGTCCACTGGCATCATTTCCTCCAGTGGATTTTGGACCTTCGAAAACTTCTCCATTTTAAATAGTTACATCTTATCTGGACAGAATATGGTCCTCTTTTCCATCTAGGTTGGAGCCTATGCATTCATTATTTTTTGTCCCTTGAGCCAGCATGAGGAACTATTTTGTGCCAAGTGTATGCTTTCAATAATCGGGTCCTCCTGAATGACCACCAGTTCCATTTCCATTGGTTTCTCTATGCCAAATAGCAACATGAAAGAGAAAAAATATCAATGTGGATTAGCTTTAGTAAATGACTCAAGGATATTCGGAGAAGCTACTATGGTGACCTTGGGAGACATTGGGGTTTGCATAGTGGTGACTGAAGTACTAGGAGTTGAGGCTAGGACATCAAGAGGCACTATTTCTGCTATTGAGGAGGTGCACAGGGGTAAGAATAGGCTAGGATTAACTGCAATAATAGACACAAAAACTTTATGGACATAATATTGAGGGGCAAGGATGAAAGATACAAGGAATGCAAAAGCATTGGACATAGATGCAAAAGTATCAAACATCTGAGAAACAAGGGATAAATATGAGGGGGCTAACAATTGGGATGTAGGGTGAGGAGCAACTGATATGGGGATGTTGAATGCAACTTGGGAGGAAACTAGGATTTTTATGTTGAAACGAAAAGTCACCAAAGGAAAAAAAGAGAGAGGAAGAGAGAGAGAACGCACCTATGGGCTCGAATGGTACCAGAGCCAAAGTGGTGAACTGCTATGTGATTGGACTCATTCCTCCTTTATCTAAAACTTTTATTTCTAGGTCAATGAACTCTATCTCCTAGTGTACCTATTGTGCTTGTTGTACCTGCTAAATTTACCTTACCTATTGTGCCAGCACATGAACTTCTATAGCGCTTCCTCTCATAGTTGTTGATGTTGCAGGAAGATTCATACCAAAGGGGTGAGTTGTACTAGTCTTAGACTTCTTTACAATGTTGGTGGGTAAAAGTGCTGCAATAACACTCCTCTTTTTTTGTAGTGACCTCTTCTTTAGGGAGCAGTTGCTTGCTCTTCCCCTCAATAAGTGGGTCTTGCTCAATGTGTTGCTCCCATACTTTCACCATATATTCCACCCTATTAGGGATTTGTGTCCTCCTAGGCATGATGTCAATGAATAGGATAGGTCAATAAATGTTGCAATTTGTATTGTATATCTGGAATAAGTTCTTGTCTATCACAAGACCTGGACCAGATGAATCTTTCTTTTTGTGGACCCTCATGATCCACTAATTGGTAATTTTTTTATCTAACCAATTAGGCCATTTATCCTTCACCACTTTGAACAACTCATCATCAAGATCATGCATTGGATTTGATGAGGGATCATACTCTACTTCTATTGTATAGAAGTTTTACCATGGAGGAAATTATATCATACTCTCCTTGTGGCACTCCAAATTGTGCCATGAAGGATTGTTGCATTGGGCCATAATATCTGGGTGTGAAAATCTATGAAATATCTTCACCCCAATATTTAGCTTGAAGATGTCCTACAGATCATACTTCCAGTAATGGGGAAGCTCAACTAAGTAAAAATTCTACAATGTTGCTGCTAGAAAAACATTATGCCCATTGGCTATGACCTTGATGTCACTAAGGTGGAAAGACCAAGGGTAGGTGTGTGACTTGTTAGAGTAATATTCCATTACTTGGGATATTTACCATTTAATCCACTAGGTAAAATAGGTAGTATATTGCATTATACTACATAGGTAGATTTTATTACATTTACTATATACTTTTATCCTTTAGATATTTATTATTCTTACCCTAGGTTAGTTCCTAAATATCCTAGGGTAGTCAATCCTAAACCTAACTCTCTACCTAGCCTAACGCATTTTTTAGCTTGGTTAGTGGGGAATTAGTTAGGTTTACTATTCATTGTATTATATAAACATTAGTCTTAAACCTAATGTTGAGTTAGATTAATTTGATAATTATTTCATCTGACTTACCTTGCATCATTGGTATCATCATAGCCGAGTGGCCTAATACAAGTTCCGCTCATTCCACCTAACCTAGACCTGGCACAGTATTCGAGGGCCCTACTAGCTCTCAGGACCTACATGGATCTCAAGGCGGCTCCTAGGCAACAAGGCCCGTAGGCCCATACACCTAGGTAGAGCAGGCCCACGTCATCAGGAGACCATGGGAGCAGGCCTGCAAGCCCACGTCATCGGGTGGCCATGGGAGAAGGCCCATAGGCCTAGACATATTTGATAGCATTCTGCTATCTGACCTGTCAGGACTGATAGGCTGACAAAGGGCCAGGGACCGACCCAACCCAGGCCCCGCATGCGAGGAGCCCCCTATCGGTGACTGAAGATTTTTTTCTCTGGCACGACCATAGGACCCAAAGTTAAAATCCATGAGAGGGCGGGAGAACCCTCCGTGGGAGGCTACATGGCAAACCCAACCGACGACCATCCACCTAAGGAGGGCAGGTGTGCCCTCCCCCAGATGGCGATCGAACCGACCCACCGTTTGGTGACTAGAATTCAAGAGGGCAGGTGGTCCTCCGATTTCTCATGACCGATAAGGCGACCACCAACTGGAGTGGTACATCTGACCACCGATGGCCCATATTCGATGACCAAAATCTAAGAGGGTAGGCGGTCCTCCAATTCTTGATGATCGATAAGGCGACCATCGACTAGAGCCAGGGTAGGAGCGCCCTAGCTTGAAACACGTGACACGTGGCACACAAACCTATCAGACCACGCAGACCAAAAGGACCCATGTGTGCTCGGGTATAGATCCCAAGGTGTTGACATGGACCACTCATTTGACGATATGTGGCAGACAACCACTAGCCAGTCGTGACCTCAGGCACATATCCTGAGGTGCTGATGTGGCACTGCCACTGGACTCGACTTGGACAAGACTCAAAATGTGGTGGAAAACCACTCGATGATCGACTAGACACATGGCGGACAACCACTCAACGACTGACTAGACACGTTGTGGACAACCACTTAACGACGAATTGGATACATGGCAGACATCCACTGGATGATGGACTCGAAACGTGGTGGCCACATGGCGGACAACCACGTGTGTCACCTAACACATGGACCCCTCCAGCCATGCCATGTGGGTGACAGCAAAAGGGGTCTGACAGACCCTGATTTATTGTAGGTAATCAAAGAGCACTATGTGCTATGTTTCTTTTAAGCAATGAAAAATCACCCGCATGGGCGATGTGGGATAAATCCCACTGGTTTCCCCGTCGCTCAACGAGGAAGCCTTCAAGGAGAAGGCGCGCCACCTCTGTTCCCGTTGGGCCAGCTAGCCCAACCGACGGAGGGGCCAACGCTAAGGCACTACCCGACGGGAGGTCGGGAGTTCGACTCCCGTCGGGGCAAGAATATTTTTTGCCACAAGGAGCCCGCGGCAAGAAAATCAAAGGTAAATTTTTTTTTTTTGTAATTTTTTTTAAATTTTTAATCATTTTACTTTATAATTTAATATTTTTATGATAAAAATTTAATTTTAAATTTTTAAAATTATTATTTTTCTTAACTATATTCCATTATAAAAATTTGATTAAAAATATGAAAACATTGCATTAAAAATAGAAAATTTGGAGGGTATTTCTTTTGCAACACAACAAAAATAGTGATTTTGTTTTCTCACCAAAACAGAGATATAAGACATAGAAGAGCATATTTTTTTTGCAAATTAGAGAACCTCCCATTCTTCTCAAACCTTGTCCATTTTGCACCATGAAAGGGAGACAACAATCAAAACTTTGATTCTTTCTTGCAAATTTGGAAAATAAGGAATCTAAAAATTTTGTGAATTTCATAGACAAAGAGTGCATTTGTTTTTCTCCAAGAGGGGGATATAAGACATAAAATTGTACTTTCCTTTTGCAAAATTGAGAAGAATTTAAAGCCTTAGGCCCACAAAAACTAAGTCGTGTGTCGACTAGTTCTGGAAGCCTTCCAAATGCGGGTCGTGTGTCGACTTGTCTTGGAAGGAGTGCTCAAAATTGTTAATTTTGCAATATTCAGGGGAGAATACAACATTGTACTTTGTTTTGCAAAATTGGAAAACAAAGTAGGAGACATAAAAATATCATTTTTTTTTGCACAACACAAATACACATTTTGTTGCAAAAATTTATAAAAGGTGCATTTTCGATTTTACTCGACACCTTAAATTGGCAAACTAGGTGATAAGAATTTTGAGGCCATTTCTTGTTTGATTGTTGCATCATTCTTTTTGCAACTATAAGTCATATAATCAAGAACATACATACCTCAAAATTTCATAAATTTGTGTAAATCCTTGCATAGATTTAAAGCCAAAATTACTTGATATTCTCTCCTAAATCAACAAAACCCCTAATTCACTCTTATTTGTTTGGCTTAATTTCCTCAAAATTTTCATCCTTCTTGAAGGGAGTTAAGGCAGGTGCCATTAAATATATGTTTGAGTGAATTATATTTTGGTACTCTTTTAGGGTAATCAAAATAAAGAATAAGTTTTTTGAAAATAAGGAACCTTAATAGTTGCAATCCTTTGCACTAAGGGGGGATAATTCCTTTCTTCCTTCAAACATAGATTTTGATAAGAGGGAAATAAAAATTGTAAAGGCAATAAGAAAAGTCCATGTCATCAACATTAAACCTTTTATTTTAGACTTCATAATAGCAATCATGCTTGAAGTACTTACAATAAGAAAGGACAAATTGGTGAACTTTTTTGATCAAATTTCCTAGAAAGCATAGTTTTGCACAAATTGTAAAAATGACAACCAAGACACCATTCAGTGTTGGTTTCAAAACAAGAAAAAATAAAATGGCAAAGGCACAACACATAAGCCATATTTCTTGTGAAGTGTCTCATTTTGATTCTGTTTCTGGTTCAAAGATAGCACAAGGAGTGCTAAATTGCTAAAACAGTTTTGTAGAGGGAAAACACGTGTCCCTTGGGCAAAAACACCATATTCTCTCTCTCCTCTTTTTGGCTTCATAAATAGCATAAGTATTTTGTTTGAAGACCTTGCAATAAGGGGTGCTTGAACCTCTTTTAGGCTTCATAAATAGCAAATTCTAGGTGTTTGAAGTACTTGTAACAAGAGGAGCGACTTTTTGTGATGTAAAATTGTCTAGGAGGAAATATTTGTAAAATCCTTCACAACACTCTTGCGTTGCACACTTTTTGCAATTGAGGGGGAATATCCATTTCTTTTTCTTTATTGATTTTTGTAAATAGGGAAGAAGGCTTATAAGGGTGTATTTTCGGCTTTGACCGACACTTTAGTCACACTTCCTTCAAAAAGTAATTACACTATGTTTTCCAAAGAGAAGGGGGGAACTTATAAGGGTGCATTTTCGACAACGACCGACACCTTAGCTACCTTATCTTTTACAAATTCATATTGTAAATGAATGAACCTTGTATGAAGTGATATATTCTACTACACCTAGCGATTACAATGGCTGGTTACCCATGCAATTCGGTTGGATGATGTGATTACCATAAGGACATTTTTTGGCGTGAAGAAAAAGTGAGGAATGACCCACTTTTTGCTTAGAAGCAGCCATAGCACTGTGACAGAGCAAAGAACCAGCAAATCAACATCTTCTTCACTATATTGGGATAGCTATATACTTTACCCAAATATTGTTGTATAGAGGGATATGTATGTATTACCCAAATAATGTAATAAGGGGGGATGTTAGAGTAATATTCCATTACTTGGGATATTTACCATTTACTCCACTAGGTAAAATAGGTAGTATATTGCATTATACTACATAGGTAGATTTTATTACATTTACTATTTACTTTTATCCTTTAGATATTTATTATTCTTATCCTAGGTTAGTTCCTAAATATTCTAGGGTAGTCAATCCTAAACCTAACTCTCTACCTAGCCTAACGCGTTTGTTAGCTTTGTTAGTGGGGAATTAGTTAGGTTTAATATTCATTGTATTATATAAACATTAGTATTAAACCTAATGTTGAGTTAGATTAATTTGATAATTATTTCATCTGACTTACCTTGCATCATGACTTCCTCCTCCCATGCCCATACGTTTCATTAGAAAAGTCACACTACTGGGTGACTTAGACGGAAAACAAGTATTCCATCATGTAGAATGGCAACAGGAAGGTTTTTCCAATAAACCCATAGATTCTAACAACAAGGCCCTAAGTGAGTTGGAAAAAATCATCGAGATTCCTCTACACTACTTCATATATAATCTATCTCAACAATCGGTCTTAGATTTTGTAAATAAGTTCTAGGGCCAGACTGAGGAACATCCTATTAAAATTATAATAGGACTCGCACCTTGACAGAATTTGAGTCCACTGATAAACAGGGAGTGCCTTACCTTCTCCATTCATACGGGTTGTATCGATGAAAGCAAAGTGGTTGTGCATGTGGTAGAATAAATACCATGCAAGAAAATACCAAGGCTGGAATGTAATGCATTTCCCACTCTGCACATTGGTAAGATGGAAGTGCATTTGTTATGCCACCCTTTTTGCCCAGTCAAAAAATATGAGCCTAGTACTTGGCTTCATAGTGGCAGACGAGTAGAACTCACCGTGCAAAATGCACCTTGAAAGCAAAACCTACCACTTATATATTGTCATATCTGTGGCTAGGCCCATAACACATTGTTGCATAGCTTTATTATTAAACATGAACCATTCACCAATATGTAGAAATATCAAATCATTCATCCACAATATATTATCCACAATAACAATCCACAAATGAGAGAGATATAGATAATACCCTTAAGGTAGGGGCAACACCAATAATAATCCTTAAGGAAGGAATAACTCCACAAGATCTCCCAAGATGAGAGGCCACTTAATGGGCACGACGATTACATAAGATTCTTCTTCAATGATATGAATCATTACAATGACAAATATCTCTTCTTTATATATCCATATTCTTATTCTACTTTGGAGAGCCTACTACTAATATTATATTATAATATAATATAATATAATATAATATTATAATACAATCAACCTTGGGTTATGTGTGGCCCATGCCAACCCTTATACAATATAATAATATATCCCCAAATATCTATTCCTAGGTACCCTACCATGCCACCCTCCTTACAAATGTTTCGTCCTCGAAACATATGAAGAAATTTGATAGTATGATTTGCTAAGCAATGTTAGCAATTGGTACCAATCTCGATCATCCATCCATCCAAGTGAAACTTGATGATGCTGGTATGCCATTTTGTTACTTGAGTATACAAATTTGCTTCATTGGATCCACGCTTCTGCTGCTGTATTTTGATAACTTGAATGATGGGTCCACTTGTTCCTTGATGCTGATGAACCATGCTGAAAACCATGATCACTATGCTTTCTTTGCCAAACACTGCCATAGTTGGTGCCCTGTTGATTACATGTAGAACCATAATGTTGTTGCCTTGAACCATGCCTCCAATGTTTTTTTCGATCATGGTGGTGTGGATGGCGATATGGTACAACCTTTACTTGATGTTCTACCTTCTTTGAATTTTCAACCTTTGGCTTCATTGTTATAAATTCTTCTACACATTGTTCTTTCATGTTATATTTTTTTGGTGTGTCCTTGTGCTCTTCTATAAAATATTCCTTGGACTCTATTGCTACTATCACCTTCGTGGATTCTGTTTCCTGTTCTTCAATTTGTTCTTCTACAACCACTTCTTGATTTTCCTTGTATCCTTGCTCCTCAAGCTGAGAAATATCTTGCAATGTTATTTCCACTGAATTAGTTACTACTACTTCTTTCATGGACTCTGTTGCTACTATCGCCTTCTTGGATTCTATTTCATGTTCTTCAATTTGTTCTACAACCGCTTCTTGATTTTCCTTGTATCCTTGCTCCTCAAGCTGAGACATATCCTATAATGTTATCTTCTTTTTTCTGTACCATAACTTCATAAAATTCTTTTGCACATTAATGTTAATAGTACCCAAAGAATCTAACCAAGGATAACCAAGAAAAATATCCTCATCATCCATCTCAATAGCATAGAAATATGAATGTAAAACATATTTATCCATGGTGATCTTCAAATCTTTAAAAATTTGAACATTCTCACCCTCTAGCTGTATGTCCTTAATTTTTGTTGCTTGAACTTGCAACTTCTTAGCCAAAGCAATATTAATAAAATATATCTTCTACCAGGGTCAATGGAAATAATAACTTGTTCCTTTTGAATGCTTCCATGAACCTACAAAATAGACTTTTTAGATTTAAACAAATTCCTTTGTCCATTTTCTAATTTATCTTCCACCAAAAGTATGGTTTCCTCTGTCTACATACTGACATCTTTTTTATCTTCCCTGACCTTTTCCTCTTTCTTCTTGAGTAATTTTATTTCTTTTTCATAGTCATCGATCAAATCCCTTAGGTGATCTACATAATATGGGTCCCATTTACTCAAGAATGCATGCTTCACTTCCTCCAAAGTGTATTCATTATTTGTTTCTTGACAAAAATTTACCAACCACAAAAAAGCTTTCCCTTGAAGAGAGAAACTAAGGGAGTATTTCCAATAAGGATTACTATGATGTCGATAGACAAAATTTTTCCACCATTCCCTAGCATCAATATCATATTCTCCAGAAAAATAGTGGAGTACCATTGTTCATGCCCTAATGCAACTAGGGTTTTTTGATAATAAATATCATGCCCTAATGCAAACTAGGGTTTTATGGAAAAAAATATATCTTCCCACCAAGTTGAAGCTAAAAATCCCAAATACAACTACATCTGCAATTTTTTCTTCCAAACAAAATAAAGTGCAACTGATTTGCTTACCCGAACTAAACAAATTGTCTTTTGAAAAATTCGCGACTTGAAAATTTATCACTTTCCTTGTTCCAGATGGCTGACTTCAAAAGGTCATATCTACCTCAATACTGCTCGAATTCCTTCATATGACCGCTCATTTTAAAGCTCTTCAAATTCTGCACAATCTGATCTAATAATCGCCTCAATCGGATTAACTGTCGCAAAGATATGGCTGCTGAAAGATGAGGCATTTTTCCAAAAAAAATCTGCGAAATTCATCACTATCTTTGTTTCGGATGACTAACTTCAAAAGGTTGTATCTCCCTCAATACTGCTTAGATTACATCATATGACCACTCATTTTAAAGCTCTTCAAATTTTGCACAATCTGATCCAAGAATCGCCTGAATCGGATAAACTTACACAGAGATATGGCTCCTGAAAGATGAGATATTTTTTTCCAAAAAAAATCTGCAAAATTCATCACTATCCTTGTTTCGGATGACTAAATTCAAAAGGTTGTATCTCCCTCAATACCACTTGGATTCCTTCATATGACCACTCATTTTAAAGCACTTCAAATTCTACACAATTTGATCCAAGAATCGCCTGAATCGGATACAATCTCGCAGAGATATGGCTTTTGAAAGATGAGACGTTTTTCCACAAAAAATCTATGAAATTTATCACTATCCTTGTTTTGGATACTAACTTCAAAAGGTCGTATCTCCTTCAATACTGCTCGGATTCCTTCATATGACCACTCATTTTAAAGCTCTTCAAATTATGCACAATCTGATCCAAGAATCGCCTGAATCGGATAAAATTGCATAGAGATATGGCTCCTGAAATATGAGATGTTTTTCCAAAAAAAAATTGCCCTAATTCTAGGGTTTCACACAAAAATCCCCACTTTGCCAAAATCGTTGCTCTGATACCACTTGTTGCATAACTTTTATTATTAAACATGAACCATTCACCAATATGTAGAAATATCAAATCATTCATCCACAATATATTATCCACAATAACAATCCACAAATGAGAGAGAGATAGATAATACCCTTAAGGTAGGGCAACACCAATAATAATCCTTAAGGAAGGAATAACTCCACAAGATCTCCCAAGATGAGAGGCCACTTCATGGGCACGACGATTACATAAGATTCTTCTTCAATGATATGAATCATTATAATGACAAATATCTCTTCTTTATATATCCATATTCTTATTCTACTTTGGAGAGACTACTACTAATATTATATTATAATATAATATAATATAATATAATATTATAATACAATCAACCTTGGGTTATGTGTGGCCATTGCCAACCCTTATACAATATAATAATATATCCCCAAATATCTATTCCTAGGTACCCTACCACACATCCTAGCATTGAGTATAAGTTAAGGTGTTTAAATACCTTCAATGATTTAGGCAGGTCTGGTAATTATCCAAGTAAATTTGGCTTTTTCTTTAGTTATATATCCATGAACTAGCGCATTTTTACCATGTTGGTGTACCTTTCAATCTTCTCAATACAACTAATTCTTCTAACTATAAAGTCCTCAGGGAGATTTTTACCATAGGTGAAAGCCTCTTCGATATCCTTGGTAGATATGGTGAAAAAATTCTTCTTTTTGGAATCCTGGATCATCCTAGTCAGAGGGTCATAGAATTTGGTGATGGCATGTACTAACTTTGAGTAGTGGTGCACAGGTGTGCACAGGTACCAATATAGGTGGGAATGATAGGTCATTGTTCACCCACTTTCAATATATACTTTTGTGAGCATGAGTTCAACAATCTCATGCAAATTATCCATGCTTGTTCTAGTGAGCACACAGTCCCATATTCTACGTAATCTATCTTCAAGTAAGGGTGGAGGTACTTTCACTTTCTTCTCACCCTCCACCTTCTTCAAGATCTTCTCCTTATTTTTCTTGATGCTCTTCTTTCCCATTCTGACCTAGCACTTGCTCAAATGCTTACTCTAAAATTGATAGAAATAATGCCTCACTACTACTTGATGGTGTACTTTATCAGTGATTGGTGCACCCTAAACTATGGCAAGGTGAATGGCACTACTACAACAAAGTTCTTAGTATTCTCTTGACTATTTTTGGTCTCATCGATGGCCTTTTTATAGCACAACCATTTACCCATCATATTAATGGCGTTTAGATGGATTAAATTCTTGGAGCAATTATGGGTATAGTGGAGGATGTCTTGTGTGTTAGTGGGTTGAGCGCACCTCCCAATGATGAATTACTATACAACACTAAAATATTTCTTAGAAGACATGATGCACTACCATTTTTAAATCTCTAGGTGTGATATTTAGCTCCAACGGCCTTCCTCGGGGCATGCACTTGTTGGGCATTATCTTGGACTATGGGCCCATGCTATTGGAGAAAGCAAAAATCCCCCGTGATTCATCATTTCCTAGGAGCAAAAAATATTTTTCACTTAAGAAGTGGAGCAAAAATTCCATTCACCCAACTAGGTCCCAAAATTTAATTGCACCCTCAAACTGGAGTGAAAGACTACTTTGGGAGTGACGTCAAGGTGAGAAAAGTCAAAGGGGCTTTCTCTCTTAGTAGGTCTAAAATCACCTTATGCTCACCAACTGGGGTGAAAAGAAAATGGGGCGCACACACGTTTCTCCTTCTTGGGTGCACATTTGAAAATTCAATTTCTATTTTGCCTTATCAACCTTCAAAAAAGAACTTGCACTATAAAACTAGGGTGAAACTGATTTTGACTTTGACCTCGATTTGCTTTTTGGTTTTAACTTAGCTTCACCTCTATTTTTCACTTTCGCTCTTTAGAGTGTTGAAACGTAGTTTTGCTCCTATGAGAGGGAAAAACTCCCTCCTGTAGGATTGTAGGGCACTTTTCATCTTCTAAATTATTTTTTCTAGGTGATGCATTAAAAATAGTGAACTTGATCCCTTTGTAGTGTGAACATACCTTAGCTGGACTTTGGCACCTAAAAAATACTATCCTTCCTTTACTTGGCATACTAAAAAATGCACAAACCAAACTAAAAAATATACTTAGGCTCTTTAGCACCATTTCTATGCCAATTAGACCTATGGCCTAAAAATGCACTACTAATAGAACAAAAGGGGGTGAAGAGATTTATACTCTGAAAAAACAAATATGTATAAGCAAACAAGAAAATAAAAGATATGTACACAACCTGATAAAATTTTTCATACTACCTCTCATTGATAGTTTGCCTTCAGATGAAGGCCATTCATTGATAATGGAAGAGTAAACCCATTCAAATCTTGAAGAGTGAAAGAGTTCACCTGATGGACCTCAAAAATTTGAAATAGACCCTCCCATAATGCATCAAATTTATTGTGATTTCTTGGAATGAATTTCTTCTCATTCTATTTCAGGATCATGTCACCAATCTTGAAGGTTTGATCAGAGGTCTTTTTTTTGAATCAATTTTTTGTGATCTCGACATGCTTCATGAAATCCTCGTAGGATTTTTTCTTTCCTCTTCCAACTGCAATAGTTGGGCTATCCTAACACTTATAGGGTCAAACTCTTCATCCTCACCTTCCAAGGAACGAAGAGACTAAAATGCAGGAAAATCGATATGTATGGGGAGAACTGCCTCTTTCCTATATACTAGGGAATATGGGAACATCTTGATTGATTTCTTAATAGAAATATGGTTAACCCATAATGCAAATTCTAAAAGCAGGTGCCAGCTTCGCTTGTTGCCTTTCAATGTTCTTTTTAGGATCTTGAGCAAGATTTTGTTTGTAGAATCTATTAAACCATTACCCTATAGGTAATAATTAGATAAAGTTTTTAAGTAGATACAATATTTACTTGTGGATGTGTAGATATTGGCATTGGTGAAGTGGGTGTCGTTGTCAGTTACTACCATATATGGTATCCTGAAATGGGTTTAACCCTTCCAAAAAGGTGATGGCTAAAATTTGGTTAGATTGCTTGGTGGACACTTATTTCACTCATCAGGTAAAGTAATCAGTAGCCATCAGGATATACTTGTACCCTATAGAGGAATTGGGATCTATCACCCTAGTGAAGTATAAGCCCCACTTTTGAAATGGAGCTTTGACCTGAATTGGGTGCAAGGGCAGAGGATCATTCTTGGTGTGACCAACATACCTTTGGTATTTTTTGCACTTCTGGCTAATATTGAAGGTATCAGCAAAAATTATAGGCCAATAATAGCCTAATTTTATTATTTTTAAGGCCATAGGCCTTCCAGTAAAATGGCCCTCGAACATTCCAGAATGGAACTCATCCAGGATTTTCTATTTTTTAGTCCCCCTAACACATATTAGGAGGACTCCATCTATGTTTCGATGAAACAAACCACTTGATAACAACACATATTTGTAGGCTTAGAGCCTGAACCTTCTCCTTTATGAAGAATTTAGGTCATAAGGGCACCTTACAATACTGAAGTACTCCACCAAGTCCTCTATCCAATCTCTTTCAAGTATAGATCAATTTGCAAGATTGCTCTCCCAGACTAGATTATCCCATTGGCAAGTTGTCGCCTCAGTTGCGGTACTCTTGGCTAGTTCTTGGCATAAAGCTTGACCACGGACTAACTTAGAAGGCTGAACCTCTATATTGAACTCTTAGATATTTGAGATCCATCCTACCCTTTTACTATCAAGCTCACCTTGAACGATGAAGTTTCTAACATCAGGGTGTACCACGTAAACTATCATCTCGCCCTAGGAGACGATATAGCAAATTTTTTCCAACGATCATATCATCACATATACTTACCTCTCAATAAAGTTTTATTTTTCTTTATGTGAGTGGATGACTTGGCTCAATAAATATATTGGCTTCTCATCCCCGTCCTCATTCTTCTAGGTAAGGAAGGTTGCGTAGCTCTCTGGTTCACCGACGGTGTAAAATATAAAATCCTTGGAGTAGTCAAGGTTCACCAAAATGGGGACTTGAGTGATTATTTCTTTTATATCCTTGAATGTCCAACTTCTCTCCTTGGTCCATTGAAACTCAAAATCCTTCTTGAGGAGTTTCGTAATCGACTTTACTACCTCTACCTGAAAGAAATAAAAAATGAACTTGTAAATAAAATTGATCTGCTCAAAGAAGGATTGGAGGCCCTTCTTATTCAATGGTAGAGCTAGCCTAAGAAGGGCTTATACTCTGGTAGGATCAATAGCTAGTCCCTTCTCAGATATCACATGATCGAGGACCTTGCCTTCTTTTATTGTAAAAATGGACTCTTTTGTGTTTTTGGAGATTCCAAACTCTCGACACTTCTCAAACACCTATCGCAAATGTAGATCGTGTTCCTCCCTTTTATGGAAGAAAATAATCATGTCTTCTAAATAAATTACAATGATGTGATTGAGTAACTGACCAAAGGCTAGGTCCATTGCTCTCTAGAAATTTGTTCCAGCATTTGAGAGGTTAAACAACATGCATTGGTATGCAAAAGTGCTCCACTTGGTTGTGAAGTCAGTCTTGTACTAGTCCTCATATTTTACCTATTTATGATTGTACCTTAAAAATCCATCCAACAAAGAAAATATCTACACTCCTACCACTATGTGAAGAATTTGATTGATTTTGGGTAGCAGGTAGTGGTCCTTCAGGTATGCTTGGTTAAGATTTCGAAAGTCAATGCATAGATGGATGTTTTCATTCATTTTTTGGAATGGGACCAGGTTTACCACCCAAGAGGAGTGCTTGATGGGATAGATAATCTTCACCTCCAGCATCTTCAAAAGCTTAGCCTTCATCAACACTTCTATTTTTGGGTTCATTGGCCTTTTCTTCTACTTGAAGGGTTTGACCCCTTCTTGCAGCTCAATCGTGTGCTGGAAGACATTTTTGTCATACCCCTTTAGGTCTTGGTAGCTCCAGATGATGACATATGGGTATTATTTATAGAGGGTTCTGATTTGCTCAATTTACAATGGCATGCAATCAATTCCCACCTTGATAGCTTTCCTAGATTCCAGCTTCAACTCCTCGTATTCTCTTGCATCCACCTTGATCTTATGGGTGAGGGACATGTCATCCTAGTTGAATAAACTTTCAAGGGTGATTAAACCCTTCGTATGTGGTTATTTTTAGCTAAATTGAACCTTCATATTCTTCATCGTTGAGGGTCCCTGCTTCATCAATAAAAAAATTAATTATCTACTCATCACTATAAAGGACCTACCAATGAATATTTTTATCTGGCATTGAGGGCCTATAGATCACCCTCACTACCTTTGGTTTTTGTATTATATTCTTGGCAGGGGAGGATCTGGCTCTATAGATCCTAAGACATCAACACACTTATTATGCTCTTACAAAATAGATTGAATATTTGAAGCCGAGAAAGACTAAATAAGATCCCATACCTTATTACGGTATGCTTTTAGATAGTTTTGCTTTGCAACACACTTATTAGTTACTTGGTTGTACATTAGTTTGGAATATTTTAAGATCTGCAACTATTTTATTTCAAGTTTCTCTACCTTTCGTAACCCTAAACATAGGGCTTCATATTTGAAAACATTATTTGTATAGCTCTATGCAATTCTGTATGAGTATGTTTTCTAATTTCTTGAAGGAGAGACAAGGACAACTCCTGCCCTGATGCCATTCTTGCATTGAGCACCATCAAAAAATGTTTCCATAGTTGATCGGCCATGCGGTCCTAGTGTCTTGGTACCTTAGCATTTTCAGTATTGGTAATTGAATAGCACCCAATATCAAACTCGATCATGGCATTAAAGTCATGCATAGATAATTCATATTCTATGTAGAGTTCATCCAGAGCTTATTCCATGAAATCTACTTTCTCTTCCTCCTCTACTTCCTTAATCATACTGATCGATTCCATTTTTTTCTCCACATCCTGTATCCTTTAAATGTGAAAGGGAGAAGGATTTCCTCGTTCCTCTGAAGAGGATTTCTAGATGTGAATAGTCTAGAGACAGATAGCCTCCAAGTTTGGTAGTGAACTCCCTTGATAAGCACATGCTAAAATAGGGCTCTAGATATACTACCACAACTTCTTGAATTACAGTGATATGTAGTATCTTGTGCAACACGATTGAGATATTCTTGATGACCCCCACTATTTTTAATAGAGTCCCATCCAATTTAAGCACACCCAATCTACTCCTTATGTACTCCATACCCATAATTTCACAAACTACCTTGGGCATCATAGTCATAGTAGCACCAAAAATGATCATGTAGTTATGCATGACCCACCCCTCCATCCTAAGGGACATATAGAATAGTGGTGGCCTATTATTCCTAGTGGCTGAAGTAGTCAATGTCTGCATCAAGATAGTCTAAATCAACTTTCCCTTGCCCTTGGTAGACTTCAATGACTCCTATATTAGGTCAACTTGATCAGGTAGTTGGAGTGCATTGAATAGACTTACCTTAGTTGGAGTCTTCTTTAGCTCTTCGACTATGTTGTATGCTCATATACCAAAATTGCCTCCCTTGTTAGCAGTCTCGTACCGAATCTGATATTGCTACGTTGCTTCTACTCTTTGGTGCTTGGTCAATGAGGGGTATCTAATTTTTTCTCTCATATAATTCCTTGCTTCCATTTAAGGCTGAGATGTTGAAGCTTGTTGTTGAGGAATTCTCCCTTTTGCTCTTGGAGGTAGGAAGTATTTTAATTGAGAAAAATCTATCGATTCTAACTCTTGAATAGGCATTTTTCCTGGTGTCGATGACTTCTCACTTAGCATCTTGGAAGTGGTATGCACCTTCAATGGTTCCATCTGAATCAGATCAACCTCAATGGGTTTCTTACTCATCCTCATGAGTATGGAGATCTGCTTGATAGGGGGAATCATAAAATTACGACTAGTTTCCTTTATCATATTTAACTACCCACCAACAATTTTATCTGCAAGAGTCTGTACATAGTTCAGATGAACCATGCAAGTCTCTTCACCATGCAAGTCATTGCAGGTGGAACACCAATAAGTTCTATTGGATGAAATAGCTTCTTCACTCTCTAGCATCACCATATTTATTTTGGGAGACTTACTAGTGGAAGCAACTTTCTCCCTAGTAATCGAGGGAGGAAATATCCTTGGCTGGAAGCTTTGATCATTTTGCCTCCTCCTCATGATGATCATATCATTCACCATAATCTTAGTTGATGCTCACAAATCTTGCAATTATTTATCCTGGTCTATATTTAAGGTTGCTTAAGGCATAGGTAATGGCAATGGCACCAATGGTGCAGGTAATGCTAGATATGGGACAAGTGTTGGAAATAGAGGAACATCGGGTGCTTGAAACTACAAAGTGGATACCACTTGATTCTGAGGATTGGGATTCCAATATTGATTAGGGTACATCAGGGGTGTAGGTAGCAACTGTAAAGATGTGCTAGGATACATGTTATGAGAGAAGTCAAGATAAATTGACATACTCACCTTAGGAGATAAATTTTTGATAGCACCTAGGTCAGCCTCAACCTTGTGTGCTTGCTCATACAAGGTAGAGAAAGTGTTGACATTCAAATATTGGATGCTCATGCTTATGTTTTAGTAGAAATATATCAAGTAATAGAACGCTACTTGATTTGAAGTGGGTTGAAGGCCAACATTGACTCTCTTCCAGGTTTGAGCGAACCTGGCATTGAAATATGCTACCTCCTCCTGGGAATGCCTCTATATGATGGCAAATTGGTGAAACAAGGAGAAAGGGTCCACATATTTTTTGAAAACCCTTATCAATTTTTTTTTCCAGTTGGTCCCATGTAGTGATGGTGATCACTGGTAGTGATCGATACCAGTAGAGAAGCTTACCTCAGAGTGAAAGAACTGGTAATCTCACCATTATATCTTCTTCAGTGATGTGGTGAATGGTTGCTAGTGCAATAATTTCCTGGACATGCTCATAAGCCATCTTTCCTATACCATCATATGTGGGAAAATCCTTCAACACTATGGGTGGTACTTGGTTCTGAGCCTACAAAGCTAGAGGTCCCCAATGATTCCATGCAGGAAACTGCTTGGGGGGAGCTTGCACCACATGAACCAAAGGATTTTGTGGGTTGGGTTGGATTTGAATGTTTGGAATTTTTGGTTGAGGGGGTAAGCTATTCATAGTATTGGTTGGACTTGGAGTCTGAGAAACTATAACAGTTGCTTGTGAGGATGCTTGAACTGCTGGGACAGTCAAGGAGACTATTCTATGATGCTCTCCCAGAGCATCAATGTCGAGCTCAAAGAACTCAACTACTTCTTCTAGATTTTTAGCCTTCCATCTTGTGTACATGAATTTATGGGTTTTTAAACTAGCTTCAATACTTGGAGGCCTCTGAGTTTAGCTGAGTCATTAGATGTTCATATTTGACAATAACAAGATGAATATCAACTTCTTAGTGTTGCTCTTGAAATGGAATATTTTAGTCCCACTAGGCGTGCCAAAAAATATTGGTCAAGAATCCGCCTTAGGTATGGAATATTTCATTCATGCACCCTAGACCTGACCAACATTGAAATGTCAAAAGGAATAAATGCCTCCCATGCCAATATCCAAGGAGGGTTGGTTCTCTTTCTATTCTAACTTGGGGTTTGAGATTAAGGAATAGGAAAGAGATTATAAATAACTGAAAGGGATGGGAAATATGGCCTCAAGCCAAGTAGAATAGGGGTGATGGACAAGCAACATGATAACTTAATTGCACGTTGAATCAATAGCACTCAACACAAAAAACTAACAAAAATTAAAACTAGGCATCTAACATGTGTAATATCCAGAATTATTCCAGTGTTCACCCTCTATCAGGAGTCAAATGTAGACATAGAATTATAACCCACATATAAAATAGAGAATTTAATAGAAATGCAAGATAGAAGACATACACATAAAAATAATTCCAGAGTTAGAGCCAAACATTCTTTGTATTGATAGAAAAATTTAAGTTACAACAAGCTTCTAGAAAAACGTCCATCATATTATATTAGAATTGTTGGTTTTTATAGAGAATTCTGCCACTTGAAACAAAAATGCACACTCAAAAAACATCGCAATTACAACAAAGATAGAATTTACAAAATAAGTACTCATCAAACAGTAATGAGGTATACCCTAAAACTAATGACTTACTAAAATGTAGCTATACCTCTTTAATGTGCTAACATGTTTAGCTTACTGGTGTTTCCTACTCACTTGCTGGAACCACTTCAAAGAAAGATCAGATTTTGAAATCCAAGGGCATCAAATCTAGAAGCTTTTCATACTAACTATGCCTGAATGGATAAGGGTGCACTTTGTTTCATCTATGAGAGGTGATTTTGAATATTTACGGCTAAGGCAGGGAGGATTGGATTAAAACAGGCACACCAGATGCAAGCTTTACCCATGTTTCACTATTTCTTAGCCCAAAATGGGCTTGCACTACAAAACTAAAATGAAACAAGTTGGCACCTTGAGAGCAGCATAGGCATTGAAAAGTCAAGGGTGATTACACTCCTCCTTAGGCTGAATTTAATTTACGCAAAAAAAACTGAGTGAAATGTCTTGCTACATTAGAAGGGATGCAAGAGTTGAAAGGTCAAAGGTGCTTACGTTTTAAGAGACTCCAAAAATACCTTGCACTAGAAAATTGTAGCGAAAATGCCTTGGAGTCTCGGAAGTAGTGTTGGCATTGAAAAGTCAACATGCATTATGCTTCCACTTACCCCAAATTTACCTTATGCTTGAAATGAGAGTGAAACATCTTGAATCCTTGGGAATAGTGCCAAAGTGGAAAAGTCAAAGGATGTTTCGCTTAGGCTGACCCTGAAATGGAATTGTGTTTGAGTATTAGAGTGAAATGTCTTGATCTACACTTAGAATTTTTTCTAGAAAGTGTTGTTACACTTTGAAAATTCAAAGGCCTTTTTTGCCTAACCTTCTAGCCTAAAATTGTTTTGTGCTCAAAACTAGAGCGAAATGACTGACTCCATACTTAGTATTTTTTTTTTGATGGGCTGCACTATTGAAAAGTCAAAGGCCATTTTGCCTTCTCTAGCTCTGAAATGGAATTGCACTGGAATTATGGAGTGAAACACCTTGCTGCATTGGGAGCAGTGCTAGAGTTGAAAAGTCAAAAGCGCTTGCGCTTTTGGCAGGCCATACTTAGCATTTTTCCTTAAAAAACTGTTGTTGCACCCCATGGAAAAGTCAAAGGTTATTTCTCCCTTAGCAGGAGCAAAACTACCTTGCACTCTAAAATTGGAGCGAAACACCTCTGGCCATACTTAGTATTTTTCATTAAAATTGTTGCTTCTCGAGGAAAAGACAAAGGGTAAAGAAGACTAGGCGTGCATAGGATTCCTTCTCCAAAGCTAGATTGCATTGCTCTCTGGCCTGAAACGGGCATGTGCTCTGCCTCTATCCCAAAACTTACTCACTCCTTGAGACATGGTGTGAAACTACCTTTTCCCTTGACATTGGAAGGAACCTACATGATAAATGAATAGAAAAACTGCACTAGCTCTTGTGCATATCCAACAAATTTTGATAGCAAAAGTAGAAAAGAAAGAATACATCCTGAAAAAAGAACAAAGCTTGAAGGAAGAAAAAATTACAACAACAAAATATGTACATAAGACATCAGTGTTGTAGGAATGCCAACAGGTCTTCATAATCACTTGGAGGGTACTTGAAGTATCTTGAGGAATCATTGAGATTTACTTGTAAAGATATATTTGATACTTTATCTTATCCTATCAAATATTGAATATAGTTAGTTATCCTTATTTTAATAATTATCTAATGGTAAAAGGTATTGTTACATCACCATATTTTAGCCATGTAATTTTAGGATTTTTTCTCCATAAAATCTTTTGACATGCTTCCAATGACTTTGATTGGTTGAAGAAATCATTGACCTCTTGCAACAAGGATCCAATAATCCTTATATTTTCCCTAACTTCACAACAATGCTTGATTTATATTCCATATCTATCATTTCAACTTGGATATGATAAAAGATAATCCTATTCTGTCTATACTTAATTTTTATTTAACTTATTTTAGGTTCTGGAAATGTAAAAATATAGTTGTTCATTGGTGGGGGCTTTCAATAATCAACTCAAAACTAAAAAGAATTGTCAATTCCATTTATAACATACAAGAATAAATAATTATAGTCCACTAATCTAACTATTTTAGGATTAGAAGTTTAGATTTTAAACCAAATTATTTGAGTACCCAATCCTCTAAAACTAAAAGTCTTTCTAATCTAAATATCTAAGATCCAAAATTCCATTTAAGGATAAAACTTGCATATCCACATCAAACTTTGGATGGAAGTTCATCAATTGGATTAAAACCTATATTCCAAGATTTCATGGATAACCTTACCTCACAATAAAATTACAATCAAACTTCAAAATATTTGGTTTAGCATACTATTTGAGATATAAGAATAATGAAATAACTATTTTTAAGAGTATGATATCCATGTTAATGTCTAGTTGCCCTACCTTCCATACCCATTCTTGTATCAAATTGGAAGTTGTTCAAAATCCATATAGTTACATATTAAGGCATCTTACTTTATGCCAACAATTTGCTTTACCATTAATTTTAATTAATCTCCAATATAGATTTTGTTGCAATGCATTGTAGATAACCATTATTTTCTGGCTACTTCTAATTTATTGTTTTAATTTATTTTTTTTTGCAAGTTGATTTTTGAAGATAAAAATTTGGGACTTTATCATATTATTCTTAAACTGCTATTTGAAATAAAGAAGAGAATTTTAAAATGCTTACCATACTTTGTCATAAATAAAGCTTTCAAACTATATAGATAAATATTAATTCCAATTGATTTATCATTTTTATTTTTTACTATTAAATATATATTTATTTATTATTTATTATTATTTTTTGGATAAAGGAAAGAAAAGTTTTTAGGGGTCAATGAAAACCAAAGGTTGAATGCATAGTTGGTTCTATTTTTTTAGAAGTTCAATATTTCATTGTAAAAGGATGAGGGCCCCTTTCAAAACCCTTTTCTTTAATACATATAAAAATTATATTAAAATAATAATTCTAATTTTAATGTTGTATAATTATTTAAATTGTTAGTAAGGGTGAGTGGGCAGTTGGTGTAAGGTAATTAGAGGAGGTTTATGATTCGGTGTGAGGTGGCTAGTTGAGGTCTAAGATTTAGTATGAGGTGGTTAGTTGAGGTTTAAGAGTCATGTTGTAGGCCCATTCAAATACGGTTCAAATTACAATGGTTACCATTAGAAAATTTAATTATGAAACAATCCGTGATGGTGAGTTTTTTTTTGAAAATGAAGATCCTACCAAAATATGTTACAACTAGATATTACCTCAGGAGCTTGAAGTGCAAAAATGCATTCTAAGATCTTGCCACACTAAAGGAGGAAGAAAAACCTTCACTACAAAAGAAAATAATTAAACTGATTTTCTCTTCCATGGATGACTCTTATGTTTTTCTTTTGTTTGTTGGAGTTATGTGTCATGTAAGGGTTCTTTTTGTTAGTTCCTTTAAAAAATAAATTAATTATAGAAACTTAGCAGTTTGAGGAAGATGAAAAATATCTCTCATAAAAAGGTAAAGATAAGTATACTTTAATGAACTTGTTAAAAATGTAATGAAAGCAATGTAATGTTTTATTTTTTTTAATGAAAGTGGTGCTACAACTTTTATATATATATATATATATATATATATATAATTTATTTTTTTAAAGTAATAATTAATATTCAAGATTAAATATAAATATAGGGAAAAAATGTGGATATTCAAGTGTGTGTTTGTTCACATGTTTTATTGATGTTTGCATTTATTTTAATTTTTTAAAATTTATTATATATGTTTAAAACCAACCTTCCTTGTAATACATATATACAAGATTTTAAAACTTTCACTAAAACAAATGTCAGAATCTCCAGTCAATGCTTTGCTTAGGAGACGACACAGCACGGCGCATCAATTTCTTTACGAAGCAACTTCAAAAAAGAAATGTTAGAGAAAATAAGATCTATATGCTATTTCTATTGAATGTATCTACCAGGAAGCAATGACCTTTGGCACATTATACTATTTTGGTTGAATTACCGTCTGGACAAGTTTAAGCACGATAAGAATTCCTGCTGTACAAAAAGAACTTATCGGCGCCGCCAACTACAGTCGTTCGAGAAGCTGCTATCTTTGACTCTGACCGTTGTCACTTTGCGCGTTGGCACTATTGACTTGACTTACGCAGCACTCCTTTGACCAAGAGACTTACCAAAATTTGGACAATGGCTATGTATATGTTCGTGCTACTTCCATTATATTAATAAACTGTTAAAGAGGGTCCGTATCTCCAACAAGTGAGTTAGGGCTAAATCTCTTTCACGTCTGTGAAAAGTAAGCTTGTCCAAAGTTAATTGTAGCTACTGAAGGAAATTTTGTTTATTTAGTATTTTAGATATTCGGGAAGCATAGGCCAATTTTTGCATAGAGTAAATTACGGCTTCTGTGTGTTAAATGATTGGTAGATCTTACAGATCTTGAGAATGGGAAAGAATAATACTTGTGATAAACCAGTCACGAAAGCCTTAAAGAGGTTAGAGGCGTGTAATTTACAAAGATATGGGGTGAGAGTGATTCATATCCGAAGTCCACCAGTTATCAAGACAAGTATAACTCATTTTAAAGAGGTTGTGCAAAAATTAACCGGCAAGGAAAGATCTTCAAACCCGTCCCTTGCCACGACTGGAAATAGACATCCAAGCGTGCAATTGGAGGATATGAATTACTACCAGTCCGTCAATATTTGCAAAAAATCACCAGCGATTGGAGACCCTTCGGCTCCTGTCAGTGATCAAATTCAGTACGGGCTGCATTGTGATCCAATGATTGGCGCATTGGATTACAGTCATCTGGGAGATTTAACTCGTTCTGAATCCATGGATGCTGCAATCAAAGGCTTTCAACAGCCAGACGGCTGCTTCGTAGAGATAGAATAATGCTTGATTCTTTAGCGTCGCAGGTAAATTCTAAATGTCCTGTTAGAAGCAATATTATGTTCTAGTTTGATGTTCTTTCTAAAATTCCTGAATATTATATTGATAATGGGGTTTTTTTCTCGTTTGATTATTCAGATTGTGATTGAGATATATTTTGGTTCAACTGTATAATGCAATCAACGTTGATTTTCTGAATTCAGAAAATTTAAATCGGAGGAGTCAAACAATTATATTCCTGACTGTCTTAGTTGTTATCTGATAAATAAAAGCGAAATAACTTGTTTAAGGTCTCCAGTAGGAGCAGGAATAGAGTCTATATTTTGCAAGAATTAAGGTTGTCATATTCTAAACATCTCTTCACTATAGAGGCCGCATTCAAAATTACAGAAAACGTCCTAGCCTACAAACAGCACGAACATTCTCAACAGCTAATGGTATCCAAAAAGTTAACACCAAAGGATCTGCCTATAATATTATTGATCCGTATTAAAAATCCATTTCAAGCCTCAACCTAGCAGTAAGAATAGTTCACATTCGATACGATGACAAATAAGCTTTCTCCTAAGACGTTTTTGTTTGAGGGAAAAAACAAAAAAAGAGGTGGTCTTATTAGAGCACAGAGAAGACGAGGAATTATCTTTAACTCTGAGGTGCATGGTGGACAAAAATCACAGTAAATAAAATGATGTTTTCAGAAAACTTTAAAAACATGGGTTTTAATTTTTAAATTATTTCTTATGGACAATAACTTTAAAGCTTTGTGATTGCAATGATTAATGGCTAGTGCTGCTATAGTGGTAGTGCTTTCATCCTAATCAAAATGACTTTAGCACAACCATTGTTTCAAATGGTGTCAATACAGTGCCAGTACAACACCAATAATATTTTAGGTACTATGATGGTACTATTCCTTGCTAAATTTTGCATTGATAAAAATAAATTAATAGTTGGTATTTTGATGCTATCTTGATACACAGGATGGGATTATAAGATGAAATATAATACTATGTCAATGTTCTTGTTAAAGTTAAACCTATGCGGCTTTAAACTATGCAACAATATTTTTATCTGTTGGATGATCTTTATGGCTAGTGAATTGATTAAAATTACTGGACTTGTTATCTTTTATTGAAACTGAGGATAAGATTGAATACTCAATTTATATAGAGTCTACCCAGTATATCTTCACTTCCTGCCCCTTCTCCCAATCCATTATTTTTTCTCTGTTCTCTTTGGTTGGCATCTCCTGGATCCTGCACTTTTGGGTTAGTGATTTTTGTGTTCAGTATCCGAATCCGTTCAGGGGCCACCGTTTGAAAAATTTCTAGTCCTTCTTCCTCCTCCACTTCCTATGGGAGGTTTGGTGGGAGTGCAATGCCCATGCCTTCAAATATTCATCCCACAATGAGAATCATGTCCTCTCCAGGATTGTAGCTGTTGTTACTGAAAATATGTCTATCACCTAGGGTAAAAGTGATCCAAAGCCTCGATATGAAGATCTCCTGGCTTCCTCTCTCAGAATTCCTAAAGGCATCCACAAGCAGGTCTCTCCCAAGGCTGACCACTCCCTCGTCATGTGGACTCCTCCCCCTCTAGGCTTCCTCAAGCTAAATTTTGACGGAGCAGCCAAAGGAAATCCAAGAGCTGCAGGTGCAGGAGGCATCATCCAGGATCACAAGGGAAACAACATCTTGGCCTATGCTAAGAATCTAGGATTTAACTCCAGTCACTTCAGGTGTTATCCTTATTCACAGCTTGCAGGTTCTCAATATCATGGTGGAATGTGACTCCAAAAACATCATCTCCTACCTTACTTCTGTATATTTCCCCACTTTGTGGAACATCTCTAGTATGATAACAAAAGTCAATCATCTGATGCTCTCGTTCTTGAGCATAAGGATGACTCACACCTACAGGAAGAGAAATCATGTGGTTTATCAGTTAGCCAATATCAGAATCTCAGAGTCTAGCCTCATTGTGTGGAAAGACTCCTTGATGTCATTATTCAGTAAGTTGATGTGGACCATAGTCAAAAAATAGCTTCTTCAGTTTCAAGGCTGTAGCCACCTAAGCACATTGAATATTCAGCCCAAAGCCAATGTGATAAGTCTTCATAGCGACACCATGAGTTCTGGTTGTGGTCATATTTCATGGGTAGGCTTTCTTCAAATCAACCTCCCCTAGGTGGAACCCCCAATCCTTGCAAGAACAAGAGACTCTGTAGTGCCAGCCAATTGCTAGCGTGGATCTGGTGGCACACTTATAAGTCCTCGTTCAGATGGAACCAAGAGAACATCAGCATTAGGAACATTCACCTTGAGAATAGCATCACACCTCTATCTGGATAAGATAGGGGTGCTTGAACCTTGGGAATGTTTACCTTCCTTGCCCATATCCTCAATTGGGTCAATACAACTATCCCAATGCTCAATGGTCTTTATGTTTACTTCCTCATTTTTAGTTGATCCTCACTGACTTGTTGTGACTTTTCAAGTGCCTTTTGGAAAATGTGCTCTTTCAACATTGGCCTGATGGCGTATTTATTTTTTAACATCCCTATGGTGGTTGCTTTCATCACCCCCTTCACATGTCTTCGCCACATTCACCTGTCCAGCAAGGATGTTCATCATACTCATCATATCTTGTACTGGCCCACCCATTTAGTCAAAATTTATGCCACCTTCGATCCCTTCCACCTGGTCCTCCCCTTTGTTTGGTGTACTTTTTCACCCGTGTCCCTTGATTTTCATCCAATTTGGTTGATTTGGAGCAGGAACTGCCTTGGGTGGTGGTTTATTCTAGAAATTTATTGTAACTTTATTTCCACCCCTGTCACCCTTCCTCCTTGTCATTTTTTCCTCCCCGATCACTATTTGTCGCATCATTTCTATTTTCCTACCATGGTCGAAATTGAACCTGCGTCCCTCCCACTAACTCCCTTGGTCAAAGACATATTCAGAGACCATGGCCTCCTCAACTTTATGCAGTGGTTTAGCGTGAATAAGCTAAATGTGTCCATGGATTTTGTCCACTCGTGGAATGGAGGGCACATTATCGTCAGAGGGATGGAATTCATAGTCATAGCGAACCTTCTGGTGGAAGTCATTGGCCTCCCCAATGACGAGAAAATTATTAATCGTAAAAAACACTCCCTCCAAGGGGAATTGGCCCTATTTAGGGACAAAGGGGAGTCCCTCGACAAATAAAAAGGTGGTATAGTGAGGAAAAAACTATCAAAACCATGGGAAACGATGATGATAATGGTGTTGTAGTATTTTACCCTCAACAACCCGAACACTATCCTTTGAAGATTTTATCTCGCGTTCTTGAATCACCTCTATAGAAAAAATCAATTAACATTCTCGAGTATATATTTCAGTCTATGAAGAGATCAGTCCTAGGTGTGAAGAGAGGAGTCTCCTCCTCCCCCCTCCACCAAGACCTCCATATTGTAATGGTGGTAGAGCAGAACCACAAGGTAGTTATGCCTATCAGGACTACTCTCATTATCGGAGAACCTATTAACACTGAAGGTGAGGCTGGGGGAGACGTCCTGGTCTCTCCTCCTCCCAATTGCACTATGAGTTTTGCAACCAGGGTGGACTATACCCCAAGCTCTAAAAAATATAAGACCCATTGACACCCCTCTGATACAAGGCGAGGTGTAGCAAGCAAAAGGTCTCGCTCATCATGATGATGCTTCAAATGATTCCCTATCCTTCTAGGACAAGAAATACAAGCCGACGAGGAGATCTATCCACATCAAAGGGACCTCTGCTCAGACTCCCTTACTAACATCTTTAGTGATGCACTTCCCAAAATTTTTTGACCATGAGCACATCCAGGATATCCAAGACCTCCTCAAAGCTCTTGTTCGGGCGACTGGGACTATCTCTTCCCTCTAGGTTTAGGTGGACTCCCTCCTTGAGGAATACAAGGATCAGTATAAATTCCTTTAAGGATTCAAAATATTGGTTGGAGAGAGCCATATGGGTAATGGTCCAGGACCAAATGTTAATCTATGTTGTAGGTGGTTTCTCGATCGTGGGGGTCTCCCCTTGATGTTTTTTGTTGTTCTTGTTCTAGTGCAAGTTTCTTTGTTTTTGTGGTCTGCCCCTGCGTGGGCTATTTTTGTTTATTGGTTCTCAAGCCATGCCCCTGCATGGGTGTTTTTTGGTTGTATGTTGTTGCCCCTGCACGGTCCCTTTATAGCATTCAAGTCCTCCCCTACATGGGACCTAGGGATACTTTTATACTTTGGTAGTAGTTTCTCTAGGGTAATGGTAGGATTACATTCCTATTGGTTGTTTGTCTCTTCGAAGCTTCTGGTTATTTCTTAGTTTTTGTAAAAGGTTACAGGACCCTTTCAAAACCCTTTTTCACAACTAAAAAAAATTATCAATATATATATATATATATATATATATATATATATATATATATATATATATATATATAGTTATAGTTATAGTTATAGTTATTAGTAGCCTAGAATTTTGCTTACCCTTCTCATTTTTAAGATCTCAATGTTGATATTTAGGATGCAAAGCTATTCCAAACAATGTACATGATGTTTGATGCATCAAATGAGATAAATTAATAAGAGGAAGTGGGCATAGCCATAGTGCATTATAAATGTTCACACTAATAAATGGAAAACCATTTGCTTTAAACTAAGTGGTAGGGAAATTAATAAGGATCCTATTTTTGCATACTATAAGAGTGATAATACTTATATGAAAGATAAGATCCATTGAACTTGATTACCTAGAGTAATTTTGTATTTTCTAAGGAAATAAGATGATGTGCCATGACCTCCAAATGTTTACCCTAATAAAAATTATGGTGAAGGTCATGAATAATTGCCATAAATTCTAAAAAAAAATTCTAATAGAGATGATTGTGAAAGTCATGAATATTTTTAAAGGGAAATGAGAAGTAAATGTAGTTATTTGTCAAGCATTTGGATGAGCCTTTTTAAGGGTAATCACTAAGTATGAGGGGTAGCCATGGTTTTTTTAGGACTATTAAGTGAAGGGATATGTATTAAATTTTAGCTAAAATAGAGAAAGAATCTCACGAATGAGCAAGGAAAGAATGCATGCATAAAACTACTTTTGAATGGGATCCTCAATTAATAGCATATAAGATGAAAAATCCTCATGGGATGATCATGCAACAACATTGTATGTGATAGAGGGTCTAGCTATGTTGTATTACAACATCCATGATGGATTCCAATTCAAGGAGGTATTTTACATGATAAAGGATTCCATAATCAACATTTAAAAAGATGAATATATTTTTTGTGAGAGAATAAGGACAATGTCTAAAAAATTATGTATGTCTCAAATTCTAGGAGAATTTCCAATGCATTGAGGAAGAAGAAAATGCTCATATGATGCATCCACAATATGGTTTAAAATACCATAAGACAAGAGCATGAGTGAAGTTACACCAATAGACAAATAATTATTCTATGTATGTTATAATATATATATTCATGATTAATATTTATTTTTTTAGTTATGTTCCCTTTGTCTTAAATATATCAACATCTATTTTTGAGTTGAATTATAGGTTAATAAATTCAATCATAGGAATATAAGTGATAGGTTGATAATGATCACTAGTTTCTATATAGGCAATAAAAAATTACAAACCTTGCTTTAGTGGTATTATATCAGTTTCATGTAATAATCCTCTCTAAATGTCACGATAAAGATAATTACAAAACATGCAATCTTATTTTATTTTAATAATCCAATAAAACATGGAAAAAAGACATATAAAACATTATACAAACGGATTCTTCAAAAATTAAATTAAACTTCTTAATATTGTAAAGAATATGTAAAATAAAAAAAAAACATACTAACATAAATTAACATTAAGAAATTACATAAATTTTGAAAATCAATTTAGATGTTTGTTTTAATACCTACAATTGTTATCCCAATTTTAACACATACAAAATATTATAATAATTATGAATAAACATAAGAAATCAAATAAAATTTATAAAATAATAAATAAATATTTCTTTACTCATACATTTAAAAGATAATAAATAATAAATGTCTAGGAGAAGAGGATCACCACATGGTGAATTAGGTGGCTATCATTGGGGGATCAACTTACATTGGTGAAATAAATCTTGGAAGCCACCCCAGTCTATTGACACTCCATGGCTTAGATTATCATCACACTAGTAGAAAAATAAGAAAAATATATTTTTAATTTCTTTGGTCAGGAAACAAACAAAAAGATGCAATGGCACTAGTAAAATGAAACATAATAGTTAAACCAAAATCAAATGGAGTATGGAGTTTCAAAAATATTTATAATTTTGGAAAAGCTTTAGGAACAAAAATTTTATGGATATTGATAACCATCAAATGACTATAGAAGGAATTAATTCTAGAGAAATATTTAGGTTTCTCATCCTTTTTAGATTGGATTAGACTACAAAATAAATAATTTTCAAAAGCACAATCATTTGGACAACACTAGTGAGAGCTTTCCCATGAGTTAGTAATTTCTTGGCATGGAAAATGGGGAATGGAAAGGAATTAATGATAGTAAAATATCCTTGGCTATGAAGCAAAGGAGACTACTAGCTTCCACCAATAATAATATATCATCTCCATAGACAAGGAAATACGGTATTGGTACAAGTGGTATCTATAGGAGAACTATTTAATGGAAACAAGGATGGATCATAGTGGAAGAGCCAACACTGAGAGGAAATGAAGCACATATTTGGTATGATTATACAAAGGAACTAGATAGCACAAATATAACACTAATTAACAAAGAGAGTTTTTGACATGGGCTAAGAATCTAGAAAATGGGAAGTATACAATGAGAAGGGTATAAGGAAATATTTGATAACAATGAAGAAAATATTTGATGTTGGAGTAGAATATAGAAAGTAAAAGCTCTCCTAAAACTAAAATCTTTGCTTGGTTAGCTCTAGCTAAAAATCACTAGCATGGGATGTTCTTCAAAGGAGGTCCTAACAAGGACCACATCAATGTGTCATGAAAAAAGGAAGAAGAAACAATGGACAATATTCTAGTTTATTGCCCTATTGCAAGAGAATTGTTGAATTAAATTATACCTTTGACTAAAGAGAAAGGATAATGGTCTACTAGATTTTTTTCAAATAATATGCAATAGTGGGTTAAAGAAAGAGCATTAAAGGAGTATATATGTATCCTTTTGATAATGGAAAGGGACTTATGTATGGCTAGAAATGTTAGGTTGTTTGAATGTAAGGAAATTCTAGTGATTCATGTGCAAATACAAATTAATTCCACTTTTGAAAGTTCAAAAATATATTCAAAACCAAAATTGAATAGGCATATAGGAACACTAATAGGGGATCCTGTGAAGCCATGGGCCTTCTATTATGGAGCTTGCTAGGGTATCCTATGTAGGTGTGGGACAAGCGGAGCACATTGCTTAAATAAAAATCTTAAGATCACTTTCAATGCAAGTTTAGAGGAAGACACAAATAATATGGTAGAATGGAAAGCTTTGATCCTCTTAACGAGAATATTGATGAAGAAAAGCATTATAACTTTATACATTTATGGAGATTCAAAATTAGTGATAATGTGGGATGTAGATCATATTGAGATGAAAAAATTATTCCTTAGTCCTTTCTATGAGCAACTAAAATTATTAGAATCTTCTATAACATAAATTTCATAAAATCACATCTATAGGAAACTATATGTAGAAGTAGATGATATTTCAAAAATGGTTTGAACCTTCTAGCAAGAACTTGGTAGAGGGAAGAAGTGGTTAGAGTATTTGGATTTTCCTCATAGCCCTCCTTTTATTAAGGATCATATTAGAGATCTATTAATAGGTATTTTGAAAAAGACCTTTTCCATTATTCTATAGAAAGTTAAACTTCAAAATAGCATCAGTCTTCAAGATTGAAATTTGAGTCTTGATTATTTTTAGAACTCAAGCAAGAATCATTCAAGAGTTATGATTGATCATGATGTTAATATTGCTTTCCACCTTTCATTATTATTATTAGAGTTTTTTTTTTGGACTATAAGTTGATTGTAGGTTATTATAACAGGGAGGCTAGCACTCCTCTTAGTTTAGTTTAGAATAAATTCAAGATGGGATAAAACTAGAATTCTTTGGGGTACTTCATACCCATAGTATTGTAATATTTTCAATCTTAGAAACGAAAATTACAAATTTTTGCAAAGAAAAAATAAAAAATAGATGTAAAACTTCTTAATTATTTGTTTCAACATTAAAGAGAGTTTGTGATTTCAACAGTGTAAAAGGTTTAAAATGATTGTGGCATGGTGGTTATAAGGGTAGACTGCGCGAAGAACTGTGTGGTGGATTTCAGGGCATACAACGCATAATACTATGATGGTCATAAAAGTCAGACAACCTGCCCAGATTCGTGGTAGCTATTGATTCCACCATGTAAATTCAAAAAATAAAACATTAAAGAGAGTTTTAAAATATCTAATATGGATGGATTGTATTAGAGGATATATTTTATTATTATAATTTATATACTTCCATTTACCCATACCTCATAATCACATAGACATAATTCTACATGCACTTTGGTTCATATATTTTTCCTATATGCATTCCAAGGGTGATTAGAAACATGGTTAAAAAGAAAAAGGAAAAACATATATTATAGAGTTTTAAAAGGAATTTTTAACTAACAAAAACACATGATTTTTTATTCTATTTTTATTTTTATGATTTTTTTATTAATATTTTCAAAAAGTATGATAAATATGTATTTTATTTTTAAACCTAAGACAAGTTTCATTCAAAATAAAACTTAAATATATTCTTAATTTTAAAAATAAAAATAAATATTCAATAGTATAATATATGAAAATAATAATTTTTGAAACTCAACATTCCAAAACTTTTATCAATATCATCATCATGATTGTAGTTGTCTAATAATGTTACATCCTTGAGACTCATATAGATATAATTCATGTTACGATATAGATGAGCATGATTTCAATAAATTTAAGTGCATAAATTAACCAAATATACATAATATTTTTTGTGTAACTATATCAAAAATAATAAATTATGTCCCAAGACAAGAGATATTCTATAATTATAATTATTTAGTCCTTGTTACTATAACCAAGGGCTTCATATTTGAGACATCAATTTCCTATATAGAATTATTTGAGAACATGCACTCATTATAATGGAAAGATAAGTACTTATATTCAGTATTTTAATATATTTTTAAATTGGGGGATGCTCTATCCATGATATATTGATGATAATATCATTGATATTTCAATAAATCACATTATCATGGTATTATAATAAACCACGTTACAATGAGTTTTACTCATGTGATTGCAAAGTAAATACTTTTATATTTTTATGTGTATGCTTAGTTTTAAACATTAATAATAGAAAAAATATTACTTTAACATTATTCAAATAATAAGTTTATTTTCTACAATGAATTTTAACATGCAATCTAAAATATGGTTTCAAAAAATAGTTTTAGCATATAAGTTTTTAGAATATGTTTACTACATGGATTTCCATAACTATTGTATTTTGTTTTGATAAAAAGGTATAAGGGGTTTTGAAAGGGTACCCAAAATTTTACAAACCAGACCAAGGGACAAAAAGAGATTGGATGAGTGTCAAAAATACAATGCAAGAAAGACACACAAACTAACCAAAAACAACAAAAACAATCCAAGGATATCTCCAACCTTGGATCAAATACCACCAGGGGAGTTGCATTGAGAAGAATGAAACACACACCTTGAAACACAACTAGGCAAAGGAAGGCTAGAAAAGCTCCCATGTAGGGGAAATTAAGGATCAGGTCACCCAAAAAAACCTCATGGAGTAAACACACCTTACTTAGGTTTCTTTGAATTATTAGTATCAAATTCCATAAGGGGGTTAGATTGGTCTTCATTGATTATAGCTTTGGAATCTTCAGCACAAGATATAGTCACCTTCATAAGATCAAAAATTGAATTCTACAGTATTAAATCCAAAGCCCTGAGAGGAGTGCAAGGGAGCGATTACGAAAACTTCACCTTAGTCTCAGAGTTTAGTGTAGGTTTGCAATACAATTCTTCCAAAAGTTTGACTTTCTTCAGATTCGAGTCTAAGATTTCCTTGGGGTTATTCACCTTGATAGGATTCATAGAAGTTTTTTTGGATACCAACCTCTTAGATCTCCTCAAAATCATAACCCAAACTAGGGGGTTTTTAGGCCAAAATAAAAAGAACTACAAACACCACATATAGGACAAAAGTTATCCTTGCTCCACTCCCATAACAAGGGTTTTGGTTTCCTCTAATATATTCAAGCCCTCAGAAAAATTTTCTTGCCAAATACAAAATATACATCCAAATTTACCATAAAGTTTACAGAATTATTACCCTCCCTAAAGGTGTGTTGAAACATGACATCCTCACAAAGAAGGGTGTATCTTATAGCTTCATGGATCATGTTTATTATAGAGAGATTACCTAAGGTCTGCCCTCTCATAAAATTAATGGTATTAATGGACTCCCCTTCTACAATAACTCTATGAAATCCTAGAGAACTAGCTCGTTGGATGCCTTGATATAGAACCCTGAATTCCATGAATTAGTACATATTGACACACACACTTTCAACATAGGTCATAAGGATTTCTCCCCTATGATTCCTAAGGATGCCTCCTACTCCAGCTCTACCAAGTTGCCTTTTGAGGTGCCATCCAAGTTAAAATTAAACTAATTATAATGTGAGGGATTCAAAATAATTATCAATCTTAGATTATCTGCAGTAGTCAAAATCAGTTTGACAATAGGATTGAAGCCCAATAAAATTTCTGACTTCCACACAGCTTCCATGGGAAAAGATTTTGGGCAACACAAGGTAACATTTTCCATAGTAGCAACAATACTCCTGGAGCAAACAAAATTAGTCAAATTAGAAGAATTATTAAAAGCACATTGATTACGTTCCTTCCAAACACTCCAAATAAGATGGGCTAGGATAAACGACTAAAATAGACAAAGACATTGGAAAGAAAATAGGGAAGACCACTGAGCTAGAAGATAGGAAGATAAAAGAGAGGAGACCCAAGAGATTCCTAACTAACCAAAAAAGGAAGCAAAGACCTCCGTCAATAATGGGAAAAGATTCAATATGTGAAGAGGAGATTCTTCAGAAGCACCATATAGGTAACAATTATTGGGCAAGCTTAGACCTCTAGTTCTAAGGTTATCCAAGGTGAGGACCTTATGCTAAGTCACCAGTCAAAGGAAAATATTGATCTTGGGTATCAAACCTTTAAACCAGACTAGTCTATAGAGGAACCAATGGAGTCATGGGTTATCAAGTAGGTTAAAAGCATATTTAACCAAGAAAAATCTAGAGGGGTCCATATTCTAGAAAAAGGAGTCATCATCATGATCCAACTTGAGAACATAAATATTTAACAGGTCAACAATATAATTAAGGGTTCTATTTTCCTCTAGATATAAAGAAGAGTAGGATAGGGATCACCACTTTCTATCAATTGAGAAAGCAATAATATAATCAGACACTTTGGATCCAAATAGCCTTTTGCACAAAGCTTCAACAATAGCCAAATCAGGGTTAGAAACTAGGGGATCATCAAGCAACCAAGGATCATACCATAAGTAAACATATTGATCATTCCTAACCAGCCATTTTCCACCTTTAGAAAGCAAATCTTTAGATTTAATTAAATCCATCTAGAAGGCTGAGCCTAAAGGTAGCAAAGGCAAAGTCAAAATATTATTCTTAGTTCCTAAATATTTAGCCTTCATTATATTGACCCATTCCACATATTTATTTTGGACCAGTCTCCATCCTTGTTTGGCAGTGAGGGATTTGTTCATAAGGTTTGTTCTCCTCAAGCCTAGTTCCCCATAGGCTTTATTGCTATAAATTTGGTACCAAGCTACCAGATGGAATATTTGCTTTTCCTCAACTCTAGACCATAAAAATTTCCCTTGGATTTTCTCTATTCTATTGAGAATTTTACTAGGCATTTGAAACGGGGACATGAATTAGACAAGTATGTTTTGAAGAGAAATTTCAACCACAATACTTTCTTGGCCTGACTTAGAACAACTACTTTTCATCTTGCTAGCTTCCATTTGATCCTTTCAATCACTGATTCCCATATATCTAGTTTACAATAACCTTTAAATAAATGTAATCCTAGGTAAGTTGATGGTAAGGAGACCACTTCAAAACCAATAATGTTGGCTATCTTCCTTTATCTAGCCATCGAGGTATTGAGAAAGAAAATTTTTCTTTTTCAAAAAATGATATGTTGGCCTATCACTCTCTCAAAGGTAAGAAGGATAGAATTAATGGATCATGCATCAGGAATAAAAAATAGAAATGAGAGCAAAGTATCATCCACAAATTGATGGTGGTATATGGGGTTAGACCTCATAGTAGGTTTAATATCCACAATAATCAGGTTGGTAACAATAGAGTGACCTAGAGCTTCTACCATCAAAATGAAGAGGAAGGGAGATAGAGTATATCCCTACTGAATGCTCCTATAATTATTAAAGTAACCATTTAGAGATCCATTAACCAGAACTAAAAATTTAGCCAAAGAAATGCACATCTTGATTAGGTCTATTCACTACTCAATGAAGTAAAACTTTCTTAGAACCTTCAGAAAAAAATCCCAAGAGACTCTATCATAGGCTTTGCTAATGTATAACTTGAGTAATGATCCAATTATTTATATTTTGTCCACTGAGTGTATGAGCTAATGAATAGCAATAACCCCATCAATAATCTAATGACTAGGAAAGAAATCACTTTGGACTGAATCAACAAGATGAGGAAGGAGTGGCTTGAGCTTGTTCACTAAAACCTTGGTAATAAAAAAATGGATCATGTTATAGAGGTTGATGGGCCAAAAATCAAAGTTTTTATTGACCCCAACTAACTTTGGTATGAGAACCAAAAACGTGCAGTTAAAATCACTAGTAACAACAATAGAAGACTAAACACTTTTGAGGGTTGAGTAGATTTCTTTTCTTGTGATATGCCAGAAATACTAAAAAAATATTAGGAGAAAGTCATCCAATCTTGGGGTTTTCAAGCCAACCATAAAAAAACCATGCTCCTTATCTCCTCATCAGAGAAGGGCCTAACCTTTTAATTTTATAAATATATATGCTTATAGGTTCTATAACAATAATTTGAATAATGATATTTGTATTACTTTATAACAAATGATTCCTTAACCTACTCTATAATGTAAGGGCCTCTTCTACTACTATTGATTATATTTCATTTTCCATCTAGTAATTTAGCATGTTGATCTCTTATATCAAATAAAACTAAATAATGTGATAACAAGGTCAATTTATTGGAAAAAAAAAATTATAAGCCCTTTCTCTACAACCATACCACAACTATTCCTCACTCAATCAAATGCAAGACAAATCTGATGAAAAACATTTGTAAATATAAATTTATTGGAAATGAAGACTGGCTATGATCAATGGTGTAAAATCAGCTACAAGAGACCAACAAAATGGACTCCAATCACATAACACAAATGCAATATAATGGAAGAAACCTACAAATAAATATTCTTCTCATTCCTAAATTCACACCCCTTATCCAAAATATTACAATCCATCATATAGCAACCGAAAACCAAAGAAACCCTAAAAAATAACTTTTTTTCTAAAAACTGCTAAAAATAGAAATGAGTCAGAGTGCGCCAAAATTTGGTGCACACATCCCTCTTACAATAATAAACCTTAATTTAAACTATTATGTCTCAAATTAAGGTATAACAAAAGATAATAAACTTCTAATATTCAAAAAACCCAAAAAACCTAGGAACCTATTCTAAAAGCTAATTTTGGGATACTAGATGGAGGAGTTAGGTCTCGAAAATATGTTTTTTGGAGATTCAGGTCAATCAAAGATTTTCCTGATGCAGATGATGCACATAGAACCACCTGTTAAATTTCAAGGCCAACAAGCGTATCGTTCATAAGTTATGGCTCCAGCGACGTGCATCATTTCTCCTCTGGTGAAAAAGAACTCAGCTCCTACGAGTTTAGCTGAATTGAAATGCTATAGCTTTTGGTTATCAATTTTCTTTAGCTCTGACTCTGAAACCCAAGTGTTATCTAATTATGGTAATCCTTCCCACTAAACCAGGTATCTGTTTTAGCTCCCATGTCTGGTGGTGATCACCTTCTTATCGAGCACCTGTGCAACTCTTTATTTTTTCTTCTTAGGCATTTATTGTGCCAAATTTACTATCTCTTGTAATTCACCATCCTCGACAGTACCAGGATACTTAAATAAATAAAAAACATTAAAAACGGGTAAAACATCAAATTCATCGGGCAACTCCACTTTATAGGCATTATCATTGATCTTCTTCAAAATCATGCATGGCCTAATTTTCTTAAATTTTAATTTTTTATACATCCACGTAGGAAATATTTCCTTCCTAAGATGAACCATGAACATATCACCCTCTTCAAACACTTTCACCCTTCTATGTGCATCAACAGACTCTTTGTAGTGAGCATTACTACTTTGCAATTTTTCCCTCACTGACTCTTGCACTTTCTAGATATGCTCAGCAAATGCTTCTGCATCATCATTAACTTGTTCTCCAATTTGTAACTATACCAAACCTAATACACCTCTAGGATTTTGACCATAAATAATTTGAAAAGGATATTTACCTGTTGACTTGTTCACTGAACTGTTGTATGCAAATTTAGCTTGTGACAAGGCTAAATCCCATTGTTTTGGTTTTTCTCCAACTATGCATCGTAAGAGGTTTCCCAATATTCTGTTCACTACCTCTGTTTGCCAATAGGTCTATGGGTGGTAAGCACTACTGAACTACAACCTAGTGTTCAACTTCTTCCATAATGTCCTCCAAAAGTGACTCGAGAACTTAGTATCCTGATCAGAAGTAATAGTCTTTGGAACACCATGCAACCGCACAAGCTCATCAAAGAATAAGACTACAATCCTAGTTGCATCATTAGTTTTCAGGCAGGCAATGAAATGCACCATTTTTGAAAATCTGTCTACCATAATAAAAACTGAATCCTTACCCCTCTGTGTCTTGGGCAACCCCAACATGAAATCCATACTCAGATCGGTCCATGGTCTTGTACAAAATAGCAATGGCATATACAACCCTATATTTTGTGCATGGCCCTTAGCCATTTGACATATTCTGCATCTAAAGACAAACCTAATTATGTCTCTCTTCATTTTCAGCCAATAGTACTCCTCTACAAGAGTGGTAGTTTTGGCTGCTCCAAAATGACTAGCCAAGCCCCCATTATGTAATTCCCTCAATATGTTCTCTCTCAGAGAGCCATTGGGAATGCATAATCGATTACCCTTAAACAAGTAACCATTTTGTAAAAAATACTCTTCAAAAATAGTACGAGACTCACCCTCTACAACACTTTTACACTATTGCATTATATTCCCAAAATCTGTATCAGATTCATACAGATATTTAATCCCATAAAATCATACCACTTCATTCTCCATAGTGGTCAACAATAAGACTCTTCTATTCAATGCATCAAAAAACTTATTTTGTTTACCCAACTTGTGCTTTAGGACAAATGTATACTATTGCAAAAATGAAACCCATTTGGCATACCGACAATTTAAAATTTTCTTAGAGTTGACATACATCAATGCTTCATGATCAGCAAACAACACAAACTCCTTTGAGAGTAAGTAGTGCCTCCAATGTTGCAATGCTTGTACAATTGCATAAAATTCCACATCATATGTAGAATAATTCTTCCTTGCGTCATTCAACTTCTCACTAAAAAATGCTACAGGTTGACCCTCTTGACTTAAGATACCATAAATTCCAACAAATGAGGCATCAAAATAAACCCAAACATCTTACTAAAATATGGTAACACTAGAACAGGGTCTTTCAACACCTTCTTCTTCAAGAGTTCAAAACTCTTTGTTGCTCCCGTAGTCCATACAAACTCTTTCCCCTTCGTGCACTCAATTATAGGGGCAGCTATAGTAATGAAGTTCTTGATGAAATTTTTGTAAAAGGTAGCTCAGCCATGAAAGCTCCTTAATTCTATTATAGTTCATGGAAGAGGCCATTCCAGAATCACCTTCACTTTGTCGTCATCCATCCTCATGCCATCTCTTCAGATTACAAATCCTAAAAACACTAAACTATCCTGAAGAAATCTACATTTCTTCAATTTGACATACAATTTCTCCTTCCTAAGCACGTCTAACACTAATTTCAAGTGTAACAAATTCTCTTCTTCACTTTTACTATAAATCAAAATATCATCAAAATACACAACCACAAACTTACCATTATATTCTCGTAGTACTCTGTTCATCAACCGCATAAATGTATTGGGTGCATTAGACAACCCAAATGGCATAACCATCCACTCGTACAACCCATATTTTGTCTTAAAAGCTATCTTCAATTCATCCCCTTCTCTAATCCTGATCTGGTAGTAGCCACTCCGTAGATCAATTTTACTAAATTATTTAGCTCCAGCCAATCCATCCATTATGTCATCCACTCTCGTCATAGGATATCAATACTTTATTGTGATCTTGTTTATAGCTCTACTATCCACACACATCCGCCAGTCACTATATTTATTTGGGGTCAGTAATGCTAGAGTCGCACATGGACTCATACTCTCCCTAACTAATCCCTTATTTATCAACTTTGTCGCTTGCCTACTCAACTTTACATTCTGTATTAGGTTCAACTGGTAAGCTGCCTGATTTGGGAGTGCTGATCTTGGAATCAAATCCATGTGATACTAGATATACCTCTTTGGTGGTAGCCCATTTGGTAACTCCTCTGGTGTGAAATCTTTATATTCACTTAGCAACTTAGCAGATGCTATAGGTATAATCACTTGCTCAGTTTCTAGCTTCCTAGCTGTTAAGGTATAACATAAGTTAGCATCCTTGATCTCTGCAAGAAACTCCTTCATCATCAACAAGCTCTCACTCCGACCATCCTCCTTCAGAGGTAAAAGAACTACCTTTACACCATACTTTCAGAATGTGTATGTATTATTTATCCCATTATGGCTAGTATCCCTATCGTATTGCCAAGGTATTCCCAACAGAATGTGACATGCATCCATTGGGATCACATGACACCATACTTCATCCTTGTAAGTGCTTCCAATTAAAAATTTAATTAAACACCTCTGATCTACTATTAATTCATTCCCCTTATTAACCCATGAGATACGATATGGATAAGGATGCTTTTCACATTCCAAGTTCATTTTATCAACCATGATATTTGACACCATATTCTCACAGCTACCACCATCAATGAAAATGTTACATACCTTCCCTCCTAATGTACACATTATTTGAAATATGTTCGTTTGTAGCCCTGAATCATCACCATCGATGGTATTCCCCTTTGCTCTACTCTGCACCTTCTCTTTCTTATGAAGAATTAGTGTCCTTATCACAAGTGCTTCTCCCATGTCAGCAACAACTTCATCCTCATCCTGTTCTTCCATCTCAACCAAATTGACCCTTCCTTGTCCTCCTTGACCCCTTTCTTGTACATCACGTTGGGGACACTAAAATTCTCTATGCCCCTCCTCACCACATCCATAATAGGTATACGACCTTGTTGGATCATTCCTATTTCATCCACCACCGTAACCTCTACTTCGTTGGTATCCTCTTCCTCTCAAATTTTACCCATATTCTTCTTATTTAGCAGGTATTGAGGATTCTCCCTTGAGAAAATTAGATCCATTTCAACCCTGACCTAAACAGGGTGTGACTCCCTTCTTACCTCTTCTATTAACCCTTTTCAATTTCTCCTCTACCTTGAGGGACATTTGATACGCATCCTCCAATGTAAGAGTGTGATGCATGTTCATCTCATATTTGACATCAAAACTTAGGCAATTTACATACCTAGAAGCATTTTGGTCTTTTTTCTCATTGTGCTCCACTTGAATGGATAGCTTGTAGAATTCATTAGTATAGTCCTCAATGCTTTGATCCTTCTGAGTGGATAACCATTGAAACTTGCATTCATTGGTTTGCATAGATTAGTATGTGCTAGTTCAAATGTACATTCCACTCTATGAGTGCTTAAGTCAAAGCAAGACCAATGTTAGTTTTTGGGAAGCAACATGTACAAAGGTTACAAGGCTTTGTCAAGTGGATAAAACTGATATGTCTAAATTAATAGTGCTATAGAGTGGCAACTTCATCTACTTTTGTTACCAAAGTTTGATTGTCTTGTATTACAACCATAGGCCAAAATATATTGCCTATGTCAATAGCATGAGCAATGATCATTAAACCTATAAATCATTCTCAAAAGAGATAGAGTTTATTTGCACCTATTTTAAGAAATTCAACATGTAAATTACGATTAAGCAATTGAATTTAGTTCCTCATAAGGCTAGAAACATAAAGAACTTGAGTCAGGCAATAGGTATATGCTCCAAGATGAAGAAAACATCATCAATACTAGCAACAATGTATAACTTATCTCCAAGAGTAACTTTCCCATGGTAAGATGAACATTCAAATATTATACACCATTTCTAATGGTCTATCATGTGTCTAGGAGCCCTTGAATCAACATACCAAACTAGTCTAAATTCTAAAATAGCATTAAGAGGTTAAGTTAAATAGATATAGTCTTATCCTTTTATATTCAAATTAGTTTCCTTAGCTACATTGACATGTTGGTGATGTGGTTTGTTCCTCTTTTTCCAATGATACCCTTTTGCTTCTCTTTTGATGAATTTTTTGGTTGATTATTGAAATAACCTTATGAGATAAATCATACTTACAATCTTGAAGTACATGACCTAGTTTCCATAGATGAAACATATGATATTAGAACATGGATAGTTTCCTTGTCTTTGATATTGTTGTTGATTTTGTCCATTGAAATTTAGCTAGTTCTAGTGCTTATTGGGGGATTCAAAACCTTATTTTACTACATTGGGTTCTTGAATTTTTTATGTGCAACTAAAGGATATTAACCTATAGTCTTCATCTCTCAAGTTTCTTCCTCCTATTGGAAAAAATTTACAAAAGTCTCAATGTGGAATTGTGATTAGTCATATTTATATTTTTTTTACCAAAATACTAAATATAGGTGGTAGTGCTAGAAAAATTATTGGAACAAGTATATCATTATTTATGGGTTCACCTAATGCTTGTAGAGAGGCTTGTAATCCAAATATTCATTTTAGAACACCTTCTAGATTCTCGTCGCTCTTCATTTTCAAGCAATGTAATTGGATTTGTAGATGTAGAAGGTGGTTTAGGTTCTTAGATTTAAATACCATACTAAGCTTATCCCATGCATCCTTTGTGATTTTTAGGTCATGAATGTACACTAATTTATCATTATTCATGTTGAACATGTGATCAATTAGTCTTTCTAGTCAACTTTAATGAACTTCTTTTATTTATTTAAGTCAAAAATATGCTTTTGCACAATACCATATACCATTCCCATAAAAATTTAAATTCTAGTTGAATCTTCAACTTCATATTCCAAGCATTTTTGTTTTCATTTTATAGCACTTAATAATAATCTAATAACATATTTGGGGTATTAATATCTATATCAAATATTAAAAAAACTATAAAAATTAATGTACACTATGAATTTCAAAATATAGTTATTTGATATAAATATTAGGAAAGACATTTACAAATGCAAGGTAATAGATAATTTAAAAGAAACTATTGTTAAGTATTTGTCTTAGTGTTGTGTTTTAGTTGTTAAGTTTTTTACTAAGTTGATTTTATATAGTATAAGCTAATATAGGTTATGTGGGTTGTATTTTCAAATTGGTGACTCACTTTATGTCACATTTTGGGCTTTGTATCGAAGTATTATATTTTTGTTTATGACAATGTAAAAGGGTTGGGACCCTTTCAAAATACCCTTTCTCAAACATAATAAAAATAATAATGGGATAAAAAAGAGATTTCAAACTATTATATATGCAAATATATTCATAAAATAATCAATGCCTCAAATCGTCAAAAAATTTTGGGGTCTTATCAAGTGAAAAGTTAGGTGTGGAGGATTGATGTCTTTTTATCTAAAATAACATATCTAGAAGTTATTCAAGTTAGTGTTCTAGCATATTCAAATGTGGCTCTTCTTCTTCACCTAAATTTAATAAATAAAATAAATAAAAATATTTTAAAAGCTTAAAAATACCTACTACTTTTGCATTTGGGATAATGTATTTTATTTTTAAGCAAAAGAGTGGACATCATGTTGCTCCAATTTACAATTCTTTTAAAATAATATGTGTGCATATGGAGGAATAACTCCATTACAAGACTTCATAAATCACTTTGGTATGAAATAATATAAATGGTTAGAAATCATTCCCATGAAACATTGGGGGATAAATGCTTATTTCCATTCAAATTTAAATGTATACATGATAGGTCAATGATGTCACTATGCTTTTAACTAGCTAGTAATATCAATTTTATCATTTTTTATCCAATCATGTTTATATGCAAGATAACTAAGAAAATTTATAAGTTTCAAGTCAATGGCTATGGGGTATAAGATTTTGAGTAAAATTTAAAAACAAATAACCATATCATCTTATTTTGGCACCTCCATGCAAAATGAAATGATATTTATGGTTGGAAACATGGATAACCTGTTATTATAAGGTCACGCTATCATTACCTCCTCTCAATTGAATGGTGCCTACTCTCCACATGATATCTTACTTGTTACCTGGTGTTATATTTAAGATATATCATTTTGTATCTCTTGATAATACTTCCTTAAATCAGTTCAACATAACAACAATGTCTATCACCAACCAATAGATGTGTCATAATAAACTAATACAACTTTTTTGAAAGTCCCAAGGATCAAGTAGATAATGTAATATGCATTATTATTGGCTATTTTCTGATATCTTATGCATTCTCCCTAACAATGTGAACATTTCATAACCTTTAATGGTTTAATATCTATTGCATTACCTTCATTCTACAACTACAACATAACATTATTTAGAAAAATATGTTTATTAGACAACCCTTTAAATATTCAAACTACACACTACATCTCATTTTTTATCTCATGCACAATGTGATATTTTTGAGCTTTTATATTGTATAACATGTCATTTGTGCATAGCCACTTTATTTATGAATATTCTATACTTATATGACATGTGTGATATTTTCAAAGAGCCAATGCAACTAAAGAAAATTTCTTGCTAGCCCATTCAATATAGGAATCTATCCTACTTTAGATGGTCCTATTATGTTATGTCCTAATTTTGATGGCCTTATTATATGATAACTTACTTCCAATGATGATATATGACCTTATGTAATGCATTATTTAATATTATGATGTAACTCTACCATGCCTTGATGGACAACATATTCTACTCCAATCCTACAAGAAAATAAATCTTCAAAATCTTCATGTCTTGCTACATAACTTTAGATGTCCTTCATGAATCATATAATGATATCTTATCTATAATGAATAGAATGTAAATATAATATATCCTAATTATTTGTTATATACATTAGTACAAGCATAAAAATATTCCTTTGTGATTCTCGAATAGCTTCAACTCTAATATTGGAAAGAATTCTTTAAGATTTTTTTTTACAAATCAAACAAGCAAAACCGAGAAGAACATAAAATTGCATTCTCCTAAAAATTATTCAACAATATTTCCTCCTTGCATGAATACAATAAATATTTCAATTTGTAACTTTTGTATTACCCAAGGTAGGATGCATGAACTTAGTGAGATGTATCTTCTTTACAACAACTATGCCACCTTTGCAAAGTGGTCACTATGATACCAAATATTAGAAATATAAATTGAATATGATCAAACTTTACATTGATGTGATAGAAGAATAATTACATGAAAGATCAAGAATAGAGAGGTTGAGATTTACAACTAGCTTCCCAACTTTCTATAACCCATGTAACCATAACGTGAATACATCATCATGACATAATATTCAAAACATAATAATGTAGATATATTTAAGTATACATAATAGATTTTACACTCATCTTGATGATATATTTATCTTTTGGTGAAGAAGAGTGATTTTTCAATCTAGTTTCTTTTACGATAATTACTTTTATTTTTAATTTTTTTTAATATTTTTTGGATTAGTTCCTTAAAAACAAACCTTTATAAGTTTTATTTATCATTGATTTCTAGTTTTTTTACTCTGTGAATGTTATGGTTGATATATTATTTTCTATATAATATATTTTTAATTAGTTATATCAGGCTAAAGTGATCCTCATCCATAATATCACATGATTATGGTATCATAGTATTACAATAAACCATACTATCATGGTATTATGATAAATTATATTATCACAGGTCACCTTATCACATGGGAGTGACCATCATAATATAGGGATTTGAACTTGGGTTGTGCTTATATGATCACATCCTATTTATCTTTACACTATATCATATTAGACTAATATTTTAAAACTTTATGTTGGTGCTTAATATTTGTATGGATTGTATGTGATTGAGTGGGTCCTACTTGTATTATACAATTACCACGTAGTAATTTTTTTTTTGACTATGCCACATAGTGTTATTATAATATCTAGGCAATCAAGTTGTATTGCTTTGTAAGATTCAAACAGAGGCCTCCTCATTGAAACTCAAGAAATTCTAATCAGTTGAACTGATGCCATTTGATATTTATCCTTAAATTTTAATTATTATTTATTATAATAATATAATCTAAATATAATTTAATAATTCTAAATAAAAAAATTATATTGTAGTTTGAGCATGCAATCCTAAAGAACAATTCTAGAATATAGGTTTAGCATATGATTTTAGAATGTTTTATCACAAGGTTTTTTATGTGTATTGTATTTTATAAGTACATGTGTTTATAATCTTCTAGCAAGAATTCAACTAGTTTTTGTCCTTCTCCTTTTGCAATTGAGTATGATCTAAATCAAAGTAGATAATAACAACAATTATCTATTGTTATTGCTATGGGTTCCATTTCTATGTGGTAATTTAGCATTTGATCTCTTATGTCAAATGGAACCAAAAAAATCTAGCCAACATTCCAAATTAAAATATATAAAAATCCTTACTTTGTAGCCATTATATCACAAATACTCCTTGATCAATGAAATTCTAACATCAATATCATTCAAAAATGAGTAGATACAAATGATGAAAATAAATTTAAGTAGATATAATAGGTGGTTAGCTTCCTCTAGTAGGAGGATGATGACAAAATTAATGACAAATTTATTTTTGGTGTAGAGGTAAGTGAAATTTTTATCCAATTTACTTCTATAATAATTACCTTTCTATTTTAATTTTTAAAATATTTGAAGATTAATTTTAAAAAAATTAGGTGTGGCAAAGGTCTAGTTTTTTTGTTTAATTTATAAATGCTAGAAAATTTTAATCTTAATTATTTCACGCCTATGTTTTTTTATTTGATACTAAGATGATCCTTACATCATGTGGAACACTAGTTTGATTTTACTTTTTAATATAAAAGTCACTCTCTATAATATTTAGTGTGGAAACTTCTGAAAATAATTTAAGATATTGTAACTTTATTTTCTTTAACCTTGTTGCATCTAATTTTTGCTTTAGTTGAATTGCTATAATTATGTTGATCTTTATTTCATAATAGATTTATTATTTTGATCATTCTTTACATTCTTTTATTTATATTTGATAGATTATTCTTTATGTCTTTTAAGGATCTTCTCCACTTCTTAGCACAAATTTGTTCCTATTTTAGTGTACACAATCTTGACATACTATTAATATAGAACACATTATATTTGTTGGACAATATGTTTAAAATTATGACGAAAACTATGATTACTAATATCAACCAATTGACTATGACAAATTTAGCTAACAAAATGTTATATATTAATAATGTTCATGATTGTATGTAATTATTATCACTATTTGCTTCTAATGGACTATAACATAGTTTATGTTTCTATTGTTATATATTTAAAGCACATTATTTACAGTTTTAAAGAGTTTTAGATCATACAAACTTTATAATAAAGAACTGAATTTACTAATGGGAGATAGGGGTTATAGTGGTAGCACCATAACTTGAGGTTACCAGTTGTTGAAAAAAAAAGGTAGTTATCAATTCCTATATGTAAAAAAAAAAAAAAAAAAAACTCATAGAATGGTGAAGACTTTCAAACATTGAATAAAAAGTTCAACGTCTAAATTTTATTGAAGAACAAGGTTATAAAAAAGATCTTCTATGAAAATATTTATATATATATATATATATATATATATATATATATATATATAGATCAATTCTTATACACATAAGCAATGATACTAATGACAAAGATCTTCTATATTACTTATGATTTCTTAAAAACTAAAAACTGCTTTACTTTTATTCAATTTTTTTATTTTTTTAATACAAACAAAGTTTCTTAATAATAACCAATGAATTACCAACTCAAATGTTTTGATGAAAGCTAATCTTGAATCTAATTAGATAAGTATGGATAACTTATCATTTTCCTCTTGTGTTTTATAATTTGTTTGGAGACTCTTGGAGTCTTTGCAATCGTCTCAATAAAAACGGCAATAATATAGACGGCGTTCGATTAGCTGTTTTATTCGTGCATTATAAAAATAAACACGGCAGCTAATTTATTCTCTGATTGCGTAGTACAAATGGTGTTTTGTTTTAAACCTTCCACAATAATACACTAATTAGAATTCCACTCTCTTCTATCTCCTAAATGTGATGATTTGATTATAGGCCATCGAGGAGTCGTGAAAATAAAAAGTTGGTCGCATCAGACAAAACGTGCGCAGGGAATCTTTACAAGAAGAAGAATAAAAGTAGTTAGCTTTAATATTGGCTCCCATTACGCAATACATTAACGTGTTTCTTTTGACCTCCACACAGCGCTTGCTACGCACGCTAATAACTGACTTCAGAGACGACCAGCTTGTACTTGACGAAACACATTATCACCGTTCCTCGACTTTGCGTTTTCTGTTTGCACTTGACGAAACGCATTATCTCCGTTTCTCGACTACGCGTTTTCGGAACGCAGATAATCTCTACATCTTTTCCTTCTCATGATACATTCGATTCAATTTCGAGATAATTAAACGAGTGACCAAGGTCAATTTTAAACATGAAAAGTATTATACTTTCAAGTACAAAGTTATGGGCGCCCATACCTATTGTTGTTAGCATTACAATGTACTAATACAAAATCAGAAATAAAATCTTTGGAAGAGTGCGGAAAATTGCACACAATACTATTGCCTTTACCTGATCGACTAAACGGGTTGCAAAATTATGCCCATCTCTGGGTATAAGTTCATTCCATGCAAATGAGGATCCCTATTTTCCAACAGGTGACGTTATTCGAAGCTCTTTCCCGTCATGTAATATAGAGGGTTACTACTTCGAAAGAAATGGCAATGCCAATATTTTAGACAGTTTCTTCGATATTGAATCTACTTTAAGGCCAATATCATAATTATAGGAAACATATTGAAATATCATTAGTCTTGTGCCAGTACTATGAATAGTTTTTACTATATATTAAATTCAATATGATGAAAAATATGACTTATCATAAAACAATTTTGTATGCCTGGATCTCTCTGCAAGAGGAGCCATCGTTAAAAGAGTTTGTCGTTCAAGTCTTAAAGTTCCTAAGACCGTATTTGATGAAAATCAGAGTAAATAGAAGTTGGTTACAAACAGGGAAACTATGAAAATTTGGGGAATGCTTGTGAGATTAATCTGTTCACAGAAATAAAATCTGAACAAGTTCTAATTGTTGCCCGTGGCATTGCCTAATATTCCTTAAAAGCAATATAAATTCTCTGGTTACTCTTCAAAATATATTGTCCAATGCCGCCATGTTCAGTCTAAAGCTTAATTTAGTCTTTATTACTGTACAAGGCAAATTTCCTTAAAATGAAATCCTACACACTTTGCTAAATCTCTAATCTAAATCATCCAAAATGATTAGTCAAATTAACAGGGATATGTGTGAATGAGAAGTGCCAGTTATGAATAAGCGGATAAAGGTTTTAAAAAGCGATTAAAATGAAGCCACAATTTGCAACTCCCTTTCATATAATTTCATTTATGAGAACTTTCTAAACACATAGGGACGAAAACACGAATTACATGTCAAATATGGGATTCAAGCTTGAGACAGCCTCGTGAAACCGTACTTGGACACTTTAATAAGTTGCCAAAATTAATTTGCTTTTTATTATTACAAAAACATTTATTTTAAAAATTAATTAATTTTCACATATAGGAAAAGGTCTTATGGTTTAGTACTAATTATTTCAATTAATGGCCTTAATAAAGGTGATTTTTTCGATATCTTAATGATTATAACATTCCATGCTTAATACTTTAATTGTTAAGTCAAAAGTGATAATATTATAGATTTTAGTTATTGTTAGGACATCTTAGTGCTATGGTTTTGGGCTTTTATTTAAAAGGCTTAACTCAATAAATTGTATTATTTTATTGGTCATTTAAAAAAAAAAATTATACTAAACAAAAATGTAGAGCATACTACTTTGGTACATAATATAAGTGTTCAATCAAGAAAATTATATATGTTATATGTATTATACTTGTCCTGGGCTACATTTTAAATTAAATCATATTATTTTGAATAAGCTTTTACAATTTTTTCAAGTTATTTTTTTGTTTGGTCTCATCTTTAAGGATAATTTGTTCTACTTGAGATCTATTGTCAACGGTTCAACTTTCTCGATTTTGATGATCAATACAAATTTCTCACATGGTGGAAGTCAACCAGTGGAAATCTTCCAAGTGCTTCCCATGCTTCCTCGATTTTGATGGCCAATACATAGTCCTAAATTTTCCTTTTCTTTAGAGCATTAAGGATAATTTGTGAGTTTCCTTCCACATAAAGTGCCTAAGGAGACATACAAAGAGAGCCTAAGATACCTCTCATAATATCTTCTACTTGAGCAAGGTTATTGATATTTTGGTTAATGTGACCAGCTCTAAGGGCAATGAAAAAGCCATTATTGTTCTACAAGATCCAACCATAAGTGATGCAGTAAAAATTTACTAACACCTTTCAAATTGTATACCTATATGATTTCCCTTTCAATGGCACAATTGTACAATTATGAAACACCACACTCCTCTTCTAGTCATATAATTACTTCCAACTATACAATTTGTTGTAATTGTACAATCACTTGCAACTATACAATCACTTAAAATTGTACAATCAATCACACCTATACAATTATTTATTTTAATATTGCAATCATACAACTATACAATTTAATATTGCAATGGTCAACTCTTCATACAGCATCCACCAACTATACAATTTTCTCCTATAGAATGATTGTATGATTGTACAATCACTTCCTCCTATTGCACAATTATATTTTATTCAACAACCTTTGCAAGCATACAATTAAATAGTTTTCCAATTACACAATTTGATAACTATTTCTAGATCCAATGTGGCAATTGCTTATTAAAATTATAATTTTTTTTTTTAATATTTCTTCTTTGGAAACTCTTCAACCTTTTAATTTTGTGATCTCTCCATTGTACGACCACTTACACTGTGTGGCAATCCAACCTTCAACCAAAAATAACCAAATCCTCATACGAGAAGTTTTTTTATTATTCTTTTGTTCGTTCTCCATGTTCTAAGCCTTCAATATTCCTTACTTCCCTAACATTTTCCAATTCTTGCAACATTCCTCAACCACAAATATCTACTTTTTTGTGTGGATTCTAATTCTTTGAGATATTTCTTGGACCTACACACAAAAACATACCAATATACACTATATCAAATAAATATTCCATAGAAATCAAGGCTTAAGAATATATTGATAAAATATTTGTTATTATATATTTGGGAGTACATAGCTATTTTTTTGAAGATTACTTTTCTCTTTCTCTCATCTCTCTCCCCTCTTTTTCTCTTCGTCTTAACTTCACATTTTGCACCTATTTATAGATAAAAAAAATACATAAAACCATGTGCACAAAATATAAACTATGTGCTCAAAACAACAAACCATGTGCACAAAACATAAACCACATGCATGAAACCATATGAACAATCCAATGGTTTAAAACCCATGTTCTCCAAATCATAGTTTCAAACACCTTTATTTAGAATCTCCTACATTTGACACCCCAGGTAACAAAAGAAATGTTCTATGGATACCTTCAAAGTCTTCAATGGATACTTTGTAATTAGTAATATCAAGAGCTTTCATTCGAGTTGTTGCATCAATATCTTGGTTTTTTCACTTAACTAAATACTCATGATATGTCTTACCTCTTGTTCTTAATGCCACTCTTGAGTCTATAATATCTTCAATTTCATGTCATTGTTTCTCTGACAACTATGCTATCTATTTCTTTATTGTAATATCTACTATATGATCTTCATTCTCATTGTTAGGTTGACCATAGTATGGATATAGGTCACCTACATTAAATATTGATAAAATGTCAATCCCTTTTAGAAGCTCAAATTCATATGCATTGGTGGTAAATTTTTTGAAGACCTTACAAGGTTTGATCTTTTCTAATTAAGCTTGTTGTAAGTACCCTTGGGAAACCTTTCGTTTAAAAAATGTGTCAAAACCAAATCCCCAACCTAGAATTCTTGAGTTTGATGCTTTAAGTCAACACATTATCTATATTTAATGACATTATTTTCCAAATCAGCCTTCACTTCACAATGTAAGTCTTGCATATACCCAAAAAAATCTTCTACCAACGCACTAGGATTTTACAATTTAGTTATACTTCGTAACTCATATACTCCTATAGGATGAATTTCATACACAATTTAAAAATAACTTTTGGTTGTGCTTCTATTCACTAAATTATTAAATTTAAATTTTCCTATGCCAATACAATATCACATAGCTTTGGTTTCTTACCAACTAGATATCATAGCAAATTTCCAAGTCTCATATTCACTACTTTATTCTATCCATTAGTTTGTGGATTATAAGTTGAACTAAAGCTCAATTTGGTACCCAAATTATTTCATAGGGTATACCAAAAATATCCTAAAACATTTGCATCTCTATCTAACACAATGTGATGCAGGAGCATCCGGTGGCAGCAGAGCAATCTTGCATCAAAGAAAATTTTTGATTTTTTTTTTCTTTTTTTCTAAGTGTGCCTTGATGTCGCGATATCGCGACAGAAAAAAGTGTCGCGATATCGCGACATGGAGGGAGGCAGGGAAAAGTGTCGCGATATCGCGACATGTCGCGTTTTCGCGACTCAAGAAGGCGAGAGGAGACATGGAGCAAAAATGTCACGATTTCGCGACATGTCGTGAAATCGCGACCGAAGAAGCAAAAAGGAGGCAAGGAAGGAAAAATGTCATGATTTCGCGACATGTCACGATTTCGCGACCGAAGAAGCAGAAAGGAGGTCAGGAAGGAAAATGTCACGATTTCGCGACATGTCACGATTTCGCGACATGTCACGATTTTGTGACCAAAGAAGCAGAAAGGAAGCAAGGAAGGAAAATGTCATGATTTCGCGACATGTCACGATTTCGCGATCGAAAAAGAGAAAGAAGACCCGGAAGGAAAAGGTGTCGCGATATCGCGACATGTCGCATTTTCACGACTCGAGGAAAGAAGGAAGGCAAAGGAGCCAAAAGTGTCGCGATATCGTGACATGTCACATTTTTGCGACTCGAACAGGACAGGAAGGCAGAGGAGCCAAAGTGTCGTGATATCGTGACATGTCACATTTTCACGACTCGAACAGGACAGGAAGGCAGAAGAGCGAAAAGTGTCGCGATATCGTGACATGTCACATTTTTGTGACTCGAAGAGGATAGGAAGGCGGAGTAGTCAAAGGTGTCGCGATATCGTGACATGTCACATTTTCATGACTTGAAGAGGGCAGGAAGGCAGGGAAACCGAAAGTGTCACGATATCACGACATGTCACATTTTCATGACCAAACAAAAGAAAAGGAAGCGCAGGCGGTTACAGGAGCCGTTACAGAGGAAACGGTCGAGCCGTGGTATACCAAGGTGCAGTGAAAGCAGACGAAGATGAAGAGTCAAAACGTTTCGACAGCCAGAACAATGAAGGGACGCGGGAGATGAAACGAAAGCGTCAAAAAAGGGAGACGGAGCGTCACGACAGAAAGTTTAAAAGGGGAAGCAAAGACATGCACAAGGGTCGGAAAATTGGCAGAAACAGAGTTGAGACGTAAAGACAAGAGGCCATTCTGGACCGGTTAGATTGTTGTTTCTTCCAGGCGGAAGATGTTGTAACAGAACTATCTGTCGAGAATAAAGAATTTTTGTGGGCAGACTATTGCCATGACTGTAATTTTGTTCTAATCTATTGAATGTGATTACAGATTTGGTGTGAGCAAGTTGGTTCTCCATCAAGTGGTATCAGAGTAGGAGTTCCTGAGTGTGCGAACAGATCATCGAAAGTGAGGCAGTTTGCACCAGGATCTATGGAAGGGTTGTGCGAAGAGAGTGAGGAAGAATGCCTCCATGAAGAAACCATGGTGGTGGGAGGAATGTGGTACCTGAAGAAGATTTCAAAGTTTTACAGAGGCAAGTGCGAGCCCTGCAAGAGGAGTTGCGGAGAAGGGTTGAACCAAGGGGAGAAGATCATAGTGAAGATGAAGCTTGGGAGGTTGATAACCCATCAGAGGAAGAGGAAGCAATGAATCCTATAGAAGTCAGATTAGTTAAGGCCATAACTCAGATCGGGAAGAAGCCAAAGTTTGATGTCTCCACGTACTCTGGGAACCTCAATCCAGAAGAGTTGATTGATTGGATCAATGATATGGAGGAGTATTTTGAGTATGAGGAGGTTGTAGATCCAGATCGGATCAAATTGGCAAAAACAAAGTTGAAAGGCCATGCTAGCATATGGTGGAAAGAAGTACAACTAGAAAGGAATAGGAGAGGAAAGGAAAGGATAACCAGATGGGACCGAATGGTTGAGAAGTTGAAGAGGCAGTTTATTCCTGTAGATTACGAATTAGAGCTGTTGAGAAAAATGCAGAGCTTGAGATAGTCAAGCAAATCTGTCAAGGAATATACCGAGGAGTTTTACCAGATTTTAATAAGAGCTGGACATTCAAGGGATAGTAAGGAGAAAGTAGCTCATTACATAAATGGGTTAAGAATGAATATCCAAGAAGAACTCAGTTTGGTCAGAATTACCACCATTGAGGATACATATCAGTTTGCCTTGAAGGTTGAAGAGAAGCTGAACAGAAGATTTGAAGGCAAACAAAGAGGAAGAGGTCGAGGTGGAAGAACTGGGGGAAGGACCAGTGGAGGAAAATTTGATGATCGAAATAAGACTGGTGAAACGAGTACTAGCCAAGATCAGAAAGAGGAGAATGCTTACCGCTCCCGTAATCAGAACAACGGTTACCAAAGGGGAAGAGGTAGAGCTGGACGTGGGTATGGAAGAGGTGGATTTCGTGGAACATGTTTCCATTGTGGAGAAGAGGGACATCGGGCATATGAGTGTCCCCAACACCAAGAGAGGACGAATAAGCGACCTGAGGATCATGCCAGAGCTACTGTAGCAGATGAAGGTGTTGAGTCTAAACATTCGAAGAAGAGAGAAGAAGGAGAAGTGTTGATGACAAGAAGAGCATTGATGAATGGAGAGAAAGATGTGGATCAAAGGAAGAGCTTATTTCGCATGAGATGCAAATGTGCGGGTAAGACCTGTAATGTTATCATAGATAATGGTAGCACAGACAATTTGGTTTCAGGAGAAATGGTGACTAAGCTAAAACTGGAGAAGAGGGCACACCCGCATCCATATCGGATTGCATGGTTGCAAAAAGATCATAGGGCATTAGTCAGTGAGCAGTGTTTGGTTAAATTTCATATTGGAACTTATCAAGATGAGGTTCTATGTGATGTTTTACCTATGGATGCTTGCCATTTGTTGTTGGGGAGGCCATGGCAATTTGACAGACACGCGGTGCATGATGGACATGCGAATACTTACTCTCTGACGAAGGATGGGAGGCGTCACAAGTTGAAGCCATCGAGGGAAGTGGATGAAAAGGTATGTAGTAGCGCAAGAATCTATCTGGTAGATGGTAGAAAATTTTTGGATGGCTTGAAGAGGGAGTCTATGTGTTACGCATTAATTCCTACTATTAAGAGGGAACAATGTATGGATATTCCAATAGAGGTTGAAAGTCTGTTAGAAGAATTTTTTGATATTGTGTCAAATAATGTGCCTGAGGGCTTGCCACCAGTAAGAAATATTAGCCATCAAATTGATTTGATTCCAGGAGCCGCTTTACCCAATAAAGCAGCCCATAGAATGTCTCCCGCAGAGAACGAGGAGTTGAACAGAGACGGGTACAAGAGTTGTTGTGGAAGGGATTGATCAGAGAGAGTTTGTGTCCCTGTGTAGTACCTACAATACTAGCATCGAAGAAGGATGGAGAATGGAGAATGTGTACTGATTCCAAAACCATAAATAAGATTACCATTAAGTATAGATTCCCATTGCCTAGAATGGACGATATAATGGACTGTTTGAGTGGAGCTAAATACTTCACAAAGATTGATTTAAAGAGTGGGTATCATCAGATTCGCATCAGAGAAGGTGATGAGTGGAAGACCGCTTTCAAAACCAAAGAGGGTTTGTACGAGTGGTTGGTCATGCCGTTTGGTCTAACCAATGCACCAAGTACATTCATGAGGTTAATGAATGAGGTGTTGAAAGAATTCCTAGAGAAGTTTGTTATTGTTTATTTGGATGATATTCTGATTTTCAGCAAGACATTGGAAGAACATTTGATGCAAGTTCGGACAGTCTTTGAAAAGCTGAGGGAGGAGCAGTTGCTGATTAATTTGAAGAAGTGCGGTTTTGTGAAGAAGGAGTTGGTGTATCTGGGATTTGTCATCTCGGATGAGGGTCTAAAAATGGATCCAGAAAAGGTGAAGGCTATCATTGAGTGGCCTACTCCAAGGAACATAACGAAGGTAAGATCATTCCATGGTCTTGCAAGTTTCTATAGAAAGTTCATTAGAAACTTTAGCAGTATTTGCGCACCCCTGACAGAAACCATGAGAGGGGATAAGAAGGAGTTTAAGTGGACTACAAGGGCAGGTACAAGTTTTGAAATGTTAAAAAGGAAGGTGACGGAACAACCCATTTTGATACTCCCAGATTTTAATAAAGTATTTCAGGTTGATTGTGATGCTAGCGGCAGTGCCATTGGAGCTGTGTTGAGTTAGGAAGGTAAACTTGTTGCATATTTTAGTGAGAAGTTAAATGATGCTAGGAAGAAATACTCTGTTTATGATCAAGAATTTTATGCTATAGTTCAGGCTCTGAAGAAATGGAGGCACTATTTGTTAGCAAAGGAGTTTGTTTTATATATGACCATCAAGCTTTGCAGTATATTAACAGTCAAGGAAAACTAAATCAGAGACACCTGAAGTGGGTGGAATTTCTACAGAGTTATACCTTTGTTTTGAAGCATAGGAGTGGGAAGTCTAATAGAGTTGCAGATGCCTTGAGTAGAAGACAAAATTTGTTGTTGGAGATGAAGGTGGAAGTCGTTGGGTTTGAAGAACTCAGGAGTTTGTATCCGGAGGATCCGGACTTTGCAGAAGCTTGGAAGGCATGTTTGTCTCCTATTACTTTGGATAGAACTAAGTGGCTGGATTTCACCATCCAAGATGGGATGCTATTCCGAAAGAACCAATTGTGCATTCCTAGAAGTTCAATGAGGGAGAATCTGATAAAGGAGAAGCATAGTGGAGGACTGGCTGGGCATTTTGGTCGAGATAAGACCATTGCCCTTGTCAGTGAAAACTACCATTGGCCACAGTTGCAGCAGAATGTGACGAAATTTGTGCGAGAGTTGCAGAGTGTGTCAGATGGCTAAAGGAGTGAGGCGAGAATACAGGATTGTATCAGCCATTACCTGTACCGGAAAGACCATGGGAGGACATCGGTATGGATTTTGTTCTTGGCCTACCAAGGACACAACGAGGGAATGACTCCATTTTTGTTGTGGTTGACAAGTTTTCGAAGATGGCTCATTTTATTCCCTGTCAGAAAATGAGTGATGCAGTTCATATTGCAGGCTTGTTTTTCAAGGAGGTGGTACGCCTTCATGGTCTACCCAAGAGTATAGTATCTGACAGAGATACCAAATTTGTGGGTTATTTTTGGAGGACTTTGTGGAAGCAGTTAAAGACGGATTTGAAGTTCAGTTCTGCATACCACCCACAGACTGATGGACAAACAGAAGTGGTGAACAGAAGTTTGGGTAACCTTCTAAGATGCTTGATAGGAGATAAGCCCAAGGGATGGGATTTGATTTTACCACAAGCAGAATTTGCTTACAACAATTCTATCAACAGAAGTACTAGTAAATCACCATTCCATATTGTGTATGGGAACAACCCAAGGAATGCTTCAGAATTGAGAACGATGGGTAAAGGAGAAAAGAGTAGTGTTGAGGCTGAAGATTTTGTAGAACACATAAAGAGTTTGCATGAGGAGGTAAAACAACATATCAGTAAGATGAATACTCAGTACAAGGCCAAAGTAGATCAGAAGAGACATTTCAAAGAGTTTCAAGTGGGAGATGAGGTCATGGTTCACTTGAGAAAGGAAAGGTTTCCTAACAAAACCTACAACAAACTGAAGATGAAGAAGTTTGGACCATGCAGGATCATAGGTAAAAGAGATTCAGGTAATGCCTATGAAGTGGAACTGTCGAAAGAGCTGAATATATCACCTATTTTTAATATTTTAGACTTGGTAGAATACCATGAAGGAGATAGTAGTGAGGCACCAAGAACAGATTTGTGGAACATTCCAGTGACTGCACCAGTCACAGATGAGATAGAGGAAATACTCGATACTCGAGAAGGCAGAAGTACCAGGAACCGACAGTATTCAAAATATTTGGTCAAATGGAAAGGCAGGCCTTCCGAAGATGCAACTTGGTTGTCAAAGATAGAGGTCGACCGCCTGGGTCTTCCTCCAACAGTATAGAAGTAGAGGACACTTCTCAATCCACCCCGGGTGTCTGATGCAGGAGCATCCGATGGCAGCAGAGCAATCTTGCATCAAAGAAAAATTTTGATTTTTTATTTTCTTTTTTTTCTAAGTGTGCCTTGATGTCGCGATATCGCGACAAGGAAAAGTGTCACGATATCGCGACAAAAAGTGTCGCGATATCGCGACATGTTGCGAAGGACGATAAAAGGTGCAAGGGGAAAAGTGTCACGATATCGTGACATGTCACATTTTCATGACTCAAGAAGGTGAGAGGAGACATGGAGCAAAAATGTCACGATTTCGTGACATGTCACGAAATCACGACCGAAGAAGCAGAAAGGAGGCAAGGAAGGAAAAATGTCACGATTTCATGACATGTCACGATTTCACGACCGAAGAAGCAGAAAGGAGGTCAGGAAGGAAAATGTCACGATTTCATGACATGTCACGATTTCACGACCGAAGAAGCAGAAAGGAAGCAAGGAAGGAAAATGTCACGATTTCACGACATGTCACGATTTCGCGATCGGAAAAGAGAAAGAAGACCCGAAAGGAAAAGGTGTCGCGATATCGCGACATGTCACATTTTTATGACTCGAGGAAAGCAGGAAGGCAGAGGAGCTAAAAGTGTCACGATATCATGACATGTCACATTTTTGTGACTCGAATAGGATAGGAAGGCAGAGGAGCCGAAAGTGTCACGATATCGCGACATGTCACATTTTTGCGACTCAAACAGGACAGAAAGGCAGAAGAGCGAAAAGTGTCACGATATCATGACATGTCACATTTTCGTGACTCGAAGAGGACAGGAAGGCGGAGCAGCCAAAGGTGTCACGATATCGCGACATGTCACATTTTCGTGACTTGAAGAGGGCAGGAAGGCAGGGAAACCGAAAGTGTCACGATATCGTGACATGTCACATTTTCGTGACCAAACAAAAGAAAAGGAAGCGCAGGCGGTTACAGGAGCCGTTACAGAGGAAACGGTCGAGCGGTGGTATACCAAGGTGCAGTGAAAGCAGACGAAGATGAAGAGTCGAAATGTTTCGACAGCCAAAACAATGAAGGGATGCGGGAGATGAAACGAAAGCGTCAAAAAAGGGAGACGGAGCGTCACGACAGAAAGTTTAAAAGGGGAAGCAAAGACATGCACAAGGGTCAAAAAATTGGCAGAAACAGAGTTGAGACGTAAAGACAAGAGGCCATTCTAGACCGGTTAGATTGTTGTTTCTTCCAGGCGGAAGATGTTGTAACAGAACTATCTATCGAGAATAAAGAATTTTTGTGGGCAGACTGTTGCCATGACTGTAATTTTGTTCTAATCTGTTGAATGTGATTACAGATTTGGTGTGAGCAAGTTGGTTCTCCATCACAATGCTCTTCGACAAACCATGAAATATTATAACTTCTTGAAAGAACAAATCAATAATATTGGTAGCATCATTCATTTTATTACAAGGTATAAAATATACAATCTTTGAGAATCTATCAATAATAAAAAAAATAAAATCATTACCTCTTTGCATCCTTAGTAATGCAAGAACAAAATCTATGTTTACATCCTTTGATACTCTCTATAGCATTGGTAACAGTTGATACAATATAGTATTTTGACTTCTCCCCTTGGCATGTCAACAAACCTAATAATACTACACAATATTCTTACATTCACATTCATTCCAAGCCAATAGTATCTTACAAAAAGTAGACTCGTTATTTTTTCCACTCCAAACTATCCAACTAGTCCTCCACTATGCTTCTCTCTTATTAGATTCTCCCTCATGGAACTTCATGGTATGCACAATTGCTACCCCTTGAACAATAGTCTCTCTTGGATAAAATAATATAACCATGGTATTTTGCCCACTATAGTAGGATCACTGCATGTTATCCAATATTCCTTGAAGTCTACATCATCAGCATAAATCTCCTTCATGCCATCAAAACCAACAACTTCAATCTACATCATGTTCACCAACATATTTCTTTTGCTCAAGGCATTAGCCACTCGATTTGAATGACCAATTCTATGATTTAAGATAAATAAATATCCCTGCAAAAATTCTAGCCACTTCCTATACCTTTGATTTAACTTACTCTTATTGTTGATGAACTATAGAGCATGATTATTTATGAACAAAATAAACTTTTTTTGTGGTAAATAACATTTGCATTTTTCAAGGCTTGAAGAATGATATAAAAATATTGGTCATAGATTGTATACTTCTTCTTTGACTCATTTATCCTTTTATTAAAATAGGCAATAGGCCTCCCTTCCTAGCTCAATACTCATATTGATGTTCCACTAGCATCACAATCCACCTAAAATACATTGTTAAAATCAAACAAGGATAGAATGGGTTGTTTGGTTATCTTCTCATTTAGAATTTGGGAACTCCTTTTTGTTGCATTCATCAAAATAAACTCATGCTTTCCTCATTTCATTATTTCTATGATTAGAGCACAACTGCCACTAATTTTTTTGATAAATTTCCTATAGAGGTTTGCTAGGCCATGTAAACTCTTGGCGTAAAACCTACTTCTTGGTGATGACTAGTTTATAATGGCCTTAACCTTATTAGGTTCCATTCTTAATCCTTCTTGGAAAATCATAAAACCCAAGTACACCAATTTCACCTTCATAAAATTACATTTCTTCAAGTTGATTACCAAATTTTCTTCATGTAGTCTTTGTAATACCAACCTCAACTGTACTATATGATCTTATTTTCTCTTAATAAATACCAAAATGTTGTCCAAATAGACAACCACAAACTCAAAAAAAAATAACTTCAACATCTTCATGAATATAAAGGTATAGGGTGCATTTATCAATTTGAATCACATAACTAGCCACTTAGATTATCCATATTTTATCTTGAACATGGTATTCCACTCATACCCTTACCTAATCCATATTTTATGATAGCTACTTTTCAAGTCTTTTTGAAGTACTTTGCTCTACTTAAGAAATTTAACAAATCACCTATGTGAGGCGATGGGAATTGATACTTTATAGTTATCTTATTGATAGCCCTTGAATCTGTACACATGCATCATTCTACACCCTTCTTTGATAAACCCCTTGTCCAATAGCTCTCGAAATTGACTATTTATTTCTTCATTCTCCATTGGCATCATTCTATATGCTTCCTTATTGGGTAAACTCAATCCAAGAATGAAATCATTGTGATGGCTAATACTTTGTATACATGGAAATCTATCCAGCAATTATTTTGAATTTTTTTTTGCATATTCCACTAATAAATTTGTCACCTATCTTGGTATATCCTCCTTGTATTTCATACCATCCTTTATGGGTTTAGCAATAAAGGAAAAAATACCTTCTTCTCCATAATCTCGTTCAAAAATTATTTTCCTAAAATCAAACATATTTTAGGACCATTGTCCTATCGTTCATCCTTGTCCTTAAATGGACTTAATACAAACTCCTTATAATATTTCATAATGGTTTAGATGTTTTCCTACCCTTATATACTACCCTCCTATAAAATTACCAAGGTATCCCTAATAAAACATGGCAAATATCCATAGGCATAATATCACATAGGACCTCATCCTTGTATGATCCTATTTGAAAATTCACCTTGCACTATTCACTAACTAAGATATAGTGTCCATTTTACAACCAAGAGATATTGTACAAATTGGGATGTTCTATCCTCCTCAACCATCATGAAAAATACTATATTATTCATACTCTCACTATCTACAATAACCTTACAACATTTGCTCCTTGATTTACAATTATTCCTAAAAGACGTCTCCTTTGAACAAGTTCACATTCCCTCTTCTTTGGATTCAATAGTACTCTCTTCATTATGAGATATTCTCCTTGCTCAAGCTCTTACACATACTTTTGAAAAGCAACACTTTCATCTTCTACTTACACAATATGGTTATTAACCTCCTTTTCTTTATTGTTGCTCTATTGTGCTATTAGACATTCAAATGCCTAATGACCATTTTATCCACATCTATAACACCTTTTGACGAATCCTTTAACCTCTCATTAACCAAAACCAACTCTTCCTCATTATTATTCTCCACTTCCTCTAGTGTTATGGATAAAATCACTATTAGAAGTACTATCTTCTCCTTCCAATTTTTGTTGTTCTCTTTCATTATTTTTTTGTATATGACCTTACAACAACCTTCATCTTCTTCTCTATTTATTATTTTACCTCCATGAAAACTTATCCTTTATCTTTAAGGCATATTGGTAGGCTTCCTCTATCATCCTTATTCTTATCATATTGACTTCATATTGTATGGACAATCATAGTCTATTGATGTACTTTGACACTTTATCTTCATCATTTTCCACATGACCAACCTAAATTATGAGCCTATAGAATTCCTCCACGTAATTATTCATACTCATGTATTTTTTTGTAGGTTCTACAACTTCTTGAAAAGACCTAATTGGTAGTTTGATGGCAAAAAAAAATATTTGATTGGTAGAAAGGGTTTTGAAAGGTCCCTGAACCTTGTACAAGAGAGATTACAATAAATCCAAATCGACCGAGGTGGTCCAAGAAGAGAGGAATAGAAAGTTGGCAAACCTCCACCCTAGGGAAGGTGTCACGAAATCGCGACCAAAATGGTGATGTCACGAAATCGCGACAAGAAGCGCCGTAGAAGCCGAAGGAAGAAAAGAAGTCGCGAAAACGCGACAAGAATCGCCATCGGAGCCGAAGAAGGAAAGAAGTCGCGATATCGCGACATGTTGCAAAGTGTCGCGATATCGCGACAAGTTGCAGGGTTGGAGCCGATCGAGAAGAAGAGTCACGAAATCGCGACAAGAAAAAGAAGTCACGAAATCGCTACAAGAATTGAAAACGCTGCCGAAGAGAAAAGGTGTCACGAAATCATGACAAGAATGCAGACCGCAGCCGAAATAGAAAATGAGCCCCAAAATCGCGACGAAAGTGGAAGCCTGCTGCCAAGAATAAAAGGTGTCACGAAATCGCGACAAAAAGGAAGACCTCCGTTGGAGAGAAAAACGGTCGCGATATCGCGACAAGGATGAGAGTCCGCCGTTGGAGAGAAAAAAGGTCGCGATATCGCGACAACCTGGAAGCCCGCCGTTGGAGAGAAAAAAGGTCGCGATATCGCGACAACCTGGAAGCCCGCCGTTGGAGAGAGAAAAAACGTCGCGAAATCGTGACAAAAATGAAGACCGCCTTGGAGAGAAAAAAATGTCGCGATATCGCGACAAGTTTGCGCAAAGGCGCCCGGAGAGAAAAAGTGTCGCGATATCGCGACAAGTTTGCGCAAAGGCACCCGGAGAGAAAAAGTGTCGCGATATCGCGACAGAATGGAAGACCGTCGTTGGAGAGAAAACCCGTCGCGATATCGCGACCGAATGGAAGACCGCCGTTGGAGAGAGAAAAGGTGTCGCGATATCGTGACAAAAATCAAGACCGCGCCTGAAGGCCAAAAGTGTCGCGATATCGCGACAAGTTTGCGAAAAAGCACCCGAAGGGAAAAGGTGTCGCGATATCGCGACAAGTTTGCGAAAAAGAACCCGAAGGGAAAAGGTGTCGCGATATCGCGACAAGTTTGCAAAAAAGCACCCGGAGAGAAAAGGTGTCGCGATATCGCGACAAGTTGGAAGACCGCGCCAGAGGGAGAGAAAAGTGTCGCGATATCGCGACAAAAAGCAACCTCGCGGCCTGAGCAAAAAGGATAACGCAGCAAGCTGAGATTTTGCAACCAACTTAGAAAAATGACGCGAAAGCGCCCCAAAGATGCCAAAATGCCATCGAAAAACTTGAAGACCAGTAACCCACTCACATTGTGCAAACATTGGAACTTGAAGAAACATCCCTTAGACCGATTGGAAAGGAATCTCTCCAGACCTGAATGTCTGTTGCGTCAACTCCCTTATTAGCAAGCCAGTCCGTAGCTTTGTTTCCTTCCCGGTATTGATGTTGAATGATTAATTCTGGATAGACACCAATTAGTGTCTTGCATTCGTCGAAGATGGAAACAAGGGCCCAGGGAGGCACGAGAGGTTCCTTTGAGCCAGTTGATGCAATGCAATGAGTCTCCTTCTATGATGAGTTTATTGATAGACAAGCCTTCCAAGAGAATCAAGCTTTGGAACAAGGCCCGAGCCTCGGCCATATTGTTGGACTGAATTCCTAAGTTCTGAGCAAAGGCCAAAATTATTTCTCCTCTGTGATTTCTGAGAATTCCACCTCCGCCCGCCGCTCCAGGGTTGCCTTTGGCTGCGCCATCGAAATTGAGCTTGTGCCACCCAGAAGGAGGAAAGACCCACTTGATAATAGACCTGTCAACAGAAGTGCGGGGTGTTGCAAAAAAATTGAGAAGATTGAAATGATTTGCTAGATCCAATTCAAGTCCAGGAGGGGGAGGTTTGGACGATGAGACGAGAGAGGCATTCTCCGCAGCAAGGGCCAAGATTTTGGCAACAACAATCTTCTTATCCTTGGCAAGGTTTTGAAAAATTCTAGCATTTCTCTCAAGCCAAATCTGCCACAGGAAAATGTGAAGGCACGCTTGCCACATGAATTTGAGTTGACTGCTTTTGAAGGGCCGGGGCCACTATTGAAAAAGGAGGGGAATGGAATGAGGGAGGGCTACGGAGATGGCGAAAGTGTTGAAAACCTGGTTGAGCACTTGCAAGGGAGAAGGGACATTCCAGAAAAACATGCACAGTAGACTCACAGGCATTTTTACACAGGATGCACCAATTGGGGATGAGAAGCCCTCTGTTTATCAGATTGTCAGTGGTGAGGATTCTATTTTGGATGGCCAACCAACAGAAGAATTTAACCTTGGGAATGATCTTGGGAACCCAGACCAGATTAGTGGAGTCACGGCCATCACTGGGAGCTTCTTGGCTATAGTAGGCAGATTTAACAGTAAACTGCCCAGAATCTTCAAGGTTCCAAACCATGGAGTCTTCTTTGTGAGAGCTGGGGATTATGCAGCTCCTCAATAAGTTTTGAAGCCGTCTAAGCACCTCGATGATAAGTCTAGGCCCATTCAAAGCCAATTGTTTCCATTCGGGTCTTGTAGTACCTGGGTTGATGAAATGGCACACCTTATCTCCAAAGGTAGCTTCGGTCACCGTCTTGAGCATAGCAAGATGAGGATCTTGACTGAGAGGTTTGTCACGGATCCAAGGATCGTCCCAGAAATGAATGGCCGCTCCATTTCCAAGACACCACCTTAAACCTTCCATGATGATCTTCCTTGATTTTGGTGACCATATTTTCCCATGTCTTGATTATTTTCTTTTCTTTCTTTCATATTTTAGTTTGAACATGGTTCCACCATAAGGATGCATGCCCTTTCAATTTTTGGGGGGTAAATTTCATCCTTTTGTATCTTCAATTGAATCAATCTCAAAACACTTCTCCATTTTGACAATTCATTCTATGAGTTCCTCTAGATTCAAGATTCCACTATATGACAAATTTTCTATCTTTGGCTTCTAACCCAAATCAGAAATCACCTAGATCAATTGTTCATTTTGTTCTCCTTCTCATTATTCATCTTAAGCTTCCATGTGACTAGTCTCCTACTCTTCACTGTCACTAACCTCCTCAAGATGAATGCCTCATCTTTGAGCAATTTTAATTGCTTCATGTTGGGTGGTAATTCTCCTCAACATTTTAGCTATATCTATAGTTTGGGTTCCTTGTGATCGTCCTATTTCCCACAGTGCCTTCTTTCCTTTGAAAATTATCAATCCTTAGATATCAACCTCATTTTAATACCAAAATGATGTAGTAAAAAATTTTCGATACCTTTCTAATCACATGCTTGTATAATTTTCCTTTCAATAACACACATGTATGATTATAAAACACACTCCTCTTCCAACCATACAATTACTTCCAACTATACAATTCCTTGAAAATGTACAATCACTTGCAACCATACAATCACTTACAACTATACAACCAATCACAATTGTACTACTTGCAATTATACAATTGTTTCTTTTAATCTTGCAATCGTACAACTATATGATTTAATATTACATTGTTCAATTCCTCATACAACTTACACCAACTATACTATTTCCTCTTGTCAAGTGATTGTACAATTGTACAATCACTTCCCTCTATTGCACAATTATATTTTATCTAGCAATATTTGCAAGCATACAATTAAATAATTTTCTAATCGTACAATTGAATAATTATTTCCATCTTCAATGTGGTAATTGGTTATTAAAATTATTATTATTATTTTTAAATATTTCTTCTTTGGAAACTCGTCAACCCTTTAATTGTATGATCTCTCCATTGTATGACCACTTACATTGTGTGGTAATCCAAATTTCAGCCAACAACAACCAAATTCTCATACAAGTTTTTTTATATATACTCTTCATTCCATTATCCTTGTAGCCATAAATTTACAGCACATGCTCTAATCCTTAGATCTTCCTTACTTCCTCAGCATTTCCCAATGCCTGCAACCTTCCACAACCATAAATATTCATTTTTCCATCTAGACTCTAATGCTTCAAGAGATTTCCTAGACGTGGACACAAAAACACAATAATATACACATTCTACCAAATATATATTCCATAAAAATTAAGGCTCGAGAATATATTGATAAAGTTTTTATTATAAAATTGAAGTAAAAAGCTAAGTTTTTTAAGATCACTTCTCTCTTTCTCTCCTCTCTTTTTATCTTCCTATCAACTTCACCCTTTGCACCTATTTATAGATAAATAAAATATAGAAAACTATGTGTATAAATAAAACCATGTACACAAACAAAACCATGTGCACAAAATATAAACTATGTGCTCAAAAAAAAAATAACATGTGTAAAAATCATAAACCATGTGCACAATCCAATGGTTTGAAAACCATGTTCTCCAAACCATGGTTCCAAATACCCTTAGATGCTCTTGCATCAGTAAGCTATTGGATCAAGGTTACCATTGCTAGAAACATCAAAAACAAACTTCCAATATCCTTCAATAGATTTAGTCCAAGAGAAACCCATAGTCTTCTCATCAACTTGTGTATTTCTTTTGGAGCCTAACTAATATTTTACATAATATTTCTTTAGCCTCCAAATAATTTAAAATTGTCATATCCTATATTGATGGTTGAATGTGGGGATAATACATTTCACATAGTTTTTCAATATAATCCTTGAACCTACTCTGGAATTTATCTTTGTTCGATATGATTTTCTTACAAATCCTCACATTTCTTTCTAGTCATATGCACTAGATAAGCATGACCAATATTGTGTTCCATATAAATAGGAGATCCTTACCCTTAAAGGGTTTTTTCCATTGGACCAATAGTAACTCAAAAGATTCAGGTATAACCCATGAGATTTTAAATTTCTCCCTTAACTTACCCTATAGCTTATAGACAAATGGGCAGTGGAGGAGAAAATGAGGACTAGTGTTATCTACACCATCACATAAGACATTTAAGTATTTCAGGCCAACCATTTTTTATCTGTTCACCAATTTTATTTTATCATTTAGAATCAGCTAGAGATAAAAGATAGCTTTTAATCAAGCTTTAGAATACCAAGTTCTTTTCTATATTATTGAATGAGTACTATTAATTTCTATCTCTATAAAGTTAGTGTAATTCGATTTGATATTGTAGTCTCCCAAATGTGTGAGACTCTATCTTAGTTTGTCCTCACCCTTAGAAGTCATTACTTTGTGATTGAGCAAGAGGGATTTGAGAGCTATCCTTTTCTAACTAAACTTAGGTGGGATAGTTGCAAGGCTCTTCCACCTTTTAATAGCTCTTCTATTTTCTTCTTCCCAATTCCAATAGTTCTCTACAAATTCCCCATAGGTCCTATAGAGAAAGCTTTGAATATTTTTTAAGTCTTCCCTAAAATCAAGAGGTTGGTTTTCTAGCCAAGCATATTTCTAGAAGTTAACATTTGAGCTTGTTCTAACATCCCATTTGAGAAAGCTTGGTATTAATTTCCTAACCATGATAATGCTATTCCAAATGAGTGATCCCCCAAGGGTGTCTTAAATAGTGAATATTATTTCAATTTCATCCCCATCTAAATATTTTACTCTAAATACCTTGCTCCAAAGGGAATCATGATCTACATAGATTCTTTAAATTATTTTTTCTAGCATTGCCTTGTTAACTATCTAAAGGTTATTTATTCTCAAGTCTTTTAACTCTTTATTGTTATAAATTTTACCCTAGAATACTAGATAGATTTTATTGTCTTTAATATTTCCAAAACATAGGAATTTTCTCATGATATTTTCCATTCTTGATGATCTCATTAGGGAGCTAGAATGCACTCATCCAAAATATGGATAGAGCTCCAAAAACTGAATTCATCTTAACCAATCTACCTATTGGTGATAGAAATTTTACTTTCCATGAGGTCATTTTCTTGTATAATTTAGAGATGATTTGCTCATACAATTCTCCAATATTACCATCACAAGATAGGGACACTAGTTACCATACCAAGTAAGTATTAGGAAGGGCACCAATTCTCATCCTATTTTGGAGAGAATATAATATATTTTTGAAGAACACAAGCTTATACTGAGAGGAAGGGTGAAAAATATAATATAAAACTTTTACTTTTCTTTCCAAAGCTATAACTTAAAATATTATCAATCGCAATAATAAAACAATGTGAAAATCACCACACACATAAGAGACATAGATTTAATGTGGTTCACCCAATATGAGTTACATCCATGAAGAAATATTGCTTATAAATTTATTCAATAAATTTCATGGGTACCAACCCACAGGAGACACCAATCTCCTATTACAATGTTCGTGGGCACCAACCTATAGGAGACACCAATCCCCTCTGCTCTAGTTCATGGACACCAATCCCATCTGTTCTAGTTCATGGACACTAATCCACAGGAGACACCATTCTCCTCCGCTCTCAAAACTGCTCCAAATATGCTCACAAATCTTTCTCAAATCTACTCACAAAATAGCTCAAATCTACTCCAAAACTTGCTCAAGTCTTCTCACACAACCTACTCAAATCTGCTCCAAAACCTACTCAAATATGCTCACACAACCTGCTCAAATTTGCTCCAAAACCTACTCAAATCTGCTCATCTACTCCCAAATATTGCATACATACAATGCTCATCTATTCCCAAAACCAAACATAACAATCCATAAATCTGCCATGCTCATCTACTCCCAAATTCAATCAAAAACCAATGCACAAATTTTCTTACAAATCTAATCTAAATCCTTTGCACATTTACTCTAAATTTAATAAAAATAATGCACATCCAATAATTCCTTATACCTCCCACTATATGACAACAAAAATGTTTTCCTAAAAAAAAACCACTTTGAGAAAGAAATTAAATCACCATACCTCTAAATCTACCTCAATGATGATGATATTATTTTGCATGATCTTTTCAAACTTATCTTTGCAAAAATAGTTTTTCTTTTGTTTGTCCCTTCAAAATCTGGTTAGAAATTCTCTTTTTTATTTCTTGATTAAATATCAAATCAACCACTTTAAAAATCCTTATAAAAAACATACACAATAAAGCTTAAAAATAACTCCTTATATCTCCCTTTTTGAAACTCACAATATCAAGATTTATTAACAACTAAAACCCTTATATCTCCTTTTATTAATTTTCAAAAATGAAACCTTATACTAACATCATAACCCTTATATCTCCTTTTATTATTTTGCAAAAATAAAACCTTATACTAACATCATAACCCTTATATCTCCCTTTTATTAATATGCAAAAATAAAACTCTACACTAGCACCATGACCCTTATATCTCCCTTTATTAAATTTAATAAAATAAAACTTTAAATACCTTGCACAACCACGATGGGATTCGATCCCCTATCCTCTAGAAGTATAGTGCCCTCACAAGTGCTCATGACCAGTTGTGCTACCACAACAGGTGAAACCTAAAAGGGGCACACGAATATTTGACTCCTTATAGCTCTATCTCAACTTCTTTAGCAAAATGGTATCAAAGAGATTTGACCCTCTAACCTCCTACATAGCAGTGCTCCACATAAGCTAGACAACTATCTAGGCTATCCCAGTAGGTGAAACCAAAGGGGCATAATATAATATTTATCCTTATCTTTCGCTACCACTGATTTTTCATTGCTCTTATCCTCTGTCTACACTCGCAACCACCATGATGGATTAATTGATTATTGCACATTTACAAAGGTGAAATAATACCTCATATTTATACATTTTCCATTGTCTTCAATTTTTTCAAGGAGGTCAGCTCTTATTATTTGCTTTCAACTTTATATCTTCTCCAAATATGTCGGTGCATTTTATTTTTCAAACACTTTAGGTTATAATATTTAAATCTAAATCTATGATTTAAATATTATAATATTTTACTTTTATACTCTTATATATTTAAATCGTTTGATTTAAATATGTCAAACCTTTTTCCTTCTCTTTTAAATATTATAATATATTTGCCTTGCTTTAAAATATACTTTCCTTGCTTCTCTTGAAATATATCTTTCCCTTGGATGATTTTTTGTTGTTTGCTATTTATCAAGTCCATCTCTGACATTATTGATATATTGTCCAACCTTATAAAATTATCACCCTTGAAGAATATTTATGCCTTGAATACCATGACCCTTTGACATCAATGACAACTCATTATTTCTAACAATATCCCCCTTTGTCATTAATGGAAACCCTACAAAACAAATTTATTTTATTGCAACTGAATTCACAATCTACTCTCCTTGACAAGCTGCTCCCCCTTACTGAATTCTTCCCCTTTGACATCAATGGAAAAGGGCTCCTTAGGGATAAAAATAAGACACTTAACATAGCCCCCTTACCACATCCTTTTTGAGGTGTTCAATTTTGAGATTGGAGTAAAAATACTCCCAACTTACTTCTAGGATACTCAAAAGTCTCCTTTGGTAGTGGTTTGGTAAATATATCAACAATCTTTTCCTTTGTAGCAACATATTCCAACTTAACTTGCTAATCAGCCACTTGCTCTCTCAAAAAATAATATTTTATTGAAATATGCTTGGTCCTTGAATGCATCACCATATTCTTTGAAATATTTATGGCACTTGTATTATCACAAAGTATGGAGATCAAATGCTCATGCTTAATTTTAAAATCACTTAAAGTTTATTTCATCCATAAAACCTGTGTGCGACATAAAACTATTGTAATATACTCTACCTCTGTAGAGTAGATAAGGATACTAATGCTTATTTCTTACTTACCCAAGAGATCAAACAATGTCCAATAAAAAATACTCCTCCACTTGTGCTTTTTCTATCATCAACATTATTGATGAGGCAGAACATTGCCTCATACAAAGACTACTTTTGTTAACTTATTAAACTATTTGGAACTACTTATGATATGTTTTTGTACTAATTTTAGTGATATTATGCATTATATGATGATGTTTGCATATTGGAATGATAAAGTGCATATTTTGACTAATTTATCTATGTTTTATAATTTGTTTTAGTTGTATGTTTTAGTATATTTTGCATTAAATTAGAATTGTAATATGAAGGTACTGATATCTATTTAGTTTTGTGCTTCTTTTACAAAGTTTCCCCACAATTCACCCATTTTGAATAATCTAAAGGTGCAAAATACCTTGTCAGCGGTTGACTGTGTAGAAAACATGAATTTTTCCATACAAATTCTCGCCAGCTATACATATACAGCATGGCTTGGAATTTGTCCACTCCAACTCATACAAAAGGTGGAATCAGTCATCTGGGTACCTATGGAGGTTATTTCTACCATCACAACTAGTCACACATGCTTCTATTGCATGAATTAACACCAACTCTATTATGTTGCCTGATATTCTGGAGCAGCTCCAAAATGAGTGTAGAAACAACAGTTTTGGTCAAAAGTGCCCTTAAATGAAACAAACAGGTAGTAAATGGTTGTTACAACTATTTAAATAATATCCCTATCCCTTCCAACACTTTTCCTTCAAAGGATGCATTCCTGATGAGGATTGATGTTTGATCTTTCATATGACCCCTCTAGTAGTTCCTAGCTAGGTTTGCATAGTTTATTTCTTGCAAATTAATAATTGTAAGTGAGTCTCCTTCTCACATGCACTTGTGGGCACTAGTTATCTTCTAGTTGTCATTTAGAGTGTTAGTTAGTAAGTGTGAACTCAAAGTAGGAAGTGTGTACTTCAAGATAGCTAAAATGGATCTTCTAGTTAGCAATATTCCTTTCTCTTAACTTAGAAGTTTACGTGCATTCTCCTTTGCACTTTTGTAGCTTATGGTTAAGCATATTGGATCAAATCCATGATTTGATGGGTTTGGTTATGTATTTTGGGCCATTAGTGCCTATATATTGAATTGTAAATAATAGAACACTTAGTTGGATTTTCAATCCTTTTCATTGGTATCAGAGCCTAGTTCATGTTTGCACTAGGGCTTGTGAGGTGAGAGGATAGGAGATAGTTTTGTTATGAGAAATTTTTTCTCATTGAGGACTCGGTTTAAGCTCAAGGGGAGCTTGAAAACCATTCGGAGAAGGAAGTTCCTTCGACGACAAACTCCTCGTTCCAACTTTTTGCTTATGCTCAAGAGGTATAGGAAAAGTTTGCCTCAGAGTTCTTCGTATTGTGATCCTTGGAAGGGATTGGATCGTAGCTACGGTCCAATTAGGATTAGGGAGCCATTTGACCCTACTGCCCCCCATTTTTGAGTACTGAAGAGCTCCAGGAGGTCATCAAAGCTAGGTCGTGTGTCGACTTAGATCTGGTTGCCTTTCAAATGCTGGTCGTGTGTCGACCGGATCTTGAAAGGAGAGCTACTGGAGGGATCTGGTTGCTCTCATTTTTACAATTTAAGCTTTTCAAATTTTGGAATTAACCCCCCTGGTTAATTTTTAAAATTTTTTAGTTTGTATTAGAAAAGCTTTAATTTTTATTAATATATTATTTTTTTAATATATTAATTTACTATTGTAAAAAAAAAATATATATATATATATTGAAATTTTATTTTTACTTTTTTTTTATCAGCCCTTGTCTGTGCCTTTTCGGCTACCGCACCAGCATCGAGGGTGCCTGGTCGGCAACCACGGGCTGGTCGAGCGCGTCAGACAATCTTGACGCACTCGACTCGCTATCCGCAAACTAATGACTCGACATTCTCGTCAGCGTCGATCTCGCGACAGACGTTGCTGATCGACAACGACTCGCAATGCGAGCCATGGCAACGACCGCCGGTGTCGATCCGACGATAGTCTGCACTCTGTCACCGGCTGATAGCTCGACAGCTTGTCGAGCTTGGCTTCGGTGCGGCAGGCTCAACGCCGCAGATGCTCGACAAGATTGTCAGGCGTCTGCGAGCTTGGCTACTGCGACGCGTGCGTTGACAAGCTTGTCGACGTCTCAGGGCCTGCTGCCCACGTAGCCGCTATGATAGCGTCTGACAATCTTGTCGAGCGTCTCGTCGGGCTCGCGGTCGACAGCGCTAGGGCCTCGCAATAATTTGGCTGAGGGCGTCATGGCTGTCCAGCTACGGGATTCTGCCCATTTTGTGCATGAAATTTGTGCACGAAAATTAGTGCACAAAATTTTGCATGATTTGTGCCCACTGTAATTCTTCTGCATTGTAATTGGAATTTTGTTGTTGGTTTATTTGCTCGGGAAGCGTGCAACAGGAGTTTTGTGAAGTCTGCCTCGGGAAGTGTGCCACAGTAGCAGCAGAATTTCATGCATTGAAATTAAGTTGGAGTGCACTGTAAGTCATTTTGAAGGGTAATTTATTGTAATTTTTAATTTTTACTATTTAAGGTTGCATGTTAAATTTTGTGTTTATTAATTTAATTTTTAATAACTTGATTAAATTCATTAATCTTTGATTAATTGAAATTTAATTTTTAATTAAGTTATTTTTAAATTAATAAATGCTAAATTGCACCTTAGATTAGTTTAAAATTTCAAAATTTTCAGCCTTAGGAGTAAAATTTTCAAATTCAGAAGCACTCCATTGTAACAAGGAAAATTTCCATTTTCTTTCCTTGATTTAGTGCTTTCTCATTTTTACTCCTGGCTTATACCCGGGTTCACATGGCTTCTGACTTGGCTGCCCAAGTGGCAGAACTTGCCCATGTTGTAAATGCTTTAGCAGATAAAGCTAATGACACTACCATGGCAGAAGTCCTTGGCAATCTTGCCATGAAGGTAAATGACATTTCTTTGCATAATGCTTCAACTTCTGCTCATGATTCTCGTCTGAGAGTTCGTTGTGAAGTTCCATTTTATGATGGATCCAGGAACCCTGATGTCTTGAATAGTTGGATTCTTGACATGAGTTCTTGGTTTTCTTACTCTCAACTTTCAGATGATGATGTAGTGCCTTATGCTAAGCTAAAACTTTCTGGTTTAGCCAAAGTACTTGTTGAACGAAAAAGAGGACAGGATGCACTCACTACATGGGATGAGCTTGTACATTGTCTTAAGACCAATTTTTATCCTTCAAATTATTCTAGGGAATTGGTTATTAAATGGTTTCATTTTCGACAAGGTACTAATATGTCTGTACAAGAATATATTTTCCAGTTTAACAGGTTCAGGATACTTGTGAATGTGGAGGATGATGTTCCAGGTTTGATTCTCAAATTTCAAAGTGGCTTGTTAGAGCATTTGTACAGGGAACTAATGTTTGTTTCTATGGAAACATTGGATTCAGTTTTCAACCAGGCGCAACTTGCGGAGGACAAGTTTAAGGCGCATTCGCAGGCATTCCGTGCACCTGTTACTCAAGTGGTTGCAAACTCATCAAAAGGGAATAATTCTTTCTCACAAAAGAAGAATTTTGCTCAAAAGAAGAATGTGTCTTCTCCATCTCCTTCTTCTCCTTCCCCTTCCGCTTCTACTCCTTCTTCTTCTTCTAAACCTTCTTCTTCTTCTAAGAAATTTTGCAATTATTGTAAGAAGAAAGGCCATGAGAAAGCTGATTGCTTTAAGCTTAAAAAGAAGAGTTTAGTAATTACTACTCAAGAGGAGGATGCTCCCAAGGGTCCCCTTGAGTCTGTAGGAGAGAGTAGAGTATACACGAAATTACGAGGTAAGCTTAATGAAGTTACCTTGGTAAATGTAAGTTCATCAGAAGGGGCTCGTGATGCTTTGTTCATCACTCGAGCCCATTTGCTTCATAATTTTGCAACTGATTGTATAGTGGATAATGGCTCGCAGAAAAATCTAATTGCGAGGTCCATTGTCGAGCGTTTGAAGTTACCTATGGAGCCTCATCCTCAACCTTATTCTTTGGGTTGGAAGGATAGTGGAAGAGGCTCAGAAATCACTCACACTTGCACATTAAAATTTGCACTTGGCCCACATTTCATAGATCAAGTCACTTGTGATGTGACTCCTATGGATTGTTGTGGGATTTTGCTTGGACAACCTTTTAAGTATGATAGGAGAGCTGTTTATGATGCTTTCAAAAGAACCTACACACTTCAAAAATATGGTAAGGTCTTTCTCATTAAAAGCACCAACACTCCTAACATCATTCTAAGTTCCAAGCAAACGAAAAGAGTAATTAAAAAAGGTGGTGATGTTGCTCTAATTTTCATTCGCTCTCAAAACACTTCTACATCCACATCCATTACAAAGCAACACTCTTCAATGGATAAAATATTGCAAAGTTATTCACACATATTTCAGGAGCCAAAGTCTCTTCCTCCAATTCGCACAATTAATCACAGCATTGAAATCATTCCTGGTTCTTCACTACCTAATGCACCCATGTATAGACAATCTATTTTGCAAAATGAAGAAATAAAAAGGCAAATAGAAGATTTGTTGTCTAAGGGTTTCATTAAGGAAAGTACTTCTGCTTGTGCCTCACCTATTTTGTTGGTTCTTAAAAAATATGGCACTTGGAGATTATGCATTGATTTTCGTGCTTTGAACAGAATTTCTGTGAAGAATAGATATCCCTTACCCCGCATTGATGATTTATTAGATCAGCTTCAAGGAGCTAAGTTCTTTTCAAAAATAGATCTCAAAAGTGGATATCATCAAGTGCGTATCCAAGCCGAGGATACATGGAAGACAACTTTTAAGACGAAGATGGGCCTCTTTGAATGGTTGGTCATGCCCTTCGGTCTTACTAATGCTCCCGCAACCTTCATGAGGTTGATGAATGATGTATTTCGTGATGTACTTGACAAATTTGTCATAATATATCTTGATGATATATTGATTTTCTCAAAAACTTGGGAGGAACACCTTAGGCATATCCAAAAAACCCTTGATCTTCTTGCGAAGAATCAATTATATGCCAATTCTTCCAAGTGTTCTTTTGGCAATACTTCAGTTTCTTACCTTGGCTATGTGATTAGTGAAAGTGGAATTCAGGTAGATCCCATAAAAGTTGATGTTTTACTTAAGTGGTCCCCTCCTACAACTCTCACCGAGTTAAGGAGTTTTCTAGGACTTGCGAATTTTTATCGCAAGTTCATTCCTCAATATTCCACCCTTGCAGCCTCCATTGCATTATCTCACTAAGTCCAAAATTCCATTTCATTGGGAGAAAAGCCAAGAAGTTGCCTTTGAGAAACTCAAAAAGAAACTTTGTACAACACCCGTGTTAACTTTACCCGACCTCTCTCAACCTTTTGAGATTGAAACGGATGCCTCTAAAGTTGCCTTAGGAGCCGTGCTCAAACAGAATGGTCATCCAGTTGCTTATCATTCAGAAACTTTTTCTGCCGCTAAGTTGAACTATTCTACATATGACAAGGAGTTGTATGCATTAGTTCAAGCTATTAAGTATTGGAGACATTATCTTTTGGGAAAAGATACAGTAGTACACACTGATCATATGCCTCTCAAGTTTTTACAATCTCAAAGTAAAATTGAAGAATCAAGACATATGAAGTGGGCCTCTTACCTCCAACAATTTCACTTGGTGATCAAGTACAAAAAGGGGAAGAGTAATACTGTTGCTGATTGTTTGAGTAGGCCTCCAGCCGCTCTTGCCTTAACAGTTATGTCCACTTCACACTTGGGATTTCAGACTTGGCCTAATCAGTATTCACAGGATCCCGATTTTGGAAAAATATTTGAGCAAGTGAGTAAGCCTTCTTCTTCCAATTTGCGTCCTTTCCAAGATTTCTACATCAAAGAAGGACTTCTTTACAAATTGGACAAGGTTTGTGTTCCTTGTGAGCCTAGAGTGTCACTTCTTAAGGAAGCTCATTCTACACTTTATGGTGGTCACTTTGGGAAGCATAAAACACTTCATCATTTGCAAAGATTTTTCTATTGGCCTAAAATGCAGAGGGATGTGTTGAGATTTCTCAAACAGTGTGCGCTTTGTTGTCGCTCAAAACCAGCTAATAGGAAGTTTGGCTTAGGCATGCCTTTGCCCATTCCTTCCCATCCTTGGGAAAGCATTTCCATGGATTTGGTTAGTGGTTTTCCTATGACAGTGCGCCAACATGATTGTGTGTTCGTGGTGGTTGACAGATTCAGAAAAATGGCTAAGTTTATTCCATGCCGCAAGACAAGTTCTGCATCAGACTTAGCCCAATTTTTCTTTGACAAGCATTTGGCGTTCCTTTGGTCTACCTACCAAGCATTATCTCGGATCGTGATTCACGCTTTGTGGGTCACTTTTGGCATTCTTTGTGGAAGATTTTGGGAGTTTCCCTTAACTTTTCCATCGCCTATCATCCGCAGTCCGATGGGCAGACTGAAGTGGTAAACCGTACACTTGTGCAAAGTTTACGAATCTATCATCACGCTTCACCAGCAAAGTGGGACTTGAGTCTCACTCATATTGAACATGCCTATAATAGGGCCCTACATTCTTCTACAGGTCATTCACCCTTTGAGGTTTGTATGGGATTTCAGCCCTTGGCACCTTATGAGTTACCTTTGTCTTTGCCTTCTCCTGTCACTTCACATCTTCAGAAGGAGCAAGACAAGGCACACTCATTTATTCAACACTTGCACAATCTTCAATCAAAGGTGGTTGAGATTTTGCAAAAGACACAGCAGCAGCAGAAAAAGGCCATGGATCGACATCGAATTCCTCATCCATTTCAGGTTGGTGACAAAGTTTGGTTGCATCTTGACAAGCGGCGTTTTACTGATAAGACTCATAGCAAAATCAAACCAATTCGCTATGGGCCTTATACTATTCTTCAGCAGGTGTCCGAGAATGCTTTTCGCCTTGATCTTCCCGCACACTTGGGAATTCATGACGTCGTCAATGTAGATCTTTTGAAGTTGTACTTTGACTCTACATTGGAGACTGCACCAGCTATCAGTCATCCTGTGGACGTGGTTCCTGATGCTCAGTTACCATTGGATGCAGATCAGATCTATGACACGAAGACTCGACAGACTCGCCAGGGGTCTACCACCTCATATCTTGTGGCTCGACGAGGACAACTGCCGCATCAGGCTCGTTGGATTTCTTTTCATCAGATGTCCCGTGACTTTCCTATTCTTCTGAAAGCATTGGAGTCCAATGCTTCTATTGTGGGGAGGCATGATGAGGATTGATGTTTGATCTTTCATATGACCCCTCTAGTAGTTCCTAGCTAGGTTTGCATAGTTTATTTCTTGCAAATTAATAATTGTAAGTGAGTCTCCTTCTCACATGCACTTGTGGGCACTAGTTATCTTCTAGTTGTCATTTAGAGTGTTAGTTAGTAAGTGTGAACTCAAAGTAGGAAGTGTGTACTTCAAGATAGCTAAAATGGATCTTCTAGTTAGCAATATTCCTTTCTCTTAACTTAGAAGTTTACGTGCATTCTCCTTTGCACTTTTGTAGCTTATGGTTAAGCATATTGGATCAAATCCATGATTTGATGGGTTTGGTTATGTATTTTGGGCCATTAGTGCCTATATATTGAATTGTAAATAATAGAACACTTAGTTGGATTTTCAATCCTTTTCAATTCCAGCAGATGAAATGGATAAGGTTTAATGGATCAGATCCCTGCATTTTTGGGAAACAAATTCTGCAATAGTTGTAACAGTCCTGTATTGAAGCACCAAACCTTATCATTGTTGTACCTTGCTAGTATAAATAAAGTGCTCCCATTTGGTTGAGCATATAGGAGGATATAGGTGCTAGAGGATAGAGATTAGTAGAAGTTTAAGTGTTGTAGCCTTGTATTGTAGCATAACAGTATTCTGAAAGAATTTCCCTGCACTATTGATATGCTAAGAATGAAATAAAGGTGCAATATTTGTCATTCATGTTTGCTTCTGAGTTCAGTGTGAGGATTTGATAGTGTAGAGCAAGTACTTTTTCCCTCTTTTGATTCAGGAAGCAAGGGCCACTTCCAGGCCCAGAAGAGGGATTATTCTTGCTAGAATTCTGCTAATTTCTTGCTGCAGCAGGTCAGTAGGAATCTGACAACTTTTGCATGGTTAATATTAAATTAAACTTCATATAACATGTGGCACATGAATGCATGATAGTTAAGTCATCTAGAATAGATTTTATAGCATAACATTTTCTATTTCAGATTCAGCATTCTTAGTCTGTATTTCCAGTTTGCATTAGAGAATTTCTTGTTAATTCAGTTTGCTACAGATTTGCAATATTTACTTACCAACCTTTGAATTTCATCATTGTCTTAGGTTTCATTTTCTGCAGGTGTGAAGTTTCAATTCTGAAAAAGTTTCATTGTTGTTATAGTTAATTCTGTGATTTCAATTTTGTTATTTTAAATTTTGTCAACTGAATTCTGTCATTTTCAATAGTTCAGATTTGCTTTTTCTACAACTGTGTGAATTTCAATTATGCAAGGATAAGTAGGCACTCAGTTTTAGTTTCTAGGAGATTAAAAGGGACACCTGACACCCCCAAACACTAACTATTCCATGAATAAGGCCATGATCTAGATGAACTAAAAATCAGTCTGTTAACCCCTGCTTTCGTATATAGCCTTGGACACCGCCCTGGATTGACACATAATGATTAAATGATGAAGAGTTGATGACACTCATCATTTTTGGCATCATTGTCGGGGATACTTAGGTGTTGTTAGGAGAGGTCTAGCAGTCCAAAAACTATCCTATTTCAGGAAATAATTTTTGGAAACCTGAGGTTTAGTTCATTTAGTAAATAGGCATGAATGCATAGGCCAAGAGACGAAAGAGGAAGGTTTATCAGAACTGGCTCTTTTCCACCAAGGCATTCTTCATGATCAGGTGAAGATCTGCCTGTGTATGAACTTCCTGAAAGACTTAAAAGAGAATCATCTTCTTCATCAACTAAAATTGTAGGATCTTTGCAAGAAGAGCTCTTAGAGGCACTTGCTTCTAGACATACCCATAGGGCTGATCCATCTGAACCAGTTGAACAAATTAAAACTGAAGAAGCACCTATGGCAGAACAAGGAGAACGTGATAGGGACATTGTTGGTCATGATGCTGACAATCCTCCTGTTAGAACTTTTGAATACCCTATTCATCTGAATCCTACTCAGAATGCTCCTATGAAAACAATTTCACCCTCAGTATTGCCAATATTTAGGGGAGTTGTTTCTGAAGATCTTGATCAATTTTTGTTTGAATTCAAAGTTCTGTGTCAGACTTATGACTATGTCAATGACAACCAAAAATTGAAGTTATTTCCCTCTACACTCAAATATGCAGCCTTACGATGGTTTATGAGCCTTGAACCAGATTCAATCCGCACTTGGGATCAAATGGAAACTGCATTTTTGGATAAGTATCAGGAGTATTGTAGAGTGAGAAATAGGAAGGATGAGTTATTTCAGATTAGACAAGAAGAGGATGAAAACTTAGAGGATTATCTTGATAGATTTACCTTTATCCAAAAGAGATGTGGTCCTGTGGAAACTGACTTATTAAAAACTATATTTCTGAGAGGTTTGCAGGATGATTCTAGAGAAGTATTGGACTTAATGGGAAAAGGAGATATAAACCAGCTTGATATTAATGATATTGTAGAGTTGTGCAGAAATTATTCTCGCACTAGGCAAAGAAGAAGGAAAAGGAATCTTGGTAATATTGATATAAAATATTTGATGGAGGAAATGGCTAACATGAAAATTGATATTCTTGTTCAATTAAATACTGCATTAGGGGAAAGGAATGCAAAATCCAATTCTTCACCACCCCTAGCTATCTATTGTCCTAGATGCAGGAATAAGCATGCCCTACATGATTGTCCTTTGGATAGAACCTCTATCTCAACTATTTGTGGCATTTTTTCAAAAGAGCATAACACAGATAAGTGCCATCTCCTCGCCTCACCTTAAAAATGTTTTGCAAACCCAAACTGAAGAACTTAATGTTATTGGGCGAGAGGCCAGGAGGCAACTTTTCACAATACCAGAATGCCCCTCATTTTCCTACAAGTTGGGGATAAAATCCTTGGAATATGCCTTGGGGATATTCAGAACCACCTTCACAACCATGGAATCAATCTTGGTCAGCCCCTCAAGACTGGTCACATTCTAGTTGGAATCAACCATGGAATCCTGTTAATCCACCTTGGACACAGAATCAACAATCTGGGCAGAGATGGGGGCCACAATACCCATCATATCAAGGGCAGCAGAGGTATCAAGGATAGACTCAAAACCTGCTGCCAGCTCCTAATCAGAACTTTCAAGGAAGAATGCCACCACAACAATCACAACCAGTTAAGCAACCTCCACTTCCAGCTCAGCCTATGGCTAACCCCAATAACAATAGACAAGCAACCCCTATTTATGGAGCTGAGTCTAAAGAGACTATTGCAGTCCATGTCCTTGACTGTAGTAACATCCAGTTACATTCAGGGAAGGTTTTACCTGACCCTGCACCACCCACTATTGAAGAAATTGATGGAAAGCAAGAATTTTCAAGTCCAAAAAAACCACAAACAGAGCAAAAAGAAGGAAAAACAGAAAGTTTACAAGGAAAAATTGAACCTGCCTCAGCAGACCTTCCGTATCCTGAAAGGTTTGACCACACTATCACTCCTCCTGAATCAGAATTAATCATAGAATTGAGGAAAATGTCTATCTCACTCCCTTTTTTGTAGGCAATAAAGGATGTACCTCTGATTAAGAAAACCATTCAGGAGTTGTGCATTAGGAAACCTGGCAGGAAGAAGAAAGCCTTTCCTAAGACTGTGCAAGTAGAAGGTAAGTTGGCTGACCTGCTCTCTGGAAAACTAGTACCCCCAAATATGGTGATCCAGGGAGTCCAGTAGTTACAATTACTATTGGGTTAGTTCAAATTCCAAATGTACTTATTGATTTAGGAGCTACAATCAACGTGATGACTAAGGAAACCATGCAAAAATTGCAGCTCAATAATCTTAGTCCTACTACCACAATTTTGGAAATGGCAGATAGGTCAGTGGCCAAACTAGAAGGAATTCTGGAGGATGTTGCCATTGAAGTGTCTTCTTGGGAATATCCTATAGATTTCTTAGTATTGCAGCCTAGAAACTCAGCTAATGGCTATCCTATTATTCTAGGATGACCTTGGCTTGCCACTGCAGCTGCATTTATAGACTGCAGGTCAGGTGAGATGACTATTTCAAATGGTGTAGACCTAAAAAATATTTCCTTGTATCCACCAGCCCAACCTTCAGCCAAATTTTTTGGATAGATATGGTATCCTGAGTCTGATGAAGAACAGGAAACTATTGTCACCTTGGCCACCATTGTAGTAAAGGAACATATTGAAGAACTTAATTCACCAGAAAGAGAAATCTTTGAACATGAAATAGTTTTGGTGAAAACATTGCAAGAAGAAGGCCTTAGGGATGATCAAATTCTTGTCCATCATTTGTTATGGAAATATGAAGAACAAACTGCTGAACATCTATCATCTATTCCACTACAAGAAAGCTCCTTCACATTGCCACATGGATGGCATCATCATCTTCTGACTTCTTTCACCTGTCCTATGCAAATGATCCCATCAGGTATCACATTTACACCAGAATCAAGAGTATTTCATACTCTGCAGCCACATCATTGTCCCTTAAATGCTTTAATCAGTAAATATGAGGTTGTCAACTCTATTTATCCAGGGATTAAGCAGATTGAGATACAACCAGGAAAGTTTTTGAACATTAATAGTTGGTTGACTAATGAGCAAGAAGCCAAATTATTTGTTGTTTTGCAGAGACATGTTCAGGATTTTGCTTGGAGTTATAAGGACATGACTGGCATTCACCCTGATGTGTGTACACATAGAATATACACTGAAGATGTTAAACCTGTGAGACAACCTCAAAGACGTTTGAACCCTGCTTTGAAAGATATTGTCAAGGAAGAAATTGAAAAGCTTTTAGATGTAGGATTCATCTATCCAATATCAGACAGTAGATGGGTTTCTCCATTAGTCATTGTTCCAAAGAAAAATGGGAAAATGAGAGTGTGTGTGGATTACAGAGAGTTAAATAAGGTAACACATAAGGACCATTTCCCATTACCTTTCATAGACCAAGTATTAGACACCCTTGCTGGCAAGAAATTTTTCTGTTTTCTTGATGGATTCAGTGGTTATAATCAGATACAAGTTGCACCCGAAGACCAAGAGAAAACTACTTTCACATGTCCTTGGGGAACCTTTGCTTATAGGGTTCTACCTTTTGGTTTATGTAATGCTCCAACAACATTTCAAAGAGTTATTTTGGCCATATTCTCTGATTTGACAAATGAGAGTGTAGAAATTTACATGGATGATTTCACAGTATTTGGGGATAGTTTTGAATATACTTTGGAACAACTTGAAAAAGTTTTAATACATTGTGAAACATACCATTTGTCTCTTAATCCTGAGAAATGCTTCTTAATGATGGAGGAAGGGATTGTCCTTGGTCATCATATCTCCTCTTATGGGATCAAGGTTGATCCTAAAAAGGTGGAAGTCATCAAAAACCTTCCTCCTCCAAAAACTCAAACTGATGTGAGGAGTTTCTTGGGACACATTGGTTTCTACCACAGATTTATTGCCAATTTCAGTACCATAGCCAATCCAATGTTTGCATTACTAATGAAAAATTCTGAATTTTCTTGGTCTACTGAGTGTCAAAAGTCTTTTGAGGAATTAAAAGAAAAGTTAACAACTCCCCTTGTATTGAGAGGACCTAATTGGGAATTGCCCTTCCATATTCAAATTGATGCTTCCAATATTGCTATTGGAGCTGCATTAGGGAAAATTGACAATGGGGAGCATTATGCCATTTATTACATCAGTAAAAACTTGATAGGAGCTGAAAAGAACTACACTACTACTGAGAAGGAATTCTTAGTTGTAGTATATGCTATTAATAAGTTTCGACACTATATCACAGGATATCAGGTATTCATTCATACAGATCATGCTGCCATTAAATACCTGATGAATAAACCTCTGGTTAGTGCAAGAATTATTCGTTGGTTAATACTATTGCAAGAATTTGATATCACTATAGTTAATAAACCAGGGAAAGCTAATGTAGTTGCAGATTTTCTGTCAAGATTGCCAAATGAAGATACAGGAGAGTTGGTTGAAGATGCATTTCTTGATGAGAAACTATTTGCTATTTCTGTGCAGTCTCCATGGTTTGCAGATATAGCTAATTATTTGGCTATAGGAAAAATTCCTCTTCACTTTACTCCTAAACAAAGGAAATAGTTAATCAAGCAAAGTTCTTCTTTTAAATGGATAGGAGGTTTACTTTTCAAATGCAGTCCTGACCATGTTTTGCGTAGGTGCATCCACAAGGATGAGGTATATGATATCCTACGGGCATGTCATGATGAACCTTCAGGAGGACACTATTCAATCAAGAGTACAATTCGAAAGATCTTGGGTACTGGTTATTACTGGCCATCTTTGCATAAAGATGTGAAAAATTATGTTAGACATTGTGATGCATGCCAAAGGATGGGAAAACCTACCTTCACTAGTGAAATGCCATTACAACCTCAAGTAGGAACAGAACCATTTGAGAGGTGGGGGTTAGATTTTGTAGGACCCATTGACCCTCCTTCCCAAGGGAAAGTGCATATCTTGGTATGTACTGACTATGTAACCAAATGGGTAGAAGCCCATGCTTTTAAGCATGCTCGAGAAGAAAAAGTTGTTGATTTCCTATATTCATAGATTTTCCTACATTTTGGGGCCCCACAATCCATCACCACTGATCAGGGACCTCAGTTTACTTCAAAATTTGTTGAAGCCTTTACAAAGTTATATGAAATCAAACACCGAAAATCCTCACCTTACCATCCACAAGCCAATGGCCAAGTTGAAGTGACAAATAGGGAATTAGAGAGGATCTTAACCAAAACTATAGCATCCCATAGGAGGAATTGGGTGGAGAAGTTACCTGAAGCAATTTGGGCTTATAACACCACTTGGAAATCCACTACTGGATTTACTCCCTATGAATTGGTTTATGGTAAAAAGCCTCTTTTGCCTATTGAGTTTGAATTACTAACTCTTCGAACTGCTTTGGAAGTTGGTATTGATTTGTCATAGGCACAAATAGATTGAATTCTACAGCTCAATGCATTGGATGAGCTAAGGAGGGATGCATTGCACTAGACCGAGGTGATCCAATCACAATGAAAGTTGTGGCATGATAGTCATATTCAACAATGAAAATTTCAACAAGGTGATTGGGCTTTGTTGTTTGACTCACGATATGAAGACTATCCTGGCAAGTTGTAGACTCGGTGGCTCGGACCTTATCAGGTTGAGGAGGTATTTGCAAATGGAGTTGTACGTCTTTCACCAATAGATGATTCAAGAAGGAAGATGGTGGTTAACGGTCATCGTCTTCGGATATATCACCAACCGTTAACCAAGGAGGAGTTTCTCAAGCAAGTAGGAAACTTGGATGTATCAGTATTGGAAGAAACCACTTCTTCCAATATGGACTCAATCAAGTGACATGAACCAAAATATATAAAAAAATAATATAAATATATATATATAAATAATAATAATTCAGAATGTGAAAACCTCTTTGAGGCACATCTGAATTGGGCTTACATGAAAACCAGTTTTTTGGCATGTTTGCCTCACGGACCCACCACCATTCCATTCATTCTCACCATTGTTTCACTATTTACCATTCCATTCATTCTCACCATTGTTTCACTATTTACCATTCCATTCATTCTCACCTCTGTTTCACTATTTTTCAGATTGCACCTGTTACACTCTGTGAGGAGTCAACTTAAAATCAGTAGAAAATAGCATTTGTACAAAATGTAGATAGAATGGTTTCTTCAGGTATGTGCCTTTTCTATTTTAATATTGTAAATATTTATTATGTAGTGTATGATATCCCTAGTTAGTATAAAGCATACATAAGGTCTGGTTCCAAAAAGTTATCAAGATAAGTCTAAGACAAAAAAGCCTCTTCAAATGATTTTGAATGGTACTGCTCTGGAATGAACCTCTGCATATAACATTTCAATTAAGAAGCTTTAGAATTAGCTTCGAAATGAAAAGGGTATATGCTCTGGAATGGACTATGCGATAAAACCAATTGGAATGAATTAACAAAAGGTTAATTCATTTTACTCCGAAACCACATGGCTAAAAAGTCAAATAAATCAAATTTTTTGTGAGTTCCTAAGGTTTTGCACCAATTGGGTTGGAAATAGCACTTGGGACGCAGGTTTCAAGTATGAGTTCCAAGGCAAAATTTTGAGGAGGGCATGGAGTTTCAAATACTATAGCACGTGACCACTTGGCACACGATTCAAAATCTATTTAAAAGAAGAACTTCCGTAAAATATGCCATGCCACTCCCGATAGCTATAACATGCAGTAAAAATTAATGATGACTTATGTGCAATAACTTGTCATCACGTTCCAATTTCACGTTCCTAGCATATTTTGAAGTCATTCTGGCATTGCATCTATTTACTCCTCACCCTCGAGCATTACCATTGACAAACTTAAGCATTTCAAAAACTAAAAAAACCTTCTGTTCAAAATTTGTAAGCCTGAGATACTCTGCACACAGGAAATTAACAATGGGTGGACAGAAGAACAAAATTGAACCGGATAACATAGAATTTTTGCAGAAATATGAGGAGTCCATGCAAATTTTTATAGAAGGAGGATTTCTGCCCTTATTGTGCAAATTCGATGGGTATTCAGAAGGATTGGCTGCTGAGTTTGCACGCACCTTTCACAACAATCAAATTCATATTAGCGGCATGACAATCCAGGTAAGCCCCAAAATTCTCGATCAAGTTATTGAATTGCCATTACATGGGGTTCAAATTGGGAAATCTGGGAAGAAATACTTTAGTTGAACTTGTAAATTAGTTCAGGGGAAATGAGGATAGGCCCATTGAGTTTGTATTGAGTAATAATATCTGCAAGGGGGTCAAAAGAACAAGTTTATAGCCTCCTTGGGATGAAGTTGCAGTATGGGTCATTAGGTTTTTGACCTATGATGGGCAATTCCCTATCCTGTCTGGACATCACATGAGAATTCTGACCCATCTTCACCATGGCAACTCAAACCCTGAGCTTAGGGTAAACCTTCCTCTGTATTTATATCAGGAGCTGGTAAATATGGCCAAAAAGTACCAAGCAGGAAGAGGGTCTCCCAAACACCATGGCCTAATCAATATTATATGTAGACATCACTTCAAGGGAAACCCTAGAAGCTTTGATAGGTTTTTTCATGCATGGAATGAGTTGATTGAGGAAGAGGCAGTTGAAAGCCCTAGATCTGAAGAAGAGTTAGAGGTTGAAGGACCTGAATCTGAAGCAGAAATAGAAATTGAAAGTTCTGAACATGAAATTGAAATTGAATCCTCTAAAAAAGAAATTCCCTCCTCACCACAGGGACCTCCATCCTCTAGGACAAGGAAGCAAAGAGAGAAATAGTCTAAGATTGATCCTGTAGGAAAGAGGAGGAAGGTTACATTTTCTGAAAATGTAACTATTTTTCCCACTCAGTCCATTGAGCAATTTGGAAGTTCAAGCAGGGAAGGGCAGATGGAGAAGGGAACACCTGAAGCAGACCCTACCCTAGGATTGACAAGCCCTATTTCACAATCTAAAAAGAAACAAAAGCAATCAGCTTCGGGATTGAGAAGGTCTTCAAGACTTCAGAAATCCACCAACATAGGTGATGTGGAAAAGGAAGAAGGAACTGCACATGTTGATACCCTGCAGGTGAAAGAAACTATGGAGAAAGTTGAAGATATAAGTACCAAGGGCACGGATAGTGCAACAGATATGGCTATGCCTACAATGTCCCTCAATTACCCACCAGATTCAGAAGATAGAACCATAACAGAAGAAGCAGAGGGACACACCACTATTGCAGAAATGTCTGCACCACTTGTGGATTATTCAGATTCTGAGGAAGAATCTGAGGTAGCTGAGGAAGGGAAAGATGATTTGAGCACTGAAGAGGAAGAAGAAATAGACATAAAGACTCAGTTGCATGCAGCTAGGAGTGTCATAAAAACTCAGACAGGATGGATTGAAAAGAGTGAAGCTTCCCTGAAAGAGAAAGATGATACTATCGCTAAGTTATGGCAAGAGATAGAGACTGTAAAGGCTAGGTTAACACTTCTGGAGCAGCAGCCTCCTCAGTCTGACTCAGGGGATGAATTAGCTAATCTATTACTGAACTTAGCTGGCAATCCTGAAAGAAACTCACCTGTCAGAGCTGCAATAGAAGAAGAAGAAACAATGCAAGAAGTACAATAGGCTCAAGATCAAACAGGGGATGGACATCCAGAAGTACTTGTGCAGGTTTCTGAAGATCCACAGTGGCTGAGTGAACCAATAGCACATACAGAGACAACAATAGTAGTACAGGAAGAGGTAAGACCACAGTCTCCTCAAGACCTTGATAATTTGAATGCACCTGAGATTGAATTGGTAGAAATTGGAACACAAACAGAACCTCCTGCAATTGGAAAGGTGGATATAGGCATCCAGGTTAATATCATTCCTCAAATGCAACCAATTGTTAGATCACCAGACACAATCACACTTGCAAAATATAATGAAGATGTGGCATATTGGATGGCAAAATGTCATCAATTAGAAGGAAAGGTCTCATCATTACAGACCTTAACAAAAGAGTTAGAACAAAAAAATTTAGAAATTGAAAAATTGAAGGAACAAGTGCAGGATGTATGCCAGATTGCAGAATGTATGGTTCAGTGTCGGAGGCCAGCCAGATTCTATAGCTTAATGTTAAAGGAGAGATACCTCCATTGGCAAATGATGAGGGTCACTTCTGGTCTCTCTCACAAATTGGAAACACCTGGTGAGTTTCTGGAAGCTTTTTGGAAAAGTTCTGTAGAACACCAGAATCTGCTATGTGAGTTATTCCTACACAATTTCTTTTTGCCAACAGAAGTTATCTTCCTTCCCCATGTCTTCACTGGTGATCTTCAGCTTAGGGCTTTTCAGTCTACACTCCAGAATCAAATATATTGGGAGCAGGAAAAGAAAACCAGCAAAGCCATGGAATTACAGGCAGTTTTGCTCATTAGGCCTGTTCACCTGAACCATAGGACCTCCACCAGTGAGCACTATACTCTAATGAGGGATGATAGAGTAAGAAAAATGTATCTAGGGAACTTGCAAAAATGCATAGATGGTTTTCAAACCTTCTGTGCAACATCTTTTGTTGATGCTTTATCAGCTTGCAAAAACAGATGGGGAGAGTTACCTATATCACTATAGAAGAGAGAACCCATCTCACCAAATAACCTGATGTGGTCTAGAAGAAGGGTAGAATGTATAATCCAGACCATATTTGAGGTAAAGGAGCAATGGATAGGTCTCAGGTACAGGAATCCAACAATTATCACCCCTATTCCATATTTCTTTGATAATGACCCTCAATCAGATGATCAATTCCAGGAGTGGCTCAGGGAGATTAAAGAGCACAAAGGATATTACAAGGTTGGAAGCAGACTATGGAAATATGTTGAGCGCTATCTTGACATAGATCTTTGTGCTGTTGTAGCAGAACAGAATGCATGAGGACATGCATTGCAATAGGTTGGGGGGAAATGATGAGGCAGAACATTACCTCATACAAAGACTGCTTTTGATAACTTATTAAACTATTTGGAACTACTTATGATATGTTTTTGTACTAATTTTAGTGATATTATGCATTATATGATGATGTTTGCATATTGGAATGATAAAGTGCATATGACCTATTTTGACTAATTTATCTATGTTTTATAATCTGTTTCAGTTGTATGTTTTAGTATATTTTGCATTAAATTAGAATTGTAATATGAAGGTACTGATATCTATTTAGTTTTGTGCTTCTTTTACAAATTTTCCCCACCATTCACCCATTTTGAATAATCTAAAGGTGCCAAATACTTTGTCAACAGTTGACTATGTAGAAAATATGAATTTTTCCATACAAATTCCAGCCAGCTGTACATATACAACATGGCTTGGAATTTGTCCACTCTAACTCATACAAAAGGTGGAATCAGTCATCTGGGTACCTATGGAGGTTATTTCTACCATCACAACTGGTCACACATGCTTCTATTGCATGAATTAATGCCAACTCTATTCTACTTTCTGATATTCTAGAGCAGCTTCGGAATGAGCGTAAAAGACATAAATTTGGTCAAATGCATCTTTAATTGCAATAAAAAGGTAGGTAAATGATGGTTGCAACTATTATAGGGACCTCCCTATCCTTTCCAACACTTGTCCCTCACCAGATAAATCCAACAGATGGAATGGATAAGGTTTAATGGATCATATCCTTACATTTTTGGGAAACACGGTCCTGCAATAGTTGTAACAGTCCTATATTGAAGCACCAAACCTTATCATTGTTGTACCTTGCTAGTATAAATAAAGTGCTCCCATTTGGTTGAGCATATAGGAAGGATATAGGTTCTAGGAGATAGAGAAGTCTAAGTGTTGTAATTGTGTACTGTAGCAGAACAGTAGTCTGCAGAACTTCCCCTGCACTGCTAATATGCTAGAATGAAATAAAGGTGCAATATTTGTCATTCATGTTTGCTTCTGAGTTCAGTGTGAGGATTTGATAGTGTAGAGCAAGTACTTTTTCCCTCTTTTGGTTCAGGAAGCAAGGGCCACTTCCAGGCCTAGAAGAGGGATTATTCCTGCCAGAATTCTGCTAATTTCTTGCTGCAGCAGGTCAACAGGAATCTGATAGCTTTTTGAATTAAACTTCATCTAACATGTGGCACATGAATGCATTATAGTTAAGTCATCTAGAGTAGATTTTATAGCATAACATTTTCTGTTTCAGCTTCAGCATTCCTAGTCTGTATTTCCAGTTTGCATCAGAGAATTTCTTGTTAATTCAGTTTGCTACAGATTTGCAATATTTGCTTACCAACCTTTGAATTTCATCATTGTCTTAGGTTTCATTTTCTGCAGGTGTGAAGTTTCAATTCTAAAAAAGTTTCATTGTTGTTATAGTTAATTCTGTGATTTCAATTTTGTTATTTTAAATTTTGTCAACTGAATTCTGTCATTTTCAATAGTTCAGATTTGCTTTTCTGCAACTGTGTGAATTTCAATTATGCAAGGATAAGTAGGCACTCAGTTTTAGTTTCTAGGAGATTAAAAGGGACACCTGACACCCCCAAACACTAACTGTTCCATGAATAAGGCCATGATCTAGATGAACTAAAAATCAGTCTGTTAACCCCTGCTTTCGTATATAGCCTTGGACACCGCCCTGGATTGACACATAATGATTAAATGATGAAGAGTTGATGACACTCATCAATTGCCTGCCCAATGCGCATTTGTATATGCAATGAGAGTGAAATTATTACATATGGTATACCATAGTGCAAACTCTATAGTTTCTTTCAAATACTTAAAGATCCTTTTTACTACCTATACATGTTTTTCTTTTGGTTCAACTTGAAATCTTACCACCAATCTGACTACCTGCATTATATCTGGCCTTGTAGCTATGACATACAATAAACTTCCAATCATAGATCTATACAAGGTTTGATTTATCTCAGGAGACTTGTCATATTTACTTAACTTACATTATGTAATAATGGGGGTACTCACAGGATTACAATCCTCCATCCTAATTTTTTTTAGCATTTCTTTTACATACTTGGTCTGAGAAAGAAATATACCTTTATCTGATTATGAAATTTGCAAACCAAGAAAGAAATACAACTCACCAAGCATTGACATCTCAAAATAATTTTTCATACACTTTGCAAATTTCTAACACATCTTGTGATTACTGCCTCCAAATGTGATATCATCCACATAGACCACTACAATCAATAAGTCATTTCCTTTATTTTTTGATGTATATATTGCTATCCGCTATACCTTTTTTAAAACCCTTTTCTTGAAGATATTTATCCAACCTTGAGTACAAAGCCCTAGGGGCTTGCTTTAGTCTATAGAGAGCCTTATTTAATTTGCATACATAGTCCATATTATATGTCAAGCTGAAACCATCTGGTTGCTTAATGTAGACCTCTTACTCTAAGTAACCATTAAGAAATGTCGATTTTACATCCATTTGGTACACTTTGAAGTTTCTAAAACTTGGAAAAACCAAGAACATTCTTATGGCCTCAAGATGTGAAACAGGAGAAAATGTCTCTTCAAAATCAATCCCCTCAACTTGTGCATAGCCTTTGCACACAAGTCTTGCTTTGTTTTTAACAACCTAACCATCTTCATTCAAATTATTTTTGTAGATCCATTTGGTGCCAATTACATTCTTGTCGTTTGGATGTGGAACAAGTTCCCAATTCTCACTCTATTCTATTTGGTTTAACTCTTCTTCCATTGCCTTAATCTAATATTTATATTCACTTGCTTCTTAAAAAATCTTGGGCTCAACTTTAGATAGCAAAGAAAAATTTACATGTTCATTTGTTCCTATTATCTTCTTCCTTTTTTGTCTCTCATCTAGATTCCCAATAATCATTTCTCTTGGATGGTTCTTTTGCACATACCTGGATGGTGTCTTAGGTGATGCCTTTCTTGAGAGTGTCTTGTCTTCTTCAATTTCTTCACCTTCTTCTTCTTTGCAACTTTCTCCTTCTTGATACACAATATCGTGAGTTGGTTCTCTTGGATATATTTCTTCATCAACTCTTACATTTGCACTTTCCACAATTGTATGTGATAATTTATTGTAAAATCTATAGGCTTTGCTCTTACTAGAGTATCCAAGGAAGATACCCTCATCACACCTAGAATAAAACTTACTCAAAATTTTATTTTCTCATATAATGTAGCATTTACTTCCAAAATTTTTGAAGTACTTCATAGTAGCTGGTCTTCCCTTCCAAAGCTTATATAGGTTTTTGTGGTGATTTACTCTTATTTGATATCTATTGATGATATAAATAGTTGTATGAATTACCTCTCTCTAAAAATCATCAAAAATCTTAGACTCATTTAGCATGGCCCTAGCCATACCCTAAACAGATATGTTTTTCATTTCAACTACTCCATTTTGTTATGGAGTTCTCACTGCTAAGTATTATATCTTGATTCTATGTTGTTCACAAAATTCTACAAATTCATCTGAAATGAATTCACCTCCTCTATCTGATCTTAGACACTTGATATTTTTGCTTGTTTCATTTTCTACAAGTGCCCTAAATGCCTTGAAATTTTCAAATGCTTCTGATTTTTCTTTTAAGAATGTTACCCAAGTCATTCTAGAGAAATCATAAATAAATAACATAAAGTAATTTTCATCTTGCAAACTCTTTGTCCTTGTAGGACCACACAAATTGGTGTGAACTAGCTCCAAAGGCTTGGATGAAGAAAAATCCTTTGATTTGAAACTTGATCTTGTTTTCTTACCATATTGGCATTGTGCACAAATCGTGCTTGGGGGTTTTGCTATTTTGGGAAAATATTTGACTGCATGTTTGTTTCTTATTTTCACTATGTTTTCAAAGTTTATGTGACCCATTATTCTATGCCATAACCAGCTCTCATCCTCTTGTGATAAAAAGCATTTTTCTCCCTTACTTTCTCTCAACATGTAGAGATTGTTTGCATTTCTACTGGAGTTTGCAATAACATTTCTTGTCTTGGATTTCCTAATCTCACATCCATTTGGGTCAAATATGAGTGTATAGCCTTGATCACATAGTGTACTTATACTTAGTATATTTTACTTCAATCCTTCTACATATAATACATTTTATATCCTTGATCTTCCATTATCCAAACTCAAAGTACCTTTTCCAATAATTTTAGCAGAAGCATTATCACCAAATTTCATTGTTCTTCCATTTATTTTCTTGAGAGAGAGAACTTTTCTTTTATCACATGTCATATGGCTTTAACAACCACTATCAATGTACCACTGATTTCCTTCATTTTGCACACGAATAGTCATTTGTACTAACATAATTTTTTCTTTTTCTTGCTCCTTTTTATTTTTCTAAACTTTTGAAGACATCTCCTTTTGAATTGTTTGACTTTCCTCCTTCCTGCTTGATTCAGAAAACATTGTTCTACACCATTTAGCTTTGTGCCCAAAATGATTACATTTATAATAAATGATATTGTAATCCATGAGAGGTGCAAATGAATTGAAATTTATATTGATGAATCCAACATTATTTTCACATAGACCATGCAATGTACAACTTTATGACCATATTTGTCACACAAAAAATAATAACCATGGAAGAAATATTAATACCTGTTTTATTTCCTTGGATGATATGGTTGCATGGTTCTTTTATTATGGTTTCTATGATTGAATTATGTACATGATGATTCTTTGTTTTATTCCTCCTTGATGCTTTCACTTTTCAATACATCAACATAGGTCATGGGCTCTTATTTACTTATTTTCTTTGATGTCTTTGTTCCTTTTGAGCTTGACTCCTCTTTCTATTTCTCTTGACATTCTTAAAAACCAATTCCAATATTTATACCTGGAAGTCTATTCTTTGATAATATCATCCAATATTTATGTGCTTTTCTCAAACCTCATACTTTGTTGTAACATACCCTTAGATTTTACCACTTCCTTTCTTAGAGAGACAATCTCATATTCTAGTTTTTCACATTCTATCTCCTTTACCTTTAATTGCTCAACCATAACTTATTTAATTCTCTTTGCCTCTTCAACATTTACTTTTAAATCAGTGAGATCTAGTAGCAACTTTGTCTTTGTTTCCTCATCCTCTTGTACTTGCGCGTTCAATCGTAAATTCTTCTTTCTAACATTTTTCAATTCTTCAAGAGCAACAATAATTTTCTCTTCTATGTTAACCATGGCTTCCTCTACATTTTTGAATCTCTCTCTTTGATTTCAACCATAGGGACATCTTATTTCTCCTCAATGGCCATTTGTGTTCTTGTAAGATCTTATTTCAAGTTGTTAGGATTTCACGAAGGAACCTGCTCTGATACCAATTGAAGAACAAAATATTATACTAAGAGGGGGAGTGAAAAGTATAAGATAAAAATTTTACTTTTCTTTCCAAAATAATAACTTCAAATATTATCAATCGTAATAATGAAATAATGCAAAAATCACCACACACATAAGAGACACATATTTAACATAGTTCACCCAACATGGGTTACATCCATGAAGAAATATTACTTATAAATTTCTTCAATTAATTTCATGGGTACCAACCCACAATAGATATCAATCCCCTATTACAATTTTCATGGGCACCAACCCACAAGAGACACCAATCCCATATGCTCTGGTTCACGGACACCAATTCACAAGAGACACCAATACCCTCTGCTTTGGTTCATGGACACCAATCCATAGGAGACACTAATCCCCTCTGCTATCAAAACTGTTCCAAATATGCTCATAAATACTTCTCAAATCTACTCACAAAATAGCTCAAATATGCTCCAAAACCTGCTCAAGTCTACTCACACAACCTACTCAAATCTTCTCCAAAACCTGCTCAAATCTTCTCACACAACCTGCTCAAATATGCTCACACAACCTACTCAAATCTTCTCATATATTCCCATATCTTGCATACATACAATTCTCATCTATTCTCAAAACCAAATATAACAATCCATAAATCTGCCATACTCATCTACTCCTAAATTCAATCAAAAACCAATGCACAAATTTTCTTATAAATCTAATCTAAATACTTTGCACATTTACTCCAAATTCAATAAAAATAATGCACATCCAATAATTCCTTATACCTCCCACTATATGACAACAAAAATATTTTTCTCAAACAAAACCACTTTGAGAAAGAAATTAAATCACCATACCTCTAAATCTGCCTCAATGATGATGATCTTCTTTTGGATGATCTTTCCAAACCTATCTTAACAAAAATAATTTTCATTTTGTTTGTCCCTTCAAAATATGGTTAGAAATTCTCTTTTTCCTTTCTTGATTAAATATCAAATCAACCACTTTAAAAATTCTTATCAAAAATATACACAATAAATCTTGAAAATAACTCCTTATATCTCCCTTTTTGAAACTCGCAATATCAATGTTTATTAACAACTAAAACCCTTATATCTCCTTTAATTAATTTTTAAAAATGGAACCTTATACTAACATCATAACCCTTATATCTCCCTTTTATTAATATGCAAAAATAAAACTCTACACTAGCACCATGACCCTTATATCTCCCTTTATTAAATTTAATAAAATAAAAATTTAAATACCTTGCATAGCTATGACGAGATTCGATCCCCTATCCTCTAGAAGTGTAGCACCCTCATAGACACTCGTGACCAGCTGTGCTACCATAGTAGGTGAAACCTAAAAGGGGTGCATGAATATTTGACTCCTTATAGCTCTATCTCAATTTCTTTAGCAAAATAACATTGAAGAGATTCGACCCTCTAACCTCCTGCACAACAATGCTCCATGCAATCTAGACAACCAGATGGGCTATCCCAACAGGTGAAACCAAATGGGAACGATATAATATTTATCCTTGTCTTTCGTAGCCACTGATTTTTTGCTACTCTTCTCCTTTGTCTTGTGCTCGCACTCACCATGATGGATTAGTCGATTATTACACATTTACAAAGGTCAAATAATACCTCATATTTATACATTTTCCATTGTCTTCGATTTCATCAAGGAGGTCGGCTCTTATTATTTTCTTTCAACTTTATATCTTCTCCAAATATGTCGGCGCATTTTATTTTTCAAACACTTTAGGTTATAATATTTAAATATATGATTTAAATATTATAATATTTAACTTTTAGACTCTTATATATTTAAATCCTTTGATTTAAATATTTCAAACCTTTGTCCTTCTCTTTATAATATTTCAAGCCCTTGTCCAAATCTTTTTCCTTCTCTTTTAAATATTATAATATACTTGCCTTGCTTTCAAATAAACTTTCCTTGCTTCTATTAAAATATATCTTTACCTTGTATGATTTTCTTTTGTTTGTTATTTATCAATTCCATATCTGACATTATTGATATATTTTCCAACCTTATAAACTTATCACCCTTGAATAATATTTTTGCCTTGAATACCATGCACCTTTGACATCAATGACAACTCAATATTTCTAACAATGGTGTCTCTCTTCTAGATTGATTTCATATAATTTATATTTTATCTTGTTGATCTCTTATCTAGAGGTAATTTCATATGTAGTAAGTAGACCTTTAACTTTATTGATCTCCTTTAGGGTTGGGTTCATGACTAGGAGGGTATCATCTATAAACTAGAAGTGAGTAATTGGGTGAAACCTACTATTTATCTTGAAAACGGTATACTTCCTTTTGACTGAAGATGATTCTAGCCCTTGCCCATGACTTCTACAACAATGATGAATACATAGGGGGAGATGGGTCCTCCCTACCTAAGACCTCATCAAATTTTTAAGAATCCTCTCGAGCTTCCATTGAAAATATAAATCTTAATGTATGTTAGTTATTATTATTTTTAAATTAAATTTAAAATTATATTTTACTTTTAGTAAAATTAGAATAAATATTAAAATAACCTAAGTTCATTTTTAAAAACATAAACTTCAATATAATTTTTTTGATAAGTTGGACGAAAGGATTTTTGAAAACACCTCCAAAATTTTTACAAAAAGGAGCTAATCCCCAACCTCAAAAAGATACATTTTTTTGATAATTGGATGAAAGGAGTTTTTAAAGGACCTCCAAATTTTTTTCAAAAAGGAGCTAATCCCCAACCTCAAAAGGGGATCTGATAGGATCGAAACCACTAAAAAAATAGACAAGATCTAGACATATAGTGAAACTAGAATTAGAACCAAAGATCGAAACATAGACTAAACATACAAAATACCTACAAACCCAACCAAGGGTAAACAACATAGGTACACAGACCTAGAGGAACAAAATAGAGCCAGCAAAAAGGACCAACAAGGAAAAAGAACTACTAAGAATTTAGATCCACTAGAACCCGCCTTGTTCTCAACTTTGAGCTCATTAATTCTAGTTAGCTACCAATCCATAAGGTCCAGTACCTCCTCAGTGCAAGTGATTTTCACCTATAGGGAATCAATTATAGAGTGCTACAATTTTATCATCATTGCATTGAGAGAATTTGGGTTTCAAGTTCCCATATGGAAACTAGGATTGTAATTTTTCTTAGCACTGATAGCTCTTAGAGATAATTTTGGCTTCTTGGGTGGTAGAAAAATATCCTTAGAGATTGAATCATCAATCATCATAGGATCCTTCCATTTATCTGTTAATGCAACTAGGCATTTAGATTTTCTCGTACCATATTTACTATCTCCTGGTCCTCTAGGCCTGGACTCCTTCTTACCCCTTAGTTGCACTGCCATGGGAGTAGCTTCTACTAATTCATGGATTGAAGCAACCAAATCCCCAAAAATAGAAGAGGCTAGATAATTCACAATTGGGGCCTAGACTCTGATTGGGGTCCCGAAACATAAACTACAATATTAATGTCAATACCCAGGTCTAAATATTACCTTGTAACATATACATGATTACCAAAATATTATTGTAATACTTTATAATTTGTTAAAATATCATGATAACACGTTAATTATAATCATTCCTACTTACTTTTATGAGATTATATTTTGTAGTTTTTAATTTTTTGTGTTGTAACTAAAAGGAATGTTAAATTTATTTGAGATTTGACTTTAATTTATAATAATAAATTATAGGATTGAATATTTGACTCTATATGATCATTATGAATAAATTATGAATATTTATTTGCAACAAACAAATTATAAATATAACAAGAATTGCTTGAAATGGAATTATTTGGAGTAATGATAAATGAGAATAAATTGTATGGGTACAACCTTGATTTTGATTTTAAATCTTCATAATTCTACAAAAAGACATTGTAGCAATCTGACTCCTAAATTTAAATTCCCAATAATAAATGATTATGAGAAAAGAGGATTCATAGTTTTGAAGATCGAAGTGCACCATTGTAGGATTCTAAAGTTTTGAGGAATGATAGGAAAGTAAGGAAGTAGGAATTCACTTCAAAACATGCAAATTTCTCAAAATTGTGATCTATCCTAAAGTTGCATTCATTCCATTTGAACAAATCATTATTTTATAAAAGCAAAATATTGCTCCCTTCATCTAGTCAAATTACTATTTTATAGAAGTAGCAAATCACTTCCTTTATATGATCAAATTATTGGTTTTGAGGGCTAGGGGTACCATTGTAAACATTTTTCTACCATTGAATAAATCATAGATATACTTTATGGATTTCGTGTTTGTGTTATCAAACTAATTTTAAAATAATAGAAAGATTATACCTCATATTTTCTCTTCAATTGTGACAGTGATCTTTTGAATTGTGGAATGCTTAGTGATTATAACACTATTATTTCACTTTCTATTAATCCTTTTCTTCTATTATTTTTTATTTCAAATGTATTGAAGTGCATTGATGTTTTTCAATACTTCATGTATTGATTTATCATACACTCTCCTACTTTGATTATGACCATATTTTAAGTTTATGTATTTATTAATATCTTGCATCCTTACCTTGTTGTGTTTAATTCCAGGTGTTTTTCTTTATTTTTAGTTTAGATTAGATTAGTAATATTATATGGGATTTATCCTAAATCTAGAGGTCAAAGGAAGAATCTTTCTCCTTCTTCCAACTATTGAAATGTCATTATGGGTGAATTAAAAATTAGACCTTTCCACCTATTCAAAAGGTTTTTGGCATCTCTGCTAGCACCAATCAATTAATTTATACATTGAAATATAACCTAATCCCTTTTCCTAAAAATTTGAAATCATTAAAAAATTATTGCCAATTTGTTTTATGAAGCTACAAGTACTTCGTGGAATGGTGACTCCATTATAAATTATAGCAAAATGTTAAGAGATCAACATTTAAACTTTATAATAGTAGATTAAATATTTCATGAGTTCCACTTATAATCAAGGCTTGAAAATTTTATTCAATTTGTAAAAATTCTTATTTGAGGCAAAAAAATGATGATTCATTCTATTTTTGGCTAAAAATCTCAATTTGTTGCTAGAAAAAAAGGATTCACCATTTTTGGAGGAAAATTTTTCATCTTCTTGTGGAAATAATTATTTGCTACTTTGATAGGGCAATTTGTAAAATTTTGTACAACATAAAAATATTATATGTTAAAAAGTAATGGATCATTGCTTTTTGAGCAATGAATCAACTAGTTCTAGAAAATAATGATTGACTCTATTTTTCTTTCTTCAATTTTTCTAAGTCATTTACAAGTGAATAACCAGTTTTATAAAAATAGTGATCTATTAATATTTTATAAAATTTGATTTCTAACACAAAAATATTTATGGATGTAGGGATGAATGAGGTGTAATCTTGGCTTATGAATATGTGGTCCAAGATGCAATAATTTATCAAAAAAAATTGTCTAGTCAAATTCATTTCTTATCAAAGGCAAAACATAAAAGAAACAACACCAATAACAACCTTATGGATAAACAAAATCAACAAGAATATTTTGACACCATCAAAAGTAAAATGATCAGTAAAATTCCTAATTAGTCGAGTTCAAATTCCTCATTCTACTACTTTTCCTTGTTAACTAAATTAGGATATCTTAGTAATCTTCCCATACATAATGTTACCTTATGCAATGTCACTCAATCTTGTAAATCCTCTAATAATATCATGCCTACAACAATTATGAATCCTATATATGGTATGCTTCAAGTGTTGCAAACATTACCAATTATATCACAAACTACAAAAGTGAGCATAGTCTCTATCTAGGGAATTTTTTATCACCATATATTTTTTTATTATTTTTGAAGCACCAGGAAGATCTATTTTATAGGTTGTAGAAAGTGGACGGGTAGATGGTTTTAAACCAACCTCGATATTAGATCCTATTTCTCATCAACATATTGTTGATGATACTTTGTTGATATCCGACTCCTCTGTCCATCAATATTAGGATTAAAAAAACATTTTAGTATCTTATGAAGAAGCTACTGGTCAAAAACTAAACTTTTTAAAAAGTAAAGTTTATTTTATCAACATCCCAATTGAGAGAAAAAAAATATCTTCAGGATATTTGGGTGTGACATTGAAGAATTCCCAACCACATATTTGCGTATACCTATGTTCAAATGTAGGATGGATTCACATATTGGGAATCTAGTTCTAGATAGACTAGCAAAAAAGTTAACAGGTTGGACAGGAAGTCTTCTTAGATAGACAGTAAAGCTTGGCTCGTGAAGTCTTCTTTACAGAGTATTCCAATTAATTTTATGTATATTTTAAAGATTCTAGCTAAAATAGGAATTAAAATGGAGCAAATTCAAAGATCCTTCATCTGGTCTGGATTAGAAAATATACGACATTTTTCCCTTGTTGCCTAGGATCAAATACATTATGCTCAATATGTAGGAGGTTTGGGCTTTAGAATGGTAAAATAGATTAATAAAGCCTTGATGGGAAAGATATGATGGAAATTATTGAAAAATGATAAGCTTGAGTGGGTTAATATCCTTAAAGCTAAGTATTTATGAAATGGAAAAAGTTTTTTATACTCCAAGGACTTACCAGTTGGATCTTCCTTTTGGAACATTCTTGTGGACACTAGATATTTGTTATGTAAAGGGCTTCACTGGCATATTGGAGATGGAATTCAGCTGAACTTTTGGAAATATTATTGGCCGAATAACATTCCCCTCTCAAAGGGAACAGAGGTAAGTTCATTGGAACCTACTCTATCCCTCCATTTTGGTATGAAAGTCATTGATTATATTACAACCAAAAATAGTGAAAAAATCTAGAAAGATTTATCTGCTCTAGATTTAGACCCAAATTTGGTTGGCCATATTAACAATCTAAAAATATGGTTCCATTTGTATCCTCTATTGTCCTCCCATTTTATTTATTTGATAATTTGTAAGGAGGAAAATAATGAAAAATACTCTGTTAAGTTTAAATACCATTTGCTTGAGATAAAAGGTAGATGCTGGTTTCTAGTGAAGAAAATATAGATTAAAGGACTCATCCTTAAAATAGCTTTCTTATTATGGTTGGTGGCTCAAAATAGAATATTAACTATTGATAACCTACACAAAAGAGACATCCCTATTTTAAATAGATATTATTTATATGAACAAAATTTGGAATCAATTCATCATCCTTTTTTCAAATGTTCCTTTACTAGACATATTTTAGAGAAGGTTTTGGAACCCTTTGATATTCCTTGGGTCTTTCTATCCACTATAGGAGATTTATGTGTGTAGTGGGATTCTCATTTCAATATTGATAGATTGAAATTTATCTAGAGGTTTTGTCTCCCATATTTACTTTTGGGAAATTTGCAATGAGAGGAATAACAAGTATTTTTAAAATAGGAAAAGAGAGGCCTTTGTGGTTGCTTTTCATGTTTTTAATGCTACTATGGAGAATACTCAAACCTTATCCTTTATTGAGGTAGTTGAAAGTAGATTGAAGGAATCCATTTCTATTCAGTGTAATTTGAAGCTTTTAATCTGTGTGAATTTGTTGAGATATTTAAGGTTGGAATTTAAGTGGAAAACCCCTCTAGATGGGTGGATCAAACTAAATGTGGATGGCACTGCAAAATGGAACCCAGGGTGTGTTGGTATGGGTGTATTTTTTAGGGATTCTAGAGGGATGATTGTTCAAGCCTTTTTTGAATCTCTTTCCATCCATTTCAACCATTTTGCCGAGGCTTGAACCTTTTTTACAAGGACTAAGTTAATCAAAGAAGGCCATTATAAAAATATTATTATAGAATGGCACTATTTAAACCTTATAAATATTCTAAAAGAAAAACAAGAAGCTGGTTGGAGCATTGTAGATATGGTTGTGGTAACGAAAGAAATTTTTTAGTCTTATCACAACCTTTAGTTGAAGTATGTTTACCATGAGGGAAATGGAGTTGTAGATTTATTAGTAAACATGGGGGTGGAGGCTCAAGATATTATTATATGGGAAGATAATTTCTCACTTGAAATTATTGAATTTATGGCTAAGGAGAATCCAACTCGACCCAATAATTTTCACTTTCTAGTTGGAAGAAGCTAAATTTTGGGGTTCATATTATGGGGCAAACTGTTATGGGTGTCCCAGTCTATATGTGGTAGATTTTTATGTATGTAAATTCAACTTTTGTTTGGCTATTCTTGTTATTGGTAGTGTAGTATATATGTTTCTTATCAAGTGCTTTAGGTTGGTTATTTATGATTTTTAATAGTTTTGTTGGACTTGGTACCATTTTTCTTTGCCTTTTATGGTCTTCTTGTAAGGAATTTTATGTAAAAGGGATAGGTCCCTTTCAATCCCCTTCTTAACCTATTAAAAAAAAAATCCTAAATAGGGCATAATCCACAACTAAGAATGGATGAAATGCTTATAACATTAGGTTCATATTCCCAAATCATTTCTCAAGTAAGCATTGGTTAATCTCATTAGAGAGCTAGCCAATAGGTGGGTTCTTAAAATAGGCCAGCCCACATCTCGAGGATAATTGAAATTTTCCAACCTAATCAAAATAACATGTGGCATTGGAAAATATTGTCTAGTCAAATGGGGGTGCAAGGAATCTAAACTACTACTTTGAAAAAAATTTAACCTCCATCCATACAACCTCTATAAAATCTATAACAAATTATAACTCCATCAAATTATAAGCAATACCAAACCCTAATTCCAAAGCTTATAAAAACATGCTACCTAGGAAAACAAAATTCACAATTTTAACCCTAGTATCATGTGATCTCTTAAAATCCCTATTAAATCTTATAACAACAATTATCCAAACATATTCCTCCACCCTAAAGTTAAATTGGATACCTATAGCAAATGCCATATGCATAGGATTCTAAATTCTATAAGGCACTAGTACTAGTAACACTTCAAAACAAACAACCTAAATGGACATACCAAGGGACACTAGACCTGATGGTTCATTATGCAATCATAGATACAATTATGAAATCCTTACCTACTTTTGATTCAAATAAATGTAAGACTACTCTAGATGACCTCAATGAATTGTCCATTTTGAAATTAGTATGCCAAATCCAAAAAGATGATATCATGGTTTTCTAACTAATTTCTTCATTCAAATATAAGATTATTTTATGTATAGAATCCTCCCTAATAATTCAACACCAATTGGAATTCCATAGTTAAATTATCCATGAAAAGATTCAATAATCAAATAAATGGTTACTATATTTTTTTCTAAGTAAATGTCATGTAGAAGCTTCATCAAGTCAACATCCATGATTACAATATAAGGTTTATGAGAACATTGTACCTAATACCACCAAATATTTGACCATTAGATGGAAAAAACTCACCCTATTATATAAAGTGAATCCAACTAGACTTATATTTGATGATTCGTAATGCTAAGCATACCTGTTGTGTGGAACTTCCACTTACCCCTTTTTAAGATGTGTCACGTCACAAAAATCCCAAGGATCACAACCAGTTTGTAGACTCTAGTGGATCTACCTCTTTGACCCAGGAAAAAATATCTATAAGACTCTAGACAGACCAGGTTGGGTAAGGAAACCCCTGATGATGGGCTTGGATGTTTATCGTTCTAATATTATAACCTATGTTTTACCATATTAAGTGTTTTTACATTAGTTTTTATTCTTTTTTACCAAACCATGTAGCATTTAAATTACTCAGACTAGACCGATGCCATGTCCATTGGGTAGTCGTAGCATATTTATAAACTTCATGAACTAAGAGAGAAATAGGAGAGAGAAACTAGTTTGTTCAGATTTATTCAAATGATGTAATAAACATGAACCATTAAACTAGTGAAGAGAAGGCGCTATTCACACGTTAAAATACCGTAATATAAAAATAGGAAACACATTAATCATTAACATGGAAGATATCAAGAATAAAGTTGGAATTTATATTCATCAAAATATTACATAAGAAAATCCAACAAAATGCTCGGGTCTATATAGCAATAGTTACAATTACACCCCTGTTTAAATATTGTAATAGGGGGATGTTCCTCTCCATCCTGATTGTAGTGATGTGGGAGTCTCAAAATATTTGCACATCTATCGAAAATGATCTCAGTAGACCATAATTCTTGGATAGTTCTTGGGTAATGATAGAAGAAAGGGTTACGTAAGAGATAAAGGGAAAATATGCACAAAGGAAAAATACGACTAACTTTCAGACAACTATACCTGGACCAAAAAATTTCTCTCTAAGGCTTGATAAACTCTTTTGCTATAATGCTCCTCTATGTATAGCACCAGGAGGAGATCGGGTCGTGCTGTAACTACTTTTCCATAGGCCCTCCATCTGGTTTGATTTCCTATCTTGTACAAAATCATGACAAGAATAAAAATGGATAGGTGGCCCATGTCATTATTCCTATAATTTTTCATCTTGCGTACCAACCTCCCCACCACCTTGATAAGGTATCTCTAGCATACCTTGATCAGTTACATCCTTTGTTGTGTTGGGCCCCACTCCACCGTGTTCATTCTTGGGTGCCTCTTCTTGTGGGTTCCCCACCACTCTTTCTATTTTGATATTTTATAGCCTCTGATCAATGTAGATCCAAGCCTCATCATGGAAGGACAAGGTACACTTCAACATGTTTATTTCTTATATAATATTATTTACTCACTCCATGGACCATTACATGGTGTTATTAGAGAATACAAACAGATGATATATTAGCTCAACTAAGGAATTAAACTTCCCTGTGAGCTTCATGTTTTGACTAAAGTCAATTCTTGTATGTTATCAAAGATTAAATATTTAATGTTGGGTTCTTGGAAAAACTCCTCCAACATGAACCCATAATCATTGATTTAATTATATAATTATTCGTTGGCGCTTTCTATCTCCTCATACCACTAAATCCAGTTGGACCTATTCTGCAAGCATATGAAGACATGTATATAATCCTTTGCAAATAAGCAAATGGCCCCGAATTATGTAGATATGATCAACCTAGTGTTGGGGATGAAGGATCTAGAATAGGTTGGATTTTTTATCATTCAATGTAACAGAATATATAAGATACACATGTACAGGTGGGAGGAATTTATCAATGATAATATCAATCAAGAATTGATAGATTTGCAAGAAGCTATTCTAGAAGATAAAGAGCAGCTTACTCATTTCTCATATTACTCATTCTTAATTCACCTGGTCTTGGATTAAATGGAGCAGTCGTTGGTCACTCAAATAGGGAGAGTGAACGCCACCATATTTCAAAACCGACTACTTTGCATACACTACCTTCTATCATAATTTCCTTCCAATTGTTCATGAATGGTTGTATGGAGAAAATCCCAACAAAAATGGGACTGGTGTGAAAAAAATTCTTGTACAAGGTTAATATTGGTAATATCTTTCTAACAGAAAAATTTACATATATTAGGTTGTATGGGTCAAAGCTACCTCCAAAGGCACTACCTTTCCACTGTCCTACTTCCATAGCTATCCTAGAAATAACTAGGAAAATTGCTAAGGAAGTAAAAATTAGATCCATAAGGAATAAGGGAGGAGTTCCTTGGCTACCCATCCCTTGCGTAATGGGCCCTTACATATACATGGGTCATTTTAGTTTATTGAGGGCCATATAGAATGGTCTAATGAGTGAGTATATAAGATTACACAAGATGTCAACATGTTGAAGTTCACCTTGTCCTTCCACTATGAGGCTTGGATCTACATTGACTAGAGGCTATATAATCTCAGAAGAGAAATAATACCATCATGTTTAGATACTTCGAGGAAGAATCTCGAGCAAAATATGTTGTCATCAAATTTGGTAATTTATGATCTACCCTACCTATGGATTTTATAATATATATAAAAATAAACCAAATTCCATAGGTTCGATGACCTCCTTCATCCATACCAAAAATCCCAAATTTTTAAATGATCTAATTTTAATTGAATAAGCCTACTTACCCATAGATAAATACTCCATATATAGTGACTTTTCCTATGAAAATTACGCATACATCTACTAATTTGCATCTCATATTACCATCCTTAACAACTCCAACATAAAACACTAATGTAAATATTGCCTCTTCATGTCAAAATTAGAATTGTGAAAGTTAAATGAGATGATAGAAATGATGAAATGATATACATAGTGATATCTATAAATTGAATAATTGATGGCATAAATCAATTTATCAATAGTGAAAAAAACCATATTTTACCAAATACCAAGTTTCTAGTCAAAAGAAGCAGACAATCTAACATACAACAATATGGTCAAACTAAATTCAGAAGTCAAAATATTTTTATTCTTTTCTTAGAGTGTGAAGAATAATTCTAAAATAATGCATCATGGCCATAATACATGCACAAAAAAAGGTTTATGGCAAACAATACCAAGCATGATAGGTTGTGATATTAAGATATACAACTCTAGTCATAAATCAACCACCTATGGTGAATCGACCAAAATATTAGCCACATATTTAAGCAAATACTATAATAATAGCTTAGAAATTAGTCTTAGTATACCTAATATAAATAATTTAGTATTTTTTTGTTAGAAATATTCATGAATAACAATAACGTTTGAAGATTAATAAGTGTGCATCAATTGGCAACAAAGAGTTGGAACAAAGATTAAAAGGAAGGCTATTATCAAGTAATCTATGGATTCACAAGAAGCCTTAAAAAAGAAACATGAGCCTAGCATGAACACCATAATGTGAAGAAGGGTATGACCACCATTGTATCTAAAATATAAGGAATCAACAATGTCTAATCAACTTATTGCACAAAATAAGGGTGAAGGAAATACACCAACTTAAAATTTGTAGGCCAATGCTCCATAAAAATTAGGGTTTGAAAATTTAGAAGGTGTGATAAGGGATGATAAAAAATATATAAATTTTAAATTGCAAAAAAATACAAAAATGATCTAAGGTATCCATCCTTGACCAATGGGAATTGTGTAATCACAATGCTATAGTAGAAAAATTTTATTGCATGTTGTGAAAGTAGTTCTATAAAATTTAGAATCAACATCATTGAAGATATCAATAATACCATAACTAAGGTCATCATGACATAAGCATTAGACATGCCATGAAAATTGTATGTTGTCTAAGAAGATCTTAAAGAGCAAGAAAGGAGTTATGCTAGTCAAAAGCAATAGTACACCAATAAACATAAACCAATCAAGTAGAACAGTAAAATTTAATAGAAAAATATTTAGTAGATACTTACATTAACATGACATATATTTTGAGAAATTTTTATTCCAAAGTATTCAATTCACTGCCATTTTATGTCACTCTAAAAATTGAAGATTATCTACTTAGGAGTTTTATTACAGATTCATGGGTATTGTGACTACAATACCTAAAGTTATGTGAAGAAATGGGACTACCATAAACTAATATTTTTAGGAATTCCATTCAAATAGATAAAATAAGGGTGAATGTTAGAGCGGCATTGAAGGATTTGTTAATTAAAATAACAAATCATCTAAAATTAGTAGTCAACCAAGAAGTCATTTTGGTATACTCCTTTAATTTAAAATGTTGTTATCATTTTAGTAGACAAAGAAGTTGGAAGGTAATAAGTACCTAACCATAGGTTAATGAGAACATACCTATGGATTCCAATATCATTACGATTGAGAATGATCCCCATGTAGCCATCTATTTCATATGGTTGATGATGTTGACATTGTCAACTACAATGAGCTTTTGGAGTTTGTAAATGAAGAACCAAATGAAGGAAGGCTAATTTTTGAGATAGATAATATCATTAGAGTTATACAAGAATATGAAGGTTCAAGGATGACATGTGAAAAACTACCATAATTTCCTTTTTTTTGTATGGTGGATGAAAGGAGTTTTGAAAATACCTCCAAATGTTTTACAAAAATGAGCTAATCCCCAACCATATAAGGGGACTCGAGATAAACCAAACACTAAAAACATCAAAAATAAACTAACCATAGAGAGAAACCAGCCCTGGAACCATAGAACCCAAACAAAGTCTAAATAAACTAAAGACCCACAATCCCAAGCAAGGGCAAACACCATAGGCATGCAGGTTCGAAGAATCAAAATAAAGCTGACAAAAATAACCCATGAGGAGAAAAGAGACCACTTAGAATTTAGATCCATTGGGGACCACCCCATTATCATCTTTAAACTCATTAACTCCTATCACCTACCAATCCATGAGAGCTATAACCTCATCAATACATGAAATTATTACCTGTATGGAATCAATTAGAGAGCATTGTAATTTTATCATCATCGCATTAAGAGACTTTGGGCTTGAAGTCCCCATATAGAAATTAGGATTATGATTCTTTCTAACATTGCTAGCTGTTAGAGTTAATTTTGAATTCTTTGGTGATGATAAATAATCTTCAAAATCTAAGTCATAAACCATCATCGAAGCCTTCCATTTATCCACCAACTATGCAACCGGGCATTTAGATTTCCTTGTTACTTCCTCACTATCTCTTGGTCTTCTAAGAATGGACTCTATCTCATCCCCCGATTGCACCACTAGGGGAGTAGCTTCAATGGCTTCTTGGTTCTAAGAATCTAAATCCCCCAAAATATAAGAGGTCGGGTAATCAATGGTTGTGGCCTAGACTCTAATTAAGGAATTAAGAATACTTTCACCATCCAGGCCATGCAATTTTGCCACATGATCAAATATCATCTTTAGAAATCCTTAGAAGACCGGATCATATGCCACCCATTTATTAACCTTATAAATTGACCTATCCATAGATTAAAATAAAAATTATGGAATATTCATCTATTTCTTATGATGAATGTGGTTCAAAATCATGAAATGGTAACTCCACAATATCTCCTAGTTCTCATCCAGGGTAAAATATTTAATAATTAATAGAACCACATGATCCCACAGAGCTCTTAGGTAGTTACATATGAACCCATTCTAGGTTTTGGTCAGCTCCTCATCATCTACCAAGAAATATTGAACCTCTTTTGCTAGGGAATGCTTATCTTTATTATGCACCATCCCATCCACTACCAACCTGGTCACCTCAAAAAATAAAGGAATATTGATTTCAAAATCCACTATGCTAACACTAACCATCCCTTTGTGCCAGGAGTAAACCATATGTTTATCCATATCCCTATGGTGGCCACTAAACCTCAAGATATACTAAAGAATGTTCCCCTTTTTCAAAATATTATAGACCTCCTCATCCATTGTAAGGGACTATGGCTCCAAGATCAGCATAGTAATCCTGACACTCTAACACCACACAAATATTATTTAAAAATAAATAATCAACCACTATCCCACACCTCCTTTTCATGGATAAAAATGATGTTTAGCCAAGAATAAAAGACTTGACATCCCTGTCTATCCACTGCCCACTTTAGATACCCATGAAACTCCACATATAATGAAGGAAGAAAATAATATAGTACACTTGACCAAAGGTATCTTAAAGAGTCAAAACCATGACTAGAACAAACAATATCACCATCCTAAATCCGCTAGCTCACCCCATGGGACTCAAAAAAAAGAAAGGCCTCACCAATTGGAACTACAAAAATTTTTGGGAAGAAGTTAAAATTAGAATTTATAGCAAAAAATTACAAATGAACCAATACCAAAGCTAGGGGGTTATGATACCCATGACCTCCTTCGATTTATGAAGCACCTATTGAAATGATTGATACTTTGAAAATTTATTATTAGAACTTTTATGATCTAGCTCATTTTATCATACTCAGGAAAGAAAGGCAGTCGACTACCTAAATAAATTACCAAATTCCAAGGCTTAAGAGGGACCTACCACTCCATCCACCAAGGGGTAATTATGTTTACCATAATCTACCACATCATCCTTACCTCATGATTCATCGAGACTTGATAGAATATATATCTCTTTGCATGGATGTAATCGTCCTTGTGAAAATCCAAGGGCTTACTAATGGGCAAACTAAAAAAGTACAAGTCGAGGCCATTAATATTGTACATAGTGGCCCATTCAAAATAATTAATGTCATTATGTTACCTTCCCTTTTTCAAACTCATCCCTTTATGGTTCTCAATAGATGTCTACAAATACCCCTTCGCACTTTGTATAGATATGCTCCATATGCCAAATTTATTAGAGCTAAGTAGATTGGCACTCTTTGGGATGAAATTTGAATTTAAATTTCAATGAATTGATAGATTTGAAAATCAAAAGCTGAAATGCAAAGAAGAAGGATCCAAAGACTCCACCTACTAATTTTGCATGGGTATCTGACTTTGTCTAAACTCATTCTCTAGGATTCTAATACCAGTTGGGAAATTATCCCTCCAAATATGTAAATCTTGTTGTAGAAGCCCTTGGTTTGCAATAAAAATTGCTACTTTATTATCTTCTCTAAAGTGGTGATTAAATTGAAATTCTTCTAAGTTTCGAATCATTTTTTTTGCTTTTGATAAAAGGTTTGAGATGGTCCAAGAAGGAGTCAGAGTCCCTTGAATCATGTTTATCACAATAAGATACTTTCCCTCAATGATAAATTTCTTGCATTCCACTAAATCTAACTGAGAAACACCTTAGAATAATTCTAGAGCCTCAACAAAGTGACTAATTTGGTGATCCAAATTTTCTATAAAAGCAAGAAGAATCACCCTGCTTGAGTCCCTAATTAATCCATCGGTACCAATTGGTCCTAGGTTACCTTTTGAGGCTTCATCAAAGTTTAATATAATCCACCTTGGTGGATGGGGTTCCCAAATATTTTTAGACCTGTCTAGAACCATCCGTCTTGTTGTTTCCTGGATGTTGGGTTAAGAAACCCAAAGATCTCTCCAAACCAATCTCATTTTTTCTAGTAATATTCTCTAGACTTATAGCTTTGATGCTTTCAACAATATCCATTTTATCCCTTGAAGTGATGGAAGACTTTGAGAGATATAAATTCTTAAAGGCCTGAGCATTCCTCTCCTTCCAAACCCACCACAAAAAATATGTAACCCAAATTTCCAAAAATTGTGAAGCTAAGGGGATGAAAATGGAGAGACTCATTGGATGACTAAGTCCTCCAAAGAATTCAAAAAAAATACAAGAAACTCTAATATCCTTGAAGAACAAATGGAAGACTTCAAGAGTAAAGGAACAACAAGAAAAAATATCAAAGGGAGATTCCATCGCACACTCACACAAGAAACACTTGTTCAGAATAATCAAAACCCACTTTTAGAGGTTGTTAAGGGTAAGACACTTGCCTTGGATGACTAACCAAAAAAATACACTAACCTTGGGAGTAAGACCTTTAATCCAAATATTTATCACAAGGAACCAAGGGTCCATACCATAATCTAGGCAAAGGTAAGTTGACTTAATAGAGAGAAGACCATCCTTTGTCTGCCACAAAATAATTTGGCTAGAATAACCCCCACCAAGGATCAGAAGCCATCTAATGGAGTCCAACAGGGATTTAAAATCCAATTTCTTAGCTTGAGGAAGATCAGGGAAGTCAAACAGTTTCCACTAAAGATGGCCATAATTTCCTATTTTACTAGTAAATAGGCTCAAGGTTTGAACTATGTTTGAATGATGTATTTTTACAATGCATGAACAAGAAGTAAAGTAGGCATGAATGTTCAAACAATTGATCCCTAAGCTACACAAATAAATTTTGTGTGTAGATTATTATTCAATCGTACTAACAATATTTCCAAATATGAAGCATCATGCACTTTATTAAGAAAAACTAAAATGTGTGTATCAAATACATAAATGTTCTTGGACACTCCAAGTTAGTAGTAAACCAAGTCCATTTAGCATATTCCACTAAAAATAAATAGTTACAATATTACAAGCTCAAATTTGAGATTTGTATAAAAATATTAGTACCTATGAGCTCAAGATAATACCTAGGGATCTAAATTTGAAGGTAGATGTGTTTATGTGTTATCCATATTGGCTATGAAATTTAATCTTACCATTGATATATGGAATAGGTATAAAGAACTAAATATAGTTTTAGGTATGTTATTATCGAAAACATAGATAAGTAGAAAATGTTTAGTAATAATAAGAAAATCATAGAATTGTGTTAAAACCTCAAATCCTAAACCTTTTTACTTTATTTTAATAGCTTATTTAGTGATAATTGGGCACACCTTTTGAATGTAATATTGACCCTAGATGATTAGGATTAGGGTTATATAGCTTAGATATTTTTTATGGATTAATATATTTCTTCATAATATTGTAGTATTAGGGTAGGCTAATTTATATTTATATCTTGCATTATAATCTTGTAGAATTATATTGTATTGGACTTTCTCATAACATAGGTTACCCCTTGAAGTGGTCTATAATACAATGTAAACTCTTTAGTATTATTAATATAATTATTTCTATTTATGTTCATTTGGAAAAAATGTGCTTCCCTTGTGAATTTATTTTTTATTTTATTTCATTCATGCAAGTAGAATTATTACAAGTATTAGACCTCAATATAAGGATGATTTTATTTTGGTAGTGATATTTCTATTTATAAAATTTATCCACAACCAAAATGCATTCATGTTGACAAAGCACTTAGATGTTTTACCCTTAGATTCTTTATGTTAGAAACATTGTATAAGGGGTTTTAAAATATTAAAGAAAAGTAATCATTACTGGCTAAGAACAATTTCCTATAAAGTGTCAAGTGAAGTGAGGGGTGATTTGACTCCAATATGTAGGTCTTAGACAATATTTTTACATAGTTACAAGATCCCATGTACTATAAAAAATATTGGATGATCCTTTATTAATAGTAATCAGTTAGCCCTGAGAAGGTACTTGCATCATACATCAAAGATGAATATGGTTATGGGAATGGTGAAATACATCATTTTTAATACCTTTTAAATATTAGGATTGATAATATCTGCAAACAAGATCAATATATATATGTGTCCAAAAACAAAACAAAACCTACTATACTACAAAAAATTAGGGTGGCATATAAATTAGGTGAAAGGAATTTAAATATAACTAATATAGCACGGGGAGCTTCAGGTTTAGCATATGTCCATGATGCAACTTTTCCTTGGGTTGCACCTTGGAAAATCATTTATCTTCAACTTCTTTATAAGTATTAGGGGATTTGAGCCCCTTCATTTTGTATTTTGAATGGAACTCTTGATCAAAATTCCCTTTTGTGATAGTATTTTCCTTTTGTGGTGAATTTTCATTACATTATCCAATGCCATGTAGGCTTGGACCTCATTTATTAATATCATCCATACAATATTATGAATCCTCTATATCGTATGCCTTAAGTGTTGCAAGCGTTACCAATTAAATCATAACCTACTAGCCAATTAGGATTCTAACTAGACAAACCACTAGTATGGCTAAGACCCAAAATAGTCATACCTTACAAATAAGTAATAATCCCCAACTACGAATGGACCAAATTCTAACAACATTAGGTTCTTATTCCCAAATAATTCCTCAAGCATGCATTGGTCAACTTCATCGTAGATCTAGCCAATAGGTGGATTTTTGAAATACATTAAACCCTCTAGACTAGGCTACATCTCAAGGATAATTGAATTTTTCAATCCAAATGCTAACACTATTCAATGATAGATACTACCATCAACATCTAATCAAAATAATATGTGGAATTGGTAAGTATTGTTTGGTCAAATGGGGATACAAGAAATCTGAAGTACTACTTCCATCTAGACAACTTATATAAAATCTATAACAAATTATGACTCCACCAAACTAAAAAATTCTTAACATGTTTGGAAAAATCCTATAATACTAGCTAATCTATAAGCCATACCAAACCCTAATTCCCAAGATTATATAAACATGCTACCTAGGAAAAATTAAAACCCATAATTTCAACCCCAATAGCATGTGATCTCTTAAAATACCTGGGAAATCCTATAACAACAATTATCCCAATATATTTTTCAACAATCAAATAAATGGTTACTATATATTTTTCTAATTAAATTACATATAAAATCATCTTCAAGAGAACATCTATGATTACATTATAAGTTTCATCATAACATTATACCTAATACCATCAAATATTTGACCATCATATGAGCAAGTATTTCCCTATTATATCAAAGAAATTCAACTATATTTAGTCTTGATTATTTACAATTCTAATCATGCCACCATGTTTAGATACTTCAATTAAGAATCTCAAGAAAAATATGTTATCAAAGTCAATAAGTTATGATCTACCCTAATACAAACCAAACTCCATAGATCTAAGGACCTCCATCCATGCTAACAATCCCAAATGTTTAAATGATCTAATTGTCATTGAATAATCCTACTTACCCATAGATAAATATTCCATATATAGTGACCTTTCCTAGGAAAATTACCCCTACATATATTACTTTCCATTCTTAATTACCATCCTTAGTAACTCCAACATAGCATACTAATTTAAATAATGCCTCTTCATATCAAAATTAGAGTGGTGAAAGAAAAATGAGATGATAGAAATGAAAAAAATGCTAGGGAATAATACTAACATAGAAAAGAGACATAGCAATGGTTATGAATTGATTAATGGATGGTAGAAATCAAGTTAGCAATAGTAAAAAACATCATATTCTACCAAAGACCAAGTTTATAGTCAAACCATGAACCAAGTAAGCAATAAAGAAAACAACAATAATGTTAATCTAAATTCAGAATTCAAAACCTTTTGGTGCTTTTATTAGAGTGTGAGGCATAATCTAACATAATGTATCATGGCCATAAGACACACTTAAAAAAAAAATTATGGCCAACAATACCAAGCATGATAGTTTGTGATATTAAGATATACAACTCTAGTAACAAATCAAGCACCTATGGTGAATCAATTGAAATATTAGCCATCTATTTTAGCAAATACAATAAGAATAGTTTAGCAATTAGTCTTAGCTCTACCTAATATAAAAAATTTAGTATTTTTTAATTTGATAGCTCTGAGGATGACAATAATTTTCCTTTTGAAGATTAATAAGTGTGAGTTTATTGGAAATAAGGAGTTGGATAAAATATTAATAGGAGGGCTATTGTCAAGTAATCTATGGATTCTCAAGAAACCTTAAAAAAGCAAGTTGATCCTAGTATGAACACCATAAAATCAATAAGTATATTACCACCCTTGTATCTAAAATATAATGAACAAATGATGTCTAATCAACTTATTGCATAAAATAAGGGTGAAGAAAATACACTAACTATAGCTTTGTAGGCCAACGATACATAAAAATTAGAGTTTGAAGATTAAAAATTTGTGATAATGGATGATAAACAAAAAAGAAAGGAGAAATTACAAAGAAAATACAAAAACCATATAAGGTATCCATCCTTGACCAATGGGAGATGTGCAAACACAATGCCACAATAGAAAAAATTTATTCCATATTGTGAAAGTAGTACTATAAAATTTAGATTCAACATAATTGAAGAGATAAACAAGACCATAGCTAAGTTCATCATGCTAGAAGCATTAACCTTATCAGTAAAAATGGATATCCTTTAAGAAGCTTCTAAAGAGCAAGAAACGAGTTATTCCAAGGCAAAAGATATAGTACAATAACAAACACAAATAAATCTAGTTGAATGGTATAATTTAATAGTAAAATATTTAGTAGATTCTTAGGTGAACATGACATATATTTTAATAAATTGTAATTCCAAAGCATTCAAGTCAATGTCATTTTATGTCACTCTAAAATAGAAGATTATCTACTAATGACTTTTATTATAGATTCATGGGTATTATGACTATAATGCCTAAATTTATGTGAAGAAATAGGATTACCATACACTAAGACTGTTAGGAAATCCATTCAAATAGATAAAACAAGGGTAAATTCTAGAGGGCTATTGAAATATTTGATAATTACAATAACAAAACATCTAGAATTAGTAGTCATCCATGAAGTCATTGGGGGATACTCCTTTATTTTAGAATGTTTTTATCACAACAACATTCAAATAAGTTGGGAGGTGATGGGTACTTAAATATGGATTAATATTAAAGAACCCAAGGATGCCAATATCATAATGATTGATAATGAATCCCATGTAACCACCCATTACATAAATTTGATGATGATGGTATTGTCAACTAGAATGAGCTTTTGGAGTTTGTAAATGAAGAACCAAATAAAGGGTTGGTTTTTGAGCTAGATATTATCATTAGAGTTCTACAAGAAGATGAAGGATCAAGGATGACGTATGGATAAATCAAAATATGGAATTATTTAATATGTGAATAACCTACCATAATTTTATATTTTACTAGTAAATAGGCTCAAGATTTGAACTATGTGGTAATGATGCATTTTTACATTGCATAAACAAGGAGTAAAGTAGACATCAATGTTGAAATAATTGATCCCTAAGGTCCAAAAATTTATTTTTCTTGTAGATTATTATTCAATTGTTCTAACAATATTTTTAAATATGAAGCATCATGCACTTTATTAAGAAAATCCGAAACATAGGTATCAAATACATAAATATTATTGGAAAATACAAGTTAGTAATAAACCATGTCCATTTAGTGTGTTCCACCAAAATAAATATTTATAGTATTACAAGCATAGATGTTAGATTTGTGTAACAATTTTAGTATGTGTGACCTCATGACAATACCTAGGGAACTAAATTTCAAGGTAGATGTGTTATCCACCTTGGCTATGAAATTTAACGTTACCATTGATATATGCAATAGGTCTAAATAGGTAAATATAATTTTAAGCATGTTATCCTCGATAACATAGATCAATAGAAACCATTCAATAATAATGATAAAACATAGAATTGTGTTAGGACCTCAAATCCTAACCCTTTTTATTTTATTGTAATAACTTATTTAGTGATAAGTGGGCACACCTTTTGTATGTATAATTGACCCTAGATCATTAGGCTTAGGGTTAGATAACTTAGATAAATTTTATGGATTAATTTATTTCTTGATAATCTTGTAGAAATACGGTAGGCTAAGTTATATTTATATATTGTATTATAAGAGAGGCAAAGATATCCTTAAGAATAATATTGTATTGACCTTTCTTATAAGTTCATAACATAGGTTACCCCTTGAAGCGGTCTATAATATAGTGCAAACTCTTTAGTATTATTATGAAAATTATTGCTATTTATGTTTATTTAAAAAAAATGTGCTTCCCTTGTGAGTTTATTTGTGATTTTATTTAATTCATGCAAGTATAAATATTACAAGTTTTAGAGATCAATCTAGTGATGATTTTATTGTGGTATTAACATTTCTATTTCTAAATATTTTCTCCATGACTGTAATGCATCTATGTTGGCAATAAGTTTTTTTGTATTTTGATTCAATCATAACTCTTATAAGTTTCAATTTGTTTTTTAGCCATCCAAAGCACTCAAATATTTTTACATTATATTCTTTAGTTTATAAACCTTATGTTAGGTGTTTGAAAATATCATGAAAAAGTTGTTATTACTAGCTAATATCGACTTCCCATAAAGTGTCTAATGAAGGGATGGGTGATTTAACTCTAATATGTAGGTTGTAGATAACATTTATACACAATTACAAGATCTCATGTTCTATAAAAAATATAGGAAAACCCCTTAGGAATAGGATAATATTTTTTCCATAGGATAATTTTTTTCATTTACATTTTATGGTGCACTAATAAGCAGTTAGCTCTAAGAAAGTACTACATTGTACCTCACAGATGAGTAGTGTGGCTATGGGATTTGTGAAATACATCATAGTTAGTAGCTTGAGATATTATGCTAGATGTTATCTTCAAACAATATCAAAATATTTGCGAGGCCACAATCCAAAAAAATCCTATCCTATTACACCAAAACAAATACTACCAAAACAAATACTACAATGACTTTTGGGTATATTGAGAGCAATTTGAAAGATTCTATAATTTTTACCTAGATAGAAAGCATGTTTGCATAAACAATTTTAAGAATCAAGTAACAATTATAGGGTAAAAGCAATAGAGGAACTATAAAAAAACACCTTGAGTTTCTAGAATTGGGCAATTTCTATAGGGTAGAAGCAACAAAGGCATAGCCAAAATATTCAAGGGTTACAATGCTTTTTGAAAGGCTACTAAGTAGTAGATAAAACATTATAGGCCAATATATCATAAAACATGATAAATTTATCGATTTTAACAAAATGGATTACCAAAAAAGGGTGTAGTAGTTGAGGTTCAAAGCCACATGTGACAAAATATATCATTTTGAGACCAATATCATTATGATCATCTTGTAACATTAATTATTTTGATATATAGTGTTGAAAATTATTTTTTTGGCTACTAAAATTTTAAATTTTGGTTAGGTGCATTATGAAAACATTTTAGCATTGATCATTTTGGTATATAATGTTGGATAGTATTACATTATTTGTTACATGCAAATATAAACCCATGGTACCTTTATCATACAAATGTAAATATGTAATAGATTAGGATTTGTGTTTATATTTGAGGTGAGTGATTTAAATTTTCCCTTTATGTAAGTGTCTATTTGTAGGATATGGACAAGTGTCATGTAAGTATGTAATGTGCAAGATATGAATAAGTGTCATGTAAGTAAGAGTGCAAGCGTGTATTGATATAAACTACACAAGTGCCATGTATATAAGTGTGCATACATGTAATGTGATGATGTGCACAAGTGTCTTATGTTAGGAGTGAATGTAGGAGAGTAAGAGTTATGTAGAAGTATGCAAGTGTTATAGAGTTAAAGTATGCATGTTAGAAGATAGTGAAGAGTATAGTATACAAGTGGCAAGATGAGAAGCCAAAGGTCAATAGTAGGAAAGGTTGCACCTCCTAGATGTGTGAGGAGTGTAATAGATAAGTATTGAAGAGTCACCTTCTATTCCTATATTATGGATACAATGCTCCATACAATGTAATTAGGAAAATAGTTTGTAACAATCACCATAACAAGCATTGATAATAAAACTTATATATATATATATATATATATATATATATATATATATATATATATATATATATATATATATATATTGTTGGAAATTTGAGTTAATTTGAGGTATTTTATGTTGTCATTGATGTCACATGGATCATTGATGTCACATTGAGTTTTGGTGGCAAAAGCACTTCATAGATAATCATCTATGATATTTTGGAGAGCATGGATATATACAGGGTTTTTATGAAAACCAAGGCAGGCAAAATAAAAGGTTTTATTTAAAACCATGGTGGGCTTATGTGGAAAGGGCTTTTCTTAAAAGCCAAGGTGGAATTTTGTTTCATCGAAAAAGGACCTCCGGTGATGAAGATATTAAAGTTTAAAGTTTAAGTTTAAATTAATGGAGGGCCGACCTATGTGCAATTAATGGAGGTTGGCATATATATATATATGTAAAGGTTTCAATTTATTTTGGAAATGTGGCATATTATATATCGTCGAAAAGCTTATTTCGAGGGCTATTTGACTAACTTATTTAGAAGGAGAAATAAGGTGTGTGTAAAGAGATATTTCTGATTTTGCAAAGGGGTTCCAAAAGTGAAGTTTGCCTTGTTCTTTTTCAAGAGGATTAATTCTTTCATGAGGTGACAAGGTATGCAATATTGTGATTTATTTTATTTTATGGTATAAGTGGTTTTGGGAGTGAAAAGGTTATGCAATGTTTTGATTTATTTTATTTTATGGTACAAGTGGTTTTAGGAGAGATAAGGAAGTTGTGCAATTAAAGGCCTTGGTGATGATTATTGAAAAGTGGAGTAATGTTGATTATTTTGTGATCTACTAACCCTTGTGAAGATTGGCAAAAGAATTTTGTGATTGTGGCAGATTTACAAAGAGGTTTTTTCATCTTCATAAAAGGTATGGGCACATTCTCCTATTGATTGTTTATGGTGGTTGATTTCTGAAATATCATTGGAGGGAAAAGGATTGTTTGTGGTTTCCTTTTCGAAAGTGGTTGGTTGAATGCTTCAAGGTTTTCTGAATTGAGAGTTGTGTCTAAACCTTGTTTGATAAGCATAGTTGTTGAAGCCCATTGGTTGTGAAATAACTTGAGTTAGAAAAGAACATGAGTATCATTGTTATGTGAGATTTGTGGTTGAGCATTGTTGGAAACATTTGAGTTGGTTGATACATACTTGGACTAGGGTTGTGTGAGAAAGAGTTGTCCCTTGTGGTGATTGGTTGAGTTGAGTTGATTGAGCCTAGTCAAGTGATGTGTGAAGTGATTGTTCAAGTTCTATGAAACAAACTATTCCATATTCTATGTTGAGTTGAGATTAAGGTTAGAACATATTGAGTCTCTAACAATTCTCTTTATGGTTCTATAAGACTTGAGTTGAGTTGAGATTGATTTGAGTTGAGAGTGAGTTTAGAACATATTGAGTCTCTAACAATTCTCTTTATGCTTCTATGAGTTGAGTTGAGATTGATTTGGGTTGAGAGTGAGATTAGAACATATTGAGTCTCTAACAAATTCTCTTTATGCTTCTATGAAGTTAATTTGAGTTGAGATTGCCATTCATTGTTGAGTTCATTTTGAGTACTACTTGAGCATGATTGATTGAGCCTTTGAGAAGGCCTTTGGGACAGATTTGAGGATAGTGTTGGGATAGATTTGAGGATAATTTTTGGACAAGTTCTTGGTGAGCTTGCTAGAGTATATTTGGGCAAGTTCTTGGTGAGCTTGCTAGAGCATATTTGGGCAAGTTCTTGGTGAGCTTGCTAGAGCATATTTGGGCAAGTTCTTGGTGAGCTTGTTAGTAGATTTGACAAGTTCTGTGTGAGCTTGTTAAAGGTTCTGTGTGAGCCTATTGAGCAGGTTCTTAGTGAGCCTATTGATAGAGCTTTGGAGGTGATAGAGTATAGAGGATAGAGTCTCAGTGGATAGAGATCCATCAACCAGCACAGTTGAAGATAGATCTGAGTGAGGAGTCTTCAAGTGGAGAGAGGTCCACCAGTTAGTGCAGTAGAGAGACAGAGTCTTCTAGAAGATCACATAGCCAGAGCAGAAGGGGAAAGAGTTCTCCTATGGAAGAGATCCATGAACTTGAGATTAGGGGATCAACATCTCCTTTGGATAGAGATCCATAAACATTGTAATTGGGAGTGATTCCCAAAGATATTGATTGAGAAAGTTTTAGTAAAATATTTTCTCCGTGGAGTACCTCACATTGGGGGAACCACGTTAAATCTTGTGTCTCAATTGTGTGTGGTGACTTGTGCTCTTGCTTACTACTGCTATCTGAGTTATTAATGCACACTGCTATATTTGGTTATTGCAATTAAGGACATTAATTGATATTGGTTTGGAAAGAAAGTAAAAAGTGGTCTTATACTGTTCACCCCCCTCTCAGTATAAGCTTGTGTTCTTCAATTGGTATCATAGTGGGTTCCTTCGAAAAGGCTAACAACTTGAGGGCAGATTCTACAAAGAACACAGATGGCTTCATAGAAAGGATTATCTTCAAATAAGGCTCCATTGTTTGATGGTAACAATTATGCTTTCTAGAGCATGAGGATGAAGAACTACTTGATATCACAAGGATATGAGGTATGGCAAATGGTTGAAAAAGAGTATAAGGTTGAAGGTGATCCCGAGGAAGATAAGACTACCAGGAAATTGGTTGAGATCAATGCAAGAGCAATGAATTGTATTTTGAGTGGGCTACGTGAGATAGATTTTGCAAAGGTCATGGTATGTACTTCAGCTAATGAGATGTGGACCAAGTTGAGGAATACTTATGAAGGAGATTCCAAGGTAAAGTTGGCAAAACTACAAACTCATAGAAAAATATTTGAGGAATTGAAAATGGAAGATTCTGAAGATATTGCAAAGTTCTTACTTCGAGTTGATGAGATTACTAACACTATGAGAGGCCTAGGTTTTGAGATGAAAGAATCAGAAAGTTACTCAAAAGGTTTTGAGATCACTTCCCATGAAATATGATGCAAAGGTTTCAACAATAGAAGAAACAATGGATATCAACAAGTTAACAATGGAAGAATTGCAAGGTACTCTCACAACTTATGAGATGAGGGTAAGTAAGCATCAAGCTCCAATAAAAGAGATTGCATTCAAGGCTTCAGAAAAAGAGAAAGGGAAAGTTTCAAAAATAGATAGAGTTTTAGAAAATGATGAGGAAGCTAACTTCATCAAAAGGAATAAGGACTCAAGGAATTTTAGAGATATAAGGAAAGTCAGGTGCTACAAGTGTGGTGATCTTGGTCACTATGCATACAAGTGTCCACATGAAGAAATCAGTGATGATGAAAAATAGGGTCATAGAAGAAAAGAAGATGGAAAGCATAAGCATGACAAAGATGACAGATTCAAGCAAAACAGGTATGAGAAGAAGAAAATTTTTGTAAGGCAAAGAAATCTTACTACATTGTAGAAGCAAGTGATAGTTCAGATTACAATGATAAAGATCAGTCAGATGAAGAAGAATGTACATTCTTTGGAATAAGTGAAGAAAAGCAAGAACACCTATTCCTAGGTATTGAAGTTAAAGAAGAGGATGTGCCTATTGAAGAAAGACATGAAGAGCTTGCCATAGCCATTGAGCAAGCAGATAGGTACAAGAAAGGTCTAAGGATACTAAAATGCTTCATATGTGGAGATTTTGGGCATATAGATGATGATTGCACATACTACAACAATTACAACAAGGAAAGTGTATTTGAAAAAGAAAGCAACAGTTCTAGTGACAATTCTAGCAATAGTGAAAATAAAGAAGTCTCATTTTTGGTAATAGAAAAGGAAGAGGATGAGCCAAGTAAACAAAAATCAGAAATCAAAAGGTTAAAAGAAGAATACAGGAATCTTGAAAACAAGATTCGAACAGATGTCAAAATCAGAGAAGAACTACTTCAAACAATCAGTAATCTCAGAGAAGAGCTTCAAAATGCAAAAAGGATAGAAGAGAGGATGAATGAAGAACTAAGGGTAACAACGACAAGACATGATACATTAGATGAAAAGATTCAAAAAGGAGTGGAAACTTATTTTAAGGTTGTATCTTACTTCCAAGAAAAGTCACACTCAAAAGGAAAGGAAGTTCTAAAAGATGAAAGCAAGGAAGCACCTAAGATTTGTGAGGAAAGTTCCAAAGTTCCTATGGCTCCAAATATTCAGTTTGGTTCTTGTTTTGAGATAGGTGAATCAAGCTCAAAGGGAAAAGAAATTCTTGAAGAGAAAGGCAAGGAAGAGGTTTTAGATGCTACAAAGAAGGTTCAAGAATGCAATGCACAAGTTGAAGATGATCATAAGGATAATGGTCAAGAAAGGTATGAGGAACCAAGGCATGAACAAAGGGCTTTTCAAGGATATTGTTTTTCTTGTAATGGATTTGGACACAGGGCTATACATTGCAGGATCCATGGATCAAAGAAGTTTGATTTTTCTAGAAGAAACTTCAAGGGAAGAAGGTATGGTTTTCAGGGACATTGCTTCTCATGCAACAGGATTGGTCATAGAGCTTTTCAGTGCAAAGGAAATGAGCAACATGGTTTTGGTTTTAGAGCTACACAATTCAGAAGTCATGGTTATAATGGTCATGAAAATAGAGCTTCACAATACAGGGTTCAGGAAAGGAATGGATATGGAAATTATTTTAAGAATAATTTTAGGACATGGGCACCATCCAAAGGCTACAATATCAAGTGTTTTAATTGCAATAACTTTGGGCATATTGCAAGATGGTGTAGGACTCAATTCCAAATAGGTTCAAGGCAAGAAGGTCAAATAGGTTCTAGATAAGAAGATCAAGTAATTCATCAAGAGAAGGATATCAGAAAAACATGGAAGGAAGTTGATAGAGGAAAGAATCAATGTAATATGGGAGTAAAGGTACTCCCACCCCAAAATTAATCACCTCAAGAGAGAAGGTGGTGAGGGGGCTATGCTTAAGAGTCATATATTTTAGCCCCATAGGTGTCCCTTTTGCCATTGATGTCAAAGGGGGAGAGATTTGAGTAAGGGGGAGCAGCCTCCAAAGAGAGTATTGAGTCAGGGGAGCAACTTTGATTCTCAGAGATGGTTTTTGTAGTGATTGTGGTGTTTGCATTAGAGGTGTTGCCATCAATGACAAAGGGGGAGATTGTTGGAAATTTGAGTTAATTTGAGGTATTTTATGTTGTCATTGATGTCACATGGATCATATTTGGTTTTGGTGGCAAAAGCACTTCATAGATAATCATCTATGATATTTTGGAGAGCATGGATATATACAGGGTTTTTATGAAAACCAAGGCAGGCAAAATAAAAGGTTTTATTTAAAACCATGGTGGGCTTATGTGGAAAGGGCTTTTCTTAAAAGCCAAGGTGGAATTTTGTTTCATCGAAAAAGGACCTCCGGTGATGAAGATATTAAAGTTTAAAGTTTAAGTTTAAATTAATGGAGGGCCGACCTATGTGCAATTAATGGAGGTTGGCATTTATATATATATATATATGTAAAGGTTTCAATTTATTTTGGAAATGTGGCATATTATATATCGTCGAAAAGCTTATTTCGAGGGCTATTTGACTAACTTATTTAGAAGGAGAAATAAGGTGTGTGTAAAGAGATATTTCTGATTTTGCAAAGGGGTTCCAAAAGTGAAGTTTGCCTTGTTCTTTTTCAAGAGGATTAATTCTTTCATGAGGTGACAAGGTATGCAATATTGTGATTTATTTTATTTTATGGTATAAGTGGTTTTGGGAGTGAAAATGTTATGCAATGTTTTGATTTATTTTATTTTATGGTACAAGTGGTTTTAGGAGAGATAAGGAAGTTGTGCAATTAAAGGCCTTGGTGATGATTATTGAAAAGTGGAGTAATGTTGATTATTTTGTGATCTACTAACCCTTGTGAAGATTGGCAAAAGAATTTTGTGATTGTGGCAGATTTACAAAGAGGTTTTTTCATCTTCATAAAAGGTATGGGCACATTCTCCTATTGATTGTTTATGGTGGTTGATTTCTGAAATATCATTGGAGGGAAAAGGATTGTTTGTGGTTTCCTTTTCGAAAGTGGTTGGTTGAATGCTTCAAGGTTTTCTGAATTGAGAGTTGTGTCTAAACCTTGTTTGATAAGCATAGTTGTTGAAGCCCATTGGTTGTGAAAGAACTTGAGTTAGAAAAGAACATGAGTATCATTGTTATGTGAGATTTGTGGTTGAGCATTGTTGGAAACATTTGAGTTGGTTGATACATACTTGGACTAGGGTTGTGTGAGAGAGAGTTGTCCCTTGTGATGATTGGTTGAGTTGAGTTGATTGAGCCTAGTCAAGTGATGTGTGAAGTGATTGTTCAAGTTCTATGAAATAAACTATTCCATCATTCTATGTTGAGTTGAGAGTGAGATTAGAACATATTGAGTCTCTAACAATTCTCTTTATGCTTCTATGAGTTGATTTGAATTGAGTTGAGATTGATTTGAGTTGAGAGTGAGTTTAGAACATATTGAGTCTCTAACAATTCTCTTTATGCTTCTATGAGTTGAGTTGAGATTGATTTGGGTTGAGAGTGATATTAGAACATATTGAGTCTCTAACAATTCTCTTTATGCTTCTATGAAGTTAATTTGAGTTGAGATTGCCATTCATTGTTGAGTTCATTTTGAGTACTACTTGAGCATGATTGATTGAGCCTTTGAGAAGGCCTTTGGGATAGATTTGAGGATAGTGTTGGGAGATTTGAGGATAGTTTTTGTAGATTTGTGGAAAGTTCTTGGTGAGCTTGCTAGAGCAGATTTGGGCAAGTTCTTGGTGAGCTTGCTAGAGCATATTTGGGCAAGTTCTTGGTGAGCTTGCTAGAGAATATTTGGGCAAGTTCTTGGTGAGCTTGCTAGAATTTGATAAGTTCTGTGTGAGCTTGTTAAGGTTCTGTGTGAGCCTATTGAGCAGGTTCTTAGTGAGCCTATTGATAGAGCTTTGGAGGTGATAGAGTATAGAGGACAGAGTCTCAGTGGATAGAGATCCAATAGCCAACATAGTTGAAGATAGATCTGAGTGAGGAGTCTTCAAGTGGAGAGAGGTCCACCAGTTAGTGCAGCAGAGAGACATAGTCTTCTAGAAGATCACATAGCCAGAGCAGAAGGGGAAAGAGTTCTCCTATGGAAGAGATCCATGAACTTGAGATTAGGGGATCAACATCTCCTTTGGACAGAGATCCATAAACATTGTAATTGGGAGTGATTCCCAAAGAGATTGATTGAGAAAGTTTTAGTAAAATATTTTCTCCATGGAGTACCTCACATTGGGGGAACCACGTTAAATCTTGTGTCTCAATTGTGTGTGGTGACTTGTGCTCTTGCTTACTACTGCTATCTGAGTTATTAATGCACACTGCTATATTTGGTTATTGCAATTAAGGACATTAATTGATATTGGTTTGGAAAGAAAGTAAAAAGTGGTCTTATACTGTTCACCCCCCTCTCGGTATATATATATATATATATATATATATATATATATATATATATATATATATATATATATATATATATATATATATATATATACTCTAAGCAATTTTATTGTAAGTATTTTCATGCTATTACATGATTGATTTTTGGCCATTTACAATCATATTTGAATACATGTTGAATGTTATTATAGTTATATTGGACAATTTATATATTTAATTCTACTCTCGATTATTCATATTAAGACCTAAGATATTGTTCCTTAGTTATGTTAGATATTGAGATAGTTTGTCTTAAAATCCAATAGTGGTATTAGAGCTACTACTTAAATTTATCTATTTTTAATAGAATCATATTTTGAGCCACCATAATATTTGGAGTCTTTCCACTTTAAATGTAGTGAGGTCTTGGACTCTAATTTATAGGTCTAATTGCATAAAGATTAAGAGGACAATTAAAAGTCACCTTGATTTGAATGCTAGGGTCTATCCACTTGGTTCAACGAAAACCAATAAAGACAAGGACTCAACTAGAATATATGAAGGGCCAACTCAAAATAAAGTTGGATGTGAAGGGAAATTCAAAGTCACCTTGATAATAGTCAGATTATATAGAAAATAGAAGTATCATATTATTCTTAGGTTTTATCTAAGATATCATAGAGTTTAGAAGCATAAAAGCTTCCATAAGATTGAGAAGCATCATAGATTCCATTGAATAGAGAATCATCATAGCTTCCATAGAATTGAGAAGTAATATAAGCTTCCAAAGATCAAAAGGATATAAGATAACTCAGATAAAATTCAAAGTATAGAAAAAATAATAAAATTGTAACTTTTTACTAATATTGAAATATTAGTTTGCAGCTAAGATTACTTAAAACAAGAACAACATTCAAATTGAACATTAAATCAAGTTGCAGTAAAGATAGAACATAAAAGAGTATAGAAGACAACACCATGATAACACTCAAGTATAAAGCAAATGTGTCCAATCAAGGAAGGGCCCGAGTGAAGAGGTGTTGAAGCATAGAGCAATAGAGCTTCTCAAGTATAGAGTAACAAAGATGCCCAAGCATAAAATAGTGGAGGTGCTCGATTATAGAGCAACAAATATGCCCAAGCATAGATAAGTGGAGGTGCTCGAGTATAGAATGAGAATCCAAGCATAGAGCAAGTAGAAAAATATAGAGAAATCTCTCGATAAGCACTCAGTATAGTGAAAACACTTGAATATAAGGGAAGCACTTAGCAAGCATTAAAGTATAGTGGAAGCACTTAGGAAGTGCCCTATATTTCAAACCAAGTGCCCATATAATACAATAACAACACTCAAATAAGTGCTAGTGTAATCTAGAAAAAGCGGCCATTGAATAGAATTTGAGTTATCATATGAGGACAAGGTAGTCTAGAGTAGGAAGCATGGGTGAGAGAGTCCAATATTTAGCAGTCTATAGTAGCCAACATAGTCAAGAGAGGCCAATTTATAGTTTATAGAGGAGAGCAAAGACAACATGGCTGAGAGAGGCCAATAGTTAGCTAGTAGAGAAGGTGCAAAGCAAGCATGGCCTAGAAATGCCAACATTGCCTATTGGTGAAGACACAATTAATAGAGAGCAACCTATGAACAAATAGGCTGGTAAAGCTAAGCTTCTATCCCGGGAAGCTAATCTAATGTAGTTGAGTGAGAGAAAAAGTATACTAGATGAGACCATCAAAATATTCAACTATAACTTTTAGGAAGGCTTTCATAGAAACAATAAGAAAAATATTAAGCCAAGCTTTCAAGAAATCAAATACTGAAGAAAATCTATTGAACTTGAAAATGAATGACCCATAGAGGTGTCTATTTGAACATTTTCTCAAACAACATTGAAGGTTGTTGAATGCATTGGAAAGAATATTTCTTGCCCATAATAGTAATACATGCAACATGTTTCATAACGTCTATCACTAGAGGCATTAATCAAGTGGAAGTGTTTATTTAGCAAGTTGAAATATTTTGTCAAGTGGAGACTAAGGTAAGTAACATTATCTTAATTAAATGCATAATTAAAGTTATAAGCAAGAAGGTTATTTAAGTTTTTAATATTAGGAACTTTAATTCTTAAATGGGAGTTATAAGGATTTAAACTATAATTTGAAATTAATATTTCAAATTTTTTATTTTTTATTTTTTATTTTTTAATAGTTATTAAATTATGGAGTGATAAGGTTTTCTACTTCAAATAGAATTTAAGTTTTTTGAATTTAAAATTGGTTTTTAAAGTTTGAAGAGTTTGAAGGAAAATTTGAAGATTTGAGTTTTTAGAAGATTTGAAGAGTTAGTAGATTTTAAATTTTGATTTGAAGTTTTTTGAAGATTTAAAATTTAGGGAAAATTTTGAAATTTGATTTTTTTTTTTTGCAAATTTAATTTATTATCTAGAAAAAAGGTTTTCTACTTCAAAGGATTTGAAAATTTAGAAAATTTTAAATTTGCAAATTTATTGTTTGGGATATTATTTGAAACTTTAATAAAAGTTTTTGAAATTACAATTTTGGGTTAAAAAGAATTCAACTTCAAAAAAATCAATATGGATAAATAGAAATGGAAAATAGGAACATTACATCATAGGATACATTATCAAAGTACAATACCATACCATATGAGACATATTTCAAAATCAAAATTTGTATCAAAAATAATATTTTGAGTTCAAAGGGTAAAATCATAAAAATTCTCATAAAAAATGTGAAATAATATCATGTGAATATCATCAAAAAATAAAAAGAGAAAAATATGTTTGGTATATATATTTATGTGATAGTCATCACATGACTAGTCATCACATGACTAGGTGGTACGGTCTCGTAGTGGTGGTAACATGTGGAGGAAGCTTGAAGATGAGGTGTGTCCTCATTGGTCCACATCCAATACTACCCACCATCATCCTAATCATCACTTTCTCAACTCTACTTCTAATTTCAAAGACCAATGCTAGCTCCACACTCTACTCTTGCTACCTTCTTTTTTGATAAACAATCGATTAGTAAACCAAATCATCCTTGGGCATGGTATGGCTTATGTGGTAAGATATTTTATGGTATACCAGACCAATAAATGGTTTAGGATGAGCACTTGGTCCAAGAGAGGTGTCATGAACCCATCCTGGCTGTTGGAAGAGATTTTTTTAATCAAGCCTATGCATTAGGGAACTAGAGAAAATATGAAGTGAACTAGAAGTTGAGTTATGCTTGTGTCGAGAGCATTTTTGTGTGTAGGAGGATGGATTTGATTGAACCTGAGCACTTGCAACTATACCTTATGGTTGAGGATATCATGGCTTCCCATAATTTATTAAATTTCATAAGAAATTTAATGGACATGACCTTGAGATTTTAGAGGAGTTCATGTAGACTTGGGATAGTGGCACAGTGTCCCTGAAGGGACTCACTTTTTTAGTTACTATCGACTTGTTGGCTGATATTATGAAGCTTCCAATGATGGGGAGATTATCCACAGGGATAAGAACTCGATGGCAGTAAAGTTGGTTTATTTCCACAACAAAGGGAAATTATTGTCTAAAAAGGATAATGGGTTCATATGGAAGGATATCCCTCCATTATGGAATCGGGTCCTTGTGCCAATTATGCAATACTTGATAGTGTATGAACCTTCCTCCCCTCTCTGTAGCTTCCGCATGGTGTTCTTGAAATTTATTAAGGATGTGAAGTTTATCAACATACTGGAGTACCTATTTTTTTGTATGGGAATTTTTGTTGATAGTGTTCACAAGAAAAAATCTACTTACCCTACGCACAGGGTCTCCACCTGATCATGTACAACTATATCAACTAAAACCCAAACCAAAGGATCATTAAAGCTGGTAGATCGACAACTATCCTTGAGACCATCCTAGGCTCACCTCTATTATTGATGGAAGCTACCCTTGAAGGTTCAATAATTGAAATTGATAATGATTCCCTTAGTAGGAAGGGCAAGAAAAAAATATTTATAAGGTCGTAATCAAATCCTATTAGATGCTTGGCTCATGTTAAGAATGCAAGCGAGAAAGGTAAGAATATTTCTATAATTGAGAGTGCCTCCCCTACTCGCAATATGTAGAAGACCATGGTAAGGTCATCCCTGGGGTCTCGTTATGCTCAGTAAGTAGAAGACGTTGACCAGATTACTGATCTAGAAGATATTATCTCACTACCGATGTCAATGCTCCTAAGAGAAACAAAGATTATTCATTAGATGAAGGTCCAAAAATTTGATAACTTAGGTAAGGATGATCCCAAGGACAATGATGATGAATACTTCATCTCGAAAGGACGTGGTGTGATCGACCCTTGTTGGTCTATCCATTTTTGTATGTAGTTTAAATATTTTTTTTCCTTTGTTTCCTATAGGCCGTAACCACTCTACTTCTCTTTGTTTCAGTCTTGTGGCCACCAATGATGGCCCCTTTTTTACTGGCACCATATTGGGTTGATCCTTCATGGGATATTCTCTACAACTTGTAAAAATATTTTGGCTACATTTCAAAACCTGCTATCAATCAAAGAAAATGTGACTAGAGATTTACATTGGTTTGAATAATTGGAAATCAAAAATAGTATTTCACTAAAAACTTTAGATGATAAGATTTTAAAAGTTAAAGGAATTGGAAGAGTAATACCTAGCATGTCATTTTCAAATTTTGCTCTAGAAAATGTTTTATATGTTCCTATATTATCAACTAATCTTATCTCAATTGCTCAATTAGTTGAAAAAGGAAGAACAATGGAATTCAAACATAAAAATGAACATAGAAAATACATTATAAAGAATCAAATCAAAATTAAAGCTATAGGGTCAATCAAGAATGGAATATTTGCATTAGATACAATGGGATTCTCTCAAGAAATCATTGAACATTTTTTACCTCATGATCAGATTAATGATAAGATGCTTGATTTTTCAAAATACAAGAAATAGGAAATTGGATCAGGCATAGTCCAAGATTACCTTACAAATATTACAAACATGAGCAATGGATGAATTCAAAATGCAATATGATAAACAATATTTGATATCAACAAAAGATCTGGCACATGAAGATATAAGACTGAATATGAAGATGAATATTGAAGAATAAATTCTTCAATAACCAAATAATGTAATATAAGGGGATGTTAGAGAATATTACATTATTTAGTACATGCAAATGTACCCCCATGGTACCTTTATGGTACAAATATAAATATGCAATATATTAGGGTTTGAGTTCATAGTTTAGGTGAATCATTTATATTTTCTCTTTATATAAGTATCTATGCACAAGATATGCACAAGTGTCATGTAAGTGTTTAATGTGCAAGATATGCATAAGTATCATATAAGTAAGAGTGCAAGCATGTATTGAGATAAATTGCACCAGTGTCATGTATGTAAGTGTGCAAATATGTAACAGAAGGATGTGCACAAGTATCTTGTATTAGGAGTGCATGTGGAAGAGTAATATTCATGTAGAAGTAAGCAAGTGTTATAGAGTTAAAGTATGCATGTAAGAAGAGAGTGAAGATTCTAGTATACAAGTGGCAATATGAGAAGCTAAATGTCAAGAATATGAAAGGTTGCAACTCCCAGATGTGTGAGCAGTTCAATAGAAAAGTCAAGCATTAAAGAGTAGCCTTCTATGTCTAAATTATAGATAAAAATCTCCATATGATGTATTGGGGAAATGGTTTGTAACAATCACCATAACAAACATTGATAATAAATCTTGTATACAAATTCTAAGCAATTTTATTGTAAGTATTTTCATGTTATTACATGATTTATTTTTGGCCATTTACATTTATATTTTATATTATAGTGAATTCTATTATAAATATATTGGCTAGTTTATATATTTAATTGCTCATATATTTAATTCTACTCTTGATTATTGATATTAAGACACAATATATTATGTCTTAGTTATATTGGATCCTGAGATAGTTTGGCTTAAAATCCAATATATAACATCCACACCACATTCTAGACACTTGGTTTTCCATAAAATGGTTGTATAGTAGTGATCACTAGACATTAATTTAAAAAGTTGGGTGAAGAGGTGAAGGACTTATAAGAAAGGAGAGATACATTTCAAAATTTGACTTAGGAATCCCTAATTAATGGGATTAAAAAGTTGGATATGATGGAACAAATACAACACAACATACAAAACATAAATATGTTCATTTTTGGTCTTTTCAATATTGCCAAGAAGAACAAGATATGCAACAATAGTGTAAAAACCAACAAACCCCTACCAAATTCAAAGAAAAGCCATAATATCATTCAAGAGAATAATATACCTTACCCATTGCAACATGTACCACAAAATTGAAAATTTCCAAGTTTGATGGTGATTATCCTACTAATTGGATTACTATGTGAATCAATATTTTGATCTACATCAAACCCAATATATTCTAAAAGTACCTATATCATATTTAAACCTAGAGAAGGAAGCAATATAATTTATCAATAATTCCATAAATATAAAGGAACAACACCTTCATGGGATGAATTCTATGAAAACTACTTGTTTAGAAAAATTATAATGCATATGAGGATTTTATTAAAGCTTTGACTAGGCCTAAACAAAATCACATATTTTGAGACTACTAGAAGGAATTTGAAAATTTGGTATAGGACATAAGTGCTAACTAATGCATATTTTATACGTTTCTTCATAAATGGACTAAAATAAAAAATCTAGATAGAGGTAATAATGTTAACCCAAATAACATTATAGATTTCATTGGGTTAGCAATGTAATTGGAAGAAGATAAACTAGTAGCACAACATCACACATAAGTCACACTACTAAACATTTTTAAAACCTTAAATATTTCTATGTGTAGGAAACATAACCATCCCCATCAAATGACTAAGTGAGGTAGAGAAGAAAGATCATTGAGATAAGATCCTCTAACATAACTATGATGAAAAACATGGTCCAAGTCATAGGTGCATTAGACAAAAGTTATACCTACTAGATATTGAGTCAACCCTTACCCCTCTTTGGCTTGATGCACCCAATGACAATGTATATCATGAACAACACAAAGACATCAATTTAATAGAGGAGTCCATATGTGATATGTCCTTGTAGGACCTACTAGGTATGACTATACCTTAGACTATGTGGATCAAAGTGTATTTTAAGAAATGTCTTAAACCATTCTCATCGATACAAATAGTACTCATAACTTCATTGATTCCAATGTGGCAAAATGAGTAGGTTGCTACTTATAACCATGCAATAGCTTTGATTTCATGATATCCAATGGAGGTACTCTTCCTTGTAAACACAAATGCCACAATGTCAATATTACTACTAAAGACTATATTGTTAAAACTGATATATTTGTCCTTGCATTAAGAGGATGTGTCATAGTCACAGGTTCTCAATGGTTGTGCACATTGGGTCCTATATTGTGTGATGTTTTAGATATGTGGATTCAATTCTTAATAAAGGATAAAAAAATATATTATTAAGGGTCTAACAACTAGATCAACAAGAGTCATCAACTCTCGCCACATAAAAACGTTACTTAAAAATGACACTCATGGAGTCATGGCTCAACTTTTAATAGTACAATAATTTAAATTGATAAAACTAATAAATACCTATAATTATAAATACTACTTAATAAGTATACCCTAGAGTTTGAGGAACCTCATGGAATACCCCCACAATGTGCATATGATATTGACATGCAAATCATTCTAGTGAATATATCACCCAACATTTATCCTTGTAGATATCTCTATGTAGAAAAATAAAAAACTCAAATATTGATCTAGTAAGTATTAAAAGTATAAGTGATTCAACCATGCACCATTCCATATTCATCACTTGTACTTTTGGTACAAAATAAAAATGGATCCTAGATATTGTGCATAGATTTTTTAGCACTGAACAAAATTAGCATTAAGTATAACTTCTCATTTTCAATCATTTACAAGCTCTTGAATGAGCTACATAGAGTTCATTTTTTATCCAAGTCAGATGCATTAGATTTGAGGATGTTCTTAAGATGATATTTAGGACATTTCAAAGACACTATGAGTTTTTGTTCATACCTTTTGTCTTAACAAATGATCTAGCCATATTCCAAAATTTAATGAATCAAATTGTGTGGTCTTCCTTTTTAAATTCATATTTGTGTTCATTTATTATATTATTATTTATATCAAAACTTGGAAAGAACATCTGATGTTAATAAATTCCTAAAGCTACTTCTAAAAAATTATTTATATTCCAAGCATTCCAAGTCCTCTTTAGCTCAAAAGGAGGTTTAATATCTAGTACCTATTGAATCAAAGAAAGGATATAAGGTAAATCCAAAAAAAATTAAGGATTTGTAAAATTGGCCTAAACCTAAGACCCTTAAAAGTCAACAAGCATTTTTGGGTCTCACTAGCTATTATCATAAGATTAAATCACCATTAAGGAAAAGTTATCAATTCTAATCATATATGAGATCTTTGATGAGCTACATAGAGTCCTTTGTTTTTTCGAGATGTATTTGTAATTAGGGTACCAAAAAGTATGCATTAGATATAAGGATGTTCCTAAGATGACATTTAGGACATATGAGAGACATTATGAATTTTTTATTATAAATTTTGTATTAAAAATAATCCAACTATTTCAAATTCTAATGCATCATATTTTTTGACCTTTACTCTAAAATTTATCTTTGTGTTCTTTTATGATGTTCTTATTTATATCAAAACTAGGAAAGACCATTTGACTCATATAAATCAAGCCCTAAAGATACTTCTAGAAAATCATTTATATGTCAAGCATTCCAAGTGTTTTTTACTTTAAAATGAGGTTTAATATCTTATGCATATTATCTCTGAAGGAGTTAAGATAAAGCTTAAAAAAGTAAATTAAATGTAAAATTGTCCTAAACCCAAGACCCTTCAAAGCGTACAAGGATTTTTGGATCTCATTGGCTATTATCATAATTCTATAATGAACAATGACAAGATTGTATATCCTCTCACAATAATGTTAAAAATGATTCATTAATGTGGGATGAGGCAGTAGAACGGACTTTAGTATTTCTCAAGAAGACCATGAGTACCACTCTTATACTTTTTAATCCAAACTTATCTCAACCATTTACCATATGATGTGATGCATTGGGGAATAAAACTAAAGTAATTCCAATACAACAAGCGTAACCCTTAGATTTTAATAGTAAATACCTCATAAGAAATAATTTGGGAAATTCAACTTATGAAATAGAAATGATGCTTATTCTACATGCAATTATACATTGGCAACCATATCCTGTGACCCAATATTTTAAATCAAAACTAACCATCATAGTTTTAAATGTTTCTCAAAGCAATAAGTAGCTTATCTTGAATAAAAAAAGGTGGGTGACTAAACTATTGGGGTATGATTACGAGATAATATATAATAATGGGAATGATAATATTGTAGTGAAATCTCTATCACACAAGTTGATCAATATACATTGTGTATGTACCAAATTTGAGAACATCATTAATTTTCATGTTTGTCAATCTCCTCATCAATCAACTAATCTATCATCCAAATTGATTCAATGTTTATTGTACCTAAAATTTAAGTATTTATTATTCTAAAGTCAAAATAACTAGGGCATGAGAAAAATTATCACTAGTTATTTTCTAATTAGGACAATGATTTTTTAAATTTTGATTTTTTGACCTTTCTTGATTTTATTTGATGTTTAATGGTCATGATAGTGAAAACACCATCTCAAAAGTACCACTAGAAATTTTACCCACTAGTGCTTTGATTACCACATAAGAAAATTAAAAAAATTGATTATTGGTACCTTCAAGTCACCCACCATTAATGGATCAGATCCCTATGAACCAATTCATGACTCCTAATAGAAATTATAAACCTAATATTTTGCATTTATAATTTTCTTCCATTAATGGTAACTTGATACCATTTAATTTTTTTACCATCTCCAATCCTATCATCTTCAATGCAATCATCCTTAAGGAGCCATGGATTCCTTATAAAGTAGCACCAAGGATAACCAATTCATATAGTTTATATAAAAATAATAAAATTATGTCAAAATCCTTCTATAATAATAGGATTTCATCTTCATGTATGGAAATGTTGTTTCAAACAATTTTACAATTCAATGAAGTCTCTCTTTAAGCATCTAGCAACCAATCATTTACATCTCCAAGCACTCAAGAATAAAGAATTCAAGCCATCAAACTCAAGATATCAGATGTCTACAAGCATACTAGAAATATTTCAAAAACAAGGGGAAACCACCTTAGAAAATTAAGTTGAGCTCTTTCCCCTTACTTGGTTTTGATACTCTTTTTGCATTGCAATTCCAAGTTTTAATCTAATGCATACTAGTTAGCTTTATATATTTGATTTACATCTAGTTTGATGTCTCATTTTTGTCATTATTATTCTACATTGAAAGCATTTAATATCTTTATTTTTTATCATATGATGGAGCCTCTACACTCCCAACTCAAAGGATTTCATCATAGTGATCTGAAGAACATGTGCTTATACTGAGAGGGGGGGTGAACAGTATAAGATAAAACTTTTTGCTTTTCAATCCATATGATAACATCAACAATATTAAAGCAGTAAACATTACACAAAGCATCACACACATGAGAGACATGATTTAATGTGGTTCACCCAATGTGGGCTACTCCATGGAGAAAATATTCCTTATAAAATTTTCTCAATAAATTCTCTTGGGAATCCTTTCCCTATTACAATGTTTATGGACCTTTGTCCAAAGGAGACACCAATCCCCTAATCAAGTTTGTGGAACTCTATCCATAGGAGAACTCCTTCTCCTCTGCTCTAGTTGGTGATCCTCTTAGAAGACTACTACCTCCACTGCATTGGCTTGTGGATCTCTCTCCACTGAAGACCTCTGTCCTCACTCAGAAGACCTCTGTCCTCACTACCCTGGCTAATGGATCTCTATCCACTAGAGACTACTATCCTCTACTCTATCACCTCCAAAGTTTGCTCTTACTCTATTCTATCTCTATCTCATATCTATACTGAACATTATCCTCTACCCTACACAAATATGCTCAATATCTATCTCAAATCTACACTAAACATTATCCATCGATCTAGCACAAATCTGCTCAATCTCTATCTCAAATTTGCTCAACAAGTTCTCAATTGCTAACCAAGTCTTCACCAAGACTTACCTCAAATTTTCCACAAGTCTTCACCAAGACTTACCTCAAATCTTCTTGTAAGCTTCCACAAAATCTCACACAAATCTATCCTTAAGCCACTCTAGAAAGCTTACTCAAATCTTCTCACAAGCTTTCACAAAAGCTTTTTCAAATCAATTGCAAAACTTGCATACAAAACTCAACTCAATCTCTCTCATAAAACCTCTTCAATCACACAAACAAATTTCACTCAGAATCTTGTTTGACTCATAGAAGCATATAGAGAATTGTTAGAGACTCAATATGTTTCACACTCTCAATCACTCAATCACTTTCAAACTCTTTTCAAATCAATTTAGTATAAAGAACAATTTGTTTCATAGAACTTGAACTATCACTCCAACACTTTCAATCAACTATGCTCAATCAACTCCACTCAACCAATCACTCAATGAAACACAACTTGCTTATAAACCCTAAACAAGTGTTTCACAATGCTTCAACAACTCACACTATGGAACTCAAACCTTGACTCAAGATGATTCCAAATTCACATAACAATGATACTCATGATCTTTTCACAAACCCTAATCAAGCATATGAAAGTTTACTCAAATATTTCCAACAATGCTACAAAAATTCTCATATAAAATGATACTCATTTAAAAATTAACCTAATCATGCACATGAAATCTTACTCAAAAATGCTTATCAAACAATCCTTTTCACTCCAACTTAGCATTCACAACATCCAATCCAATAATATTTCACTCACAAGGAAGATATGCCCATACCTTTTGTTTGATGAAGAATTGACCTCAAAACCTGTCTCAATCACAATTACCCTCTTTGCCAATCTCAAAGGTTAGGTAGCAAAAACCTTCTCAAAATTTCATTCAAATATTCCCTCAAAATATTTCACCATACAAAATATTAAATCTCAATTACACCTTATAATCTCCACACTTAAAAATGATTAGAAAAAATTAAACAACAATTAATTTTCTTTATTCACCTTATTACTCCTTCCAAATTCTAATCATCAAAATCACAATAAAATATTTTAATTTTTATAAACCTTATATCTCCCTCTTAACACAAAAATTCATGCCACATTAAAACCTTAGGAGCAAAATTTAATTTAAAAATTAAATACCTCTTTTGCCCTCGGTGGGATTCGATCCCCCGTTATGCTACCACTAGTGCCCTAGCCATGGCTCAACTACTACATGAGCTAGGTACTCACCTTGGTAGGCAAAAGTACCTTGTGCACTTTGTATTCTATGTTGGGCACCCAAAACAAAAATGACCACCACAAAACACTACCATCGGGATTCGATCATGGGACCTCCTGCCTTGCAACGTCTCAACACATAGCTTCTTGCTACTAGCCCAACCACCTGGTTGGTTATGAGGCTTTTAGGCCTCCCTCCTTTTTTCCTTCGATGGCTACTGAATAAAACAAAAATTTATCTTTTTCCTTGCATGTAAATCATGAAAATCATAGGCTCTCAAATGTTAATCGATCGAAGGTAAGTTCTTAGTCAACCAAATGCACATGGTATTTATACCATTGTGCCATCTCCCTTTGGACGTCGATGGAGGGGAAATATGTATGACGTCAATACTTAATAAATAAAATTTGCCCTTATAACCCTAACCTTAGGGTTAATTAAATTAAATTATAAATTAATTTATAATGAAATTATTATAATTAATTTAAAAAACTTAGGTCTTAACATTAGACCTTTAATATTATAATAAAATATTATAATATTATTTTTCTTGGGCCTTCCTATTGCTCCTTTAGACCTTATCTGACCACCTTGAATATTATAATAGGAGATATTATAATATTATTTCCCTTAGACCTAGAAGCAATATTTCTCTTGCACTTCTTACTAAAACTGACTCTTGACATCCTTCCTTTTGCATTGCTCACTAAAACTAACTCTTGACATCAATGACAACAAAACTTGCTCATATTTCCAACAATCTCCCCCTTTGTCATTGATGGCAACCCATTTACCTTTTACCATTTCCTTTACCTCTTTCTGTTCTTCTCCCCTAAGAAACTGCTCCCCTGATTGAATGCTCTCCCCCTAACTCAAATCTCTCCCCCTTTGACATCAATGGCAAAGGGTCACCTTTGGGGCTTGGGACCTCTTAGCTTAGCCCCTCCCCCACCTCTTCTCTTGAGGTGGTTAATTCTGGGGTGGGAGTAGAACTACTCCCAATTTTCTTCGAAGATACTCAAAAGTCTCTTTCGAAAGTGGCTTAGTGAAAATATCTGCAATCTGCTCCTTTGTAGTAACATATTCCAACCTGACTTGCTTATCTATCACATGTTCTCTCAAAAATGATACTTGATCAGAATGTGCTTTGTCCTGGAGTGCATCACTAGATTCTTTGAAATATTTATAGCACTTGTATTATCACACAATATGGAAATAGGGTGATCATGCTTTATCTTGAAGTCCTCTAGAGTTTACTTCATCCATAATACCTGTGTACAACAAGCAACTACTGCAATATACTCTACCTCTATTATGGATAAGGATATTGATGCCTATTTCTTACTTAGCCAAGAGACTAAACAGTCTCCAAGAAAGAATGCTCCACCACTTGTACTTTTTCTATCATCAATGCTGCCAACCCAATCTGCATCTGTATAAGTTGTGAGAGTGAAACTATCACTTTTGGGATACCAGAGCCCAAAATCCATAGTCCCTTTTAGATACCTGAGAATCCTCTTTACTGCTACTACATGTGTCTCCTTGGGTGTTTCCTGAAACCTTACCACTAATCCCACTACTTGCATGATATCTGGTCTTGTAGTTATGACATACAATAAGCTACCAATCATAGATCTGTATAATTTTTTATTTACCTCTGGAGATTCATCATATTTACTTAACTTACATCCTATAACCATGGGAGTACTTACTAGTTTGCAATCTTCTAACTTGAATTTCTTTAGCATCTCTTTTATATACTTGGTTTGTGAAAGGAATACTCCTTTCTCTGATTATGAAATCTGAAGTCCAAGAAAGAAGGACAACTCACCAAGCATAGACATCTCAAATTCATTCTGCATGCTCTTTGCAAATTTTTGACACATCTTATCATTTTTACCTCCAAAAATGATATCATCAACATAAACAACCATAATTAGTAAGTCATTCCCTTCATTTTTTATGTATAAGTTACTATCCACTATTCCTTTCCTGAAACCCTATTCCTATAGGTACTTATCCAATCTTGAGTACCAAGCTCTAGGAGCTTGCTTTAGTCCATAAAGTGCTTTCTTCAATCTACATACATAGTCTAGTTTATCAATCAAGTTGAATCCTTCTAGCTACTCAATGTAAACCTCTTCTTCTAGAACACCATTTAGAAAGGTTGATTTAACATCCATCTGATATACTTTGAAGTTTTTGAAGCTTGAGAAGGCTAAGAACATTCTGATAGCTTCAATTCATGCAACTGGAGCAAATGTCTCATCAAATTCAATTCCCTCTACCTGTGCATAACCTTTGCATACTAATCTTGCTTTATTTCTGACTACTTGACCATCTTCATTTAACTTGTTTCTGAATACCCATTTAGTGCCAATCACATTCTTGTCCTTTGGTCATGGGACAAGTTCCCAAGTCTTACTTTTCTCTATCTGATCTAGTTCCTCATTCATTGCCTTAATCCAAAAGTCATCTTCACTTGCCTCATTGAAATATTTTGGCTCAATTTTGGATAACAAAGAAAAATTTGCTTGTTGATTTGATGTTATTACCCTTCTCCTTGTCTGTCTCTCATCTGGATTCCCAATGATTAGATCTCTTGGATGATGTTTCTGTACATACCTGGATGGAGTCTTAGGAAGAAGTCTTTGTGTTTCTTCCTCTTCTCCTTCTGATTCCTCACATAACTCTTCTTGACAACTTCCATCTTCCTGATACACAATTTCTTGAACTGGTTCTCTTAACCCTATCTTCTCATCAACTGTTACATTTATACTTTCTACAATAGTATGTGTCCTTTTGTTGTAGCATCTATAGGCTTTGCTCTTAGTGGAATAACCAAGAAAAATACCCTCATCACATCTTGGGTCAAACTTGCCCAAGTCTTTCTCTTCCCATCTTATGTAACACTTGCTTCCAAAAATTTTGAAGTATTTCATAGTGGTTGGTCTTCCCTTCCAAAGCTCATATGGAGTCTTGTGATGGTTCACTCTTATTTGAGCCCTATCGATGATATAAACTGTTGTGTTAACTACCTCCCTCCAAAAACCATCTGAAAGCTTGGATTCATTTAACATAGCTCTAGCCATATTTTCAACAGTCCTATTCTTCCTTTCAACAACTCCATTTTGTTGAGGAGTTCTTGCAGTTGAGTATTCTCTTTTGATCCCATGTTGTTCACAATAGTTTACAAATTCATTTGAGGTAAATTCTCCTCCTCTGTCTGATCTCAAACACTTAATCCTTTTACCTATTTCATTTTCAACCAACTCTTTAAATACCTTGAATTTATCAAGTGCTTCTGACTTCTCTTTCAGGAAGGCTACCCAAATCATTATGGAATAATCATCTATAAACAATATGAAGTAACTTTCACCTTGAATACTCTGTGTTCTGGTAGGACCACATAGATCAGTATGTATTAGTTTCAATGGCTCAGATGACATAAATCCTTTTGATTTGAAACTTGTTCTAGTTTGCTTTCCATGTTGACAAGGTGCACAGATTGTGTTTTGTGGCCTTTTTAGCTTGGGTAAATCTCTGACAACCTATTTATTGCTTATGTTCACTATGTTTTCAAAGTTCAAATGACCCATTCTTCTATGCCACAACCAACTCTCATCTTCTTGTGATAGAAAACACTTTTCTCCTTTAATCTCACTTAACATGTAGAGGTTGTTTGTAGTTCTATTTGCATTTGCAATAAGTTTTCCAGTTTTAGACTTTCTAATCTCACACCTACTTGGATGAAAAGTAACCATGTGCCCTTGATCACAAAGTTGGCTCACACTTAGTAGATTGTGCCTCAACCCCTTGACATACAATACATTCTCTATTTTTGTTTTCCCATTATCTAAACTCAAAGTTCCTTTCCCATAAATTTTTGTTGATCCATTATCACCAAATCTTACTGATCCTCCATCAGTTTCTTTGAGTACTAGAAATTTACTTTTATCTCCTATCATGTGACTAGAACATCCACTATCAAGATACCATTGTTTTCCCTTATCCTGAACATGAAGAGTTATTTGTACTAACATTGATCTAACTTTCTCATGCCCTTTTCTCTCTTTCCTAACTATTGAAGTTGTATTCTTTTTACTTGACTCAGGCAATACCATTTTACACCATCTAGCCTTGTGCCCAAGATTATTGCACTTATAACATATGACATCACTATTCATAAGAGGTGCAAAAGAATTGAAATTTCTATTGACATCCTTTTTAACATAACCAAGTGCAATGTACAACTCTATGACCATATTTGTTACATGAAAAGCAATAGCCATGGAAGAGATTATGTAACCTATTTGAATGCCTTGGAAAATATGGTCGAGTGCTCCTCCTTTTGTTGTGATTAACTTTTGTCCATGGTTCTTCTTTGCTTTCTTCTTTCCTGATATCTTTTCCTTCCAGAGTATGAGTCACTTGCTTATCTTTGTTTGAAGTCTCTACTTCTTGAAGGCTTGACTCCTCTCTATTTCCCTAACTTTATATCTTGTAGTAACTTGGTCTTTTCAACTTCATTCCTTAGATAAATAATTTTTGCTTCCAATATTTCACATTCTGTTTCTCTTGCTCTTAATAGATCTATCATATCTTATTCAATTTTATTTCCTTCTTCTACCTTTATTTTGAGTTCTGTGAGACTCTGTAGAAGTTCTATCCTTGCTTCTTCATCCTCTTGAATTTGATCCTTCAAACTTGAGTTCTTATTTCTAACCTTTTCAAGGTTCTTGAGAGTAGAAAAGAATTCCTCTTTTATGTCAAACATGGTCTCTTCTTCACTCTCTAAAGTCATGTGTGTTTCTGATGGATCTTCCTCCAAGTTGTTAGTCTTTTCATGGAGAGACCCACTCTGATACCAATTGAAGAACATGTGCTTATACTGAGAGGGGGTGAATAGTATAAGATAAAACTTTTTGCTTTTCAATCCATATGATAACATCAACAATATTAAAGTAGTAAATATTACACAAAGCATCACACACATGAGAGACATGATTTAACATGGTTCACCCAATGTGGGCTACTCCATGGAGAAAATATTCCTTATAAAATTTTCTCAATAAATTCTCTTGGGAATCCTTTCCCTATTACAATGTTTATGGACCTCTATCCAAAGGAGACACCAATCCCTTAATCAAGTTTATGGATCTCTATCCATAGGAGAACTCCTTCTCCTCTACTCTAGCTGGTGATCCTCTTAGAAGACTACTACCTCCACTACACTGGCTTGTGGATCTCTCTCCATTGAAGACTCCTATCCTCACTCAGAAGACCTCTATCCTCACTACCCTAGCTAATGGATCTCTATCCACTAGAGACTACTATCCTCTACTCTATCACCTCCAAAGTCTACTCTTACTCTATTCTATCTCTATCTCAGATCTGTATTGAACACTATCCTCTACCCTACATAAATATACTCAATCTCTATCTCAAATCTACACTAAACATTATCCATCGGTCTAGCACAAATCTTCTCAATATCTATCTCAAATCTAACAAGTCTTCACCAAGACTTACCTCAAATCTCTTGTAAGCTTCCACAAAAGCTCACACAAATCTATCCTTAAGTTCCTAAGAACTTACTCAAAATATCTCACAAGATTTCACAAAATTTGTTTAAATCAATTGTAAAACTTGCATACAAAACTCAACTCAATATCTTTTAGAAAACCTCTTCAATCACACAAACAAGTTTCACTCAGAATTTTGTTAACTCATAGAAGCATATAGAGAATTGTTAGAGACTCAATATGTTTCACACTCAAACACTCAATCACTTTCAAACTCTTTTCAAATAAATTAATAAAGAACAATTTGTTTCATAGAACTTGAACTATCACTCCAACACTTTCAATCAATTATGCTCAATCAACTCCACTCAACCAATCACTCAATGAAACATAACTTGCTTACAAACCCTAAACAAGTGTTTCACAATGCTTTCAATAACTCACACTATGGAACTCAAACCTTGACTCAAGATGATTCCAAATTCACATAACAATGATACTCATGATATTTCACAAACCCTAATTCAAGATATAGATTCTCAATATTTCTACTTAAATGTTCTAAAAATTTAACCTAATCATGCACATGAAAGCTTACTCAAATATTTCCAACAATGCTTATCAAACAAACCTTTTCACTCCAACTTAGCATTCACAACATCCAATCCAACAATATTTCACTCACAAGGAAGATATGCCCATACCTTTTGTTTGATGAAGAATTGACCTCAAAACCTATCTCAATCACAATTACCCTCTTTGCCAATCTCAATGGTTAGGTAGCAAAAACCTTCTCAAAATTTCATTCAAATATTCCCTCAAAATATTTCACCATACAAAACATTAAATCTCAATTACACCTTATAATCTCCACACTTAAAAATGATTAGCAAAAATTAAACAATTAAATTAATTTTCTTTATTCACCTTATTACTCCTTCCAAATTCTAATCATCAAAATCACAATATAATATTTTAATTTTTATAAACCTTATATCTCCCTCTTAACACAAAAATTCATGCCACATTAAAACCTTAGGAGAAAATTTAATTAAAAAATTAAATACCTCTTTTGCCCTCGATGGGATTCGATCCCCTATTGCACTACCACCAGTGCCCTAGCCATGGCTCAACTACCACGTGAGCTAGGCACTCACCTTGGTAGGCAAAAGCGCCTTGTGCACTTTGTCTTCTATGCTAGGCACTCAAAACGAAAATGACCACCAAAAAACACTACCATCGAGATTCGATCATGGGACCTCCCACCTTGCAACGTCTCAACACACAGCCACTTGCCGCTAGCCCAACCACCAGGTTGGCAATGAGGCTTTAAGCCTCCCTCCTTTTATCCCTTCGATGGCCACTAAAATAAAAAAATTATCTTTTTCCTTGCACGCAGATCATAAAAATTGTAGGCTCTCAAATGTAAATCGATCGAAGGTAAGTTCTAAGTCAACCAACACACATGGTATTTATACCATTGTGCCATCTCCCTTTGGACGTCGATGGAGGGGAAAATTTGTATGACGTCGACGCTTAATAAATAAACTTTGCCCTTATAACCCTAACCTTAGGGTTAATTAAATTAAATTATAAATTAATTAATAATGAAATTATTATAATTAATTTAATAACTTTAATTAAATTAAAAAATAATTAAAAAAATTTATAATTAATTTAACCACTTTAGGTCTTACCATTAGACCTTTAATATTATAATAAAATATTATAATATTATTTTTCTTGGGCCTTCCTATTGCTCCTTTAGACCTTATCTGACCACCTTGAATATTATAATAGGAGATATTATAATATTATTTCCCTTAGGCCTAGAAGCAATCTTTCTCTTGCACTGCTTACTGAAACTGACTCTTGACATCCTTCCTTTTGCACTGCTCACTGAAACTGACTCTTGACATCAATGACAACAAAACTTGCTCATATTTCCAACATGATCATAAAAGCATTCATTCTTACATTCAATCTTGCTTTGCTAATTTTTGAAGAAAAATTACTATAAAGTTGCAAGTCGAGTAGTGTTATTGTTCTCTAGTATTTATATAGACATATATATTAAAAGCATCATTAGTCAGATGAAAGCACCGCTGACACTATCATTGATAATATGGTTCTTTTACTACTAATGTTATTCTTTTATTTTTTCCATAATAAGGAGGAAAAAGTGTCATCAATAGATAAAAGCACCAATGATGCTTTTATGGGACTAATAGTGTTTTTGCCTTTGTGGGAAAAATAGGTTTTTCTACTCCATATCTTTCCATTCGAGCATTTAGGATTAAATTTTGTTTGTTTCTTGTTATATTATATTTTATTTTCTATTTATGTAAGTATAAAATAAAATGAAATGAAGAAATTAATTATATGCTATCATGTAAATAAAATCATATGGGTATAAAAATGAAATTTACCAACTCAATATCAACATTCAAAACTAATTACATAAATTTCACATCATATAAAGTACCGCATATTTTTGTAATTTAAATAAAATACACATTGATTTGAATATTTTTAGTTTGGGTTGTGATATGCTTCCCCTCTAGAAAAAATCATTATCCTGATGAAAACATAATTTTAGTCCATATAGAGCATAATTTCTAAAGCAATCATCATACAACTTGTAATACTCATAGACTATCAATACTGAACACACATAATTGTCTAATAGAAATTCGAATTCATATAATCTCATCAATAACATCTTAATTCAATACATAAGTTCCAAATATATTTTTAGTTTTTATATTGTCAACAATTTCATCTCAATACTATGCATAGCCATCAAATAGAAATTTAGTCTTACAAAATATTTCAATTCAATACACAACTATCAATAATAATACCTTAGTTCAATACATAACAACTAAGCAAAATATCAATTTTCAATCCATTGCATAACAATTAAATAGAAATTTTATTTTAAATATTATTCCTATTGTTCTAGTAGAGATATAAGGTGCTTGATATTTTATGCAAATAAATGAGGAACAAGAATTTGGAATTCTTTAACATCATCCCATATGGCATTATCTCAGTGTCTAGGTCCCACTACACCTTACACTTGGTTGTATCTACATTACAAATATACAACTTGTAAATCTCTAAGATCCTAATTGGCTTGACCTAAACCACTTTTATGTCTTACACCTATAATGATTTTCAATCAAGGATGTGAGATGCATCAACATGAAATGGCTCAAAAAAGAGACTTACAACATATTATGAATCAAAGAGAAAGTTTTGGTAGAGCAATATTTTAGGCCACTTGGTTTACCACTTCAATGAATTTTCCTACATATTTGGTCGGTTGACTTGACAAGTTCTATAGAGGTTTTCTAAAGTTTCACATCTTTGTTCTAGTTGGCATAGTTATTTTACCTATCTATGAATTTATTAAGTCAAATTCCAATTTTTTAATTGCTATTCCATCTCCTTCAACTCGTCTAAACCTATGACTACTTAGTCTTTGATCATGTCCCAACTAAGATGTGTTTGACACTTCCATATAATTCTTCAATTGGAGCAATTCTTAGACTAGAATGATGAGCGTTAATGTATGTGAACTCAACCAGGGGTAGGTCTAGACCATGTGAGTAGCCAATTTGTATAACCACCCATCACAATTTACATGTATGTGATATAGAATAAGAATGTTTAAAGATTGTTTAAGGTTTTTTATACCTAAATTAGGCATCCTATGCATTTAAATACCCTTCACTACCATAATACAGTTCATTCAAAGATTAAATTCTAACATGTGGTATTAAAGTAGGTAGAATAAAGAACAAATTCTCATTTTGATCCTCCTATAAGGTTTGACATTGAGATAGCCAAAGGTGCACTCTATTTGATGAAAATTTTAAGTTTGAAATAAAAAATTAAAAGGAAAATATACCCTTTATAAAATTGTGACAATGAAGGAGAATTCCATGGAACATTCAAGAAATTTTAGGGTGAAAACCCTCTACCAAATTCAAAATCTCTTCTAAATATAAAAGGTTATTAAATTCTATAGGAAACAACCAAGAAAAATCAAGCAAGAAAGAAAAGAAGTCATTGCCATTGTAAGGCAAGAAGAGGAGGCCAAAAGAAGCTCCTCATTGTTTCTTAAAAGCATTGCAAAAATAAAAGCTCCCATTCAAAGGGTTGAAGCACATCCCAAGGAGTAAAATCACATAGAATAAAAAGGAGATCTAATTCATATATGTTTTAAATCTCGAGACTTTATGAATCACAAAGGATCAATAAAAGCTCTCAAAAATTGGATAGAAGAAGCATTGCTCATAATAGTCTAGAAAATAAGCTATTGAACTTTTCAAAATTGCATTCACCATTATAGAGTGATAATAGTTATCCTTGTTCTAAAAAAAAAAATTGTAGGTAGCCATCATTATTGGTATCTTATGAAATGAAAACCAATTTCCAATGGTACAAAGGATAGTGCAAGAGAATGTCCAACAAAACATCTAATATTAGAAAAGCACATTCAAAATATAAAAATAAAAGCACCAAAAAAGGATGAACATTCTAAAAGTAGAATTAAATAAGGCTTGCATGAATAATATCTCACATGTAAAATAGAAAAAAATAATTAGTTAAACATGCTCACTTGGACATTACAAAGGGGCTCACAGGAAACTTATATTACAAGATAGTTTAAAGGTTGTTTAAGGGTTTGTTATACCTAAATTAGGTATCCTATGTATTTAAATACCCTTCACTACCATAATGCAGTGCATTCAAAGATTAAATTCTAACCTGTGGTATTAAAGTAGGTATAAGAAAGTATGAATTTGCATTTTAATCCTCCTCTGAGGTTTGACATAGATATAGCCAAAGGTGCACTCTATTTGATGAAAATTTTAAGTTTGAATATAAAATTCAAAGGAAAATATACCCTTTATAAAATTGTGACCATAAAGGAGAATTCCATGGTATATTCAAGAAATTTTAGGGTGAAAACCCTCTACCAAGTCAAAATCCCTTCTAAATATAAAAGGTTATTAAATCCTATAGGAAACAACCTAGAAAATTCAATCTAGAAAGAAAAGAAGTCATTGCCATTGTAAGGAAAGAAGAGGTCAAAAGAAGCTCTTCATATTTTGTTAAAAGCAATGCAAAAAGAATAGCTCACATTCAAAGGGTTGAAGCACATCCCAAAGTGTAAAATAACTATGAAACAAAAAGAGATCTAATTCACATATGTTTAAATATTTGCATCTTTATGAATCACTAAGGAGCAATAAAAGCTCTCAAAAATTGGATAGAATAAGAATTGTTCATAACAGTCTAGCAAACAAGCTATTGAAGTCTTTGAAATTGCATTCACCATTATAAAGTGATAATTGTTATCCTTGTATTAAAAAATAAAATTTGTAGGTAGCCATAATTATTGGTAGCATGAGAAATTAAAATAAAATTCCAAAGGCACAAAGAATAGTGCAAGAGAATGTCCAACAAAACATCTAATATTAGCAAAGCACATTCAAAATATAAAAACAAAGGCACCAAAAAATGATGAACATTCTAAAAGTAGAATGAAATAAGGCTTGCATAAATAAGATCTCACATGTAAAAGAGAACAAAAGAATTAGTTAAACCTACTCACTTGGACATTACAAAATGGCTCATAGGTAACTTATAGGACAAGATAGTTTAAAGGTTGTTTAAGGGTTTTTTATACCTGAATTAGACATCCTATGTATTTAAATACCCTTTACTACCATAATGCAATTTATTTAAAGCTTAAATTCTAACATGTGGTATTAAAGTAGGTAGAAGAAAGAACAAATTCATGTTTTGATCCTCCTCTAAGGTTTGACATAGATATAGCCAAAGGTGCACTCTATTTTCTGAAAAATTTAAGTTTGAAATAAAAAATTCAAAGTAAAATATACCCTTTATAAAATTGCAACCATGAAGGAGAATTCCATGGCACATTCAAGAAATTTTAGGGTGAAAACCCTCTACCAAAGTCAAAATACCTTCTAAATATATATGGTTATTTTTTATTTTTATTTTTGGTGGTGGCCAGAAGGGGTAAACAGACTGTGACCACGAGGGAACCATTACATAACATATCCGCAACATGTGAGGCGAGAGATTAGAACCTGGGCCTCTCAGCAACTAGAGAGGTTTAACTACCCACTTGCTCTCCAACTCCTCTACATGGGTGGATGAAATATATATGGTTATTAAATCCTATAGGAAAAAACCAATAAAATTCAAGCAAGAAAGAAAAGAATTCATTGCCATTGTAAGGAAAGAAGATGAGGTCAAAAAAAACTCCTCGTAGTTTCTTAAAAGTATTGTAAAATGAATAGATCCCATTCAAAGGGTTGAATCACATCCCAAGGGTAAAATCATTGTGAAACAAAAATAGATCTAATTCACATATGTTTAAAGGCCCGAGCCTTTATGAATCACTAAGGAGCAATAAAAGCTCTCAAAATTTTGATAGAAGAACTGTTCATAATAGTCTAGCAAACAAGGTATTGAAGTTTTTGAAATTGCATTCACCATGATAAAGTGATAATTGTTATCCTTGTTCTTAAAAATAAAATTTGTACATAGACAAGTGGTATTTCAACCATATTTCACTCATCCGGACTCGGATTGAGCTGAAATTTTGAGGGTAGATGCCTGAAAAACCCTAGAACATCTCCACCAATTTTTAGATCATTTGGAGCAACAAAGATCCTAGCGCATCCCTATGTGTGAACGAGATTTTTGGCAAGCGGTTGTGCGAGGGTTTCATCTGGGTTGAGTGCAAGCAGCTCCAGAGGTTGGTTTTTAGGGCCTTCGGGCCCTAGAGGCCAATATATTTGTGGTTTATACTCAATATTTTAGCAGGATATGTTGCAGGGGATCCAAGATGGGTTAGAAATATATCTTTCAATAGATCATGTTGTGAACTTGAGTGACAACGACTTCCAATTTGCTGCACAAAATAAAAGTGAAAACCATACCTTTCCACGACGTCTAGGGCAAGGATTAAAGAGATCACAAAATAAGTTTCAAGCAGTTGATCAAAAAATGGCTCAGATCTCAAGTGAATCTGGTGCTAAGGTGCACCCACAAAATAAATCTACTATGAAAACCCCTGTCAAGGGTAAGAATTTCGAAGACTCAGCCCCAAAAATGAATTTTAGGGATGCCCTCCATGGTGGACAGCCTTAGCCCAATGCTAATATTAATCTTAGGGCTTCCCATAAACCTCTAAGAATGCCTAATATTGATCCCAGGAAAATGGAGTCAGGATGTCTTAAAGCAGCTGATGGAACTCCTATTGTTAAGCTTGATATGGGTAACATTCAGACTGGCATTGAAGATCTGGAAAAAAGAGGACTAATTTGTCGGTTCATGGGTTTTCGTCCGAGCCTATCTGCTTTCAAAGTTTGGGCTGCAAAAAGTTGGAAAACTAAAGGTGAGTTACAAATCTCTATTTATCCAAATGGTTATTTTCTTGTTTTATTTGCTAATAATGAAGATAGAGAGAAAAATTTTCAAGGGGGTCCCTGGTTTTTTGGAAGGGCAGGGCTTTTCATGAAGCCCTGGCATACTAAATTTAAAGTCGAAGAAGAGATGCCTTCTATAGCTCCCGTGTGGGTTAGACTCTTTGGCCTCCCTATTGAATTTTGGAATCCTACTATTTTTTCTTCAATTGGAAACTCTTTAGGAACTTTTATGATGACTGTTGATTGTACTCAAAATTTTGAACATATTATTTATGCTCGAATTTGTGTTTTAATGGATTTTGACAAACCCCTACCTAAAAATATCACATTACAATTTGGGGAAGACACTTGGGAGCAAGTAGTGGACTATGAGAACATTCCTTTTCATTGTAGAATTTGCCATGAATATGGTCATTTGGCTAGTGCTTGCCCAAATAAAATTCTTGATCAAAAGAAAGAAGATATAAACTCAATAAGGTTTCCAAATGCCTAAGAAGAAGAACACTCAGAAAAAACTAGTTATGAAGGATCAATCAAAGTCATCTGCTAATATGTTTGAAATCCTTTCCACAAATGATGTCCCAAGTGAGGAAGAGGAAATAATGGAAACAAAAATCTTAGAAACACAATTTAAATATGAAGGGAAGAACTCAGAGACAAACCAACAAATCAAAGGTTTTCAACAAAAAAAAAGGAAGAAAATTTACACAAGAAAAACAATCTTTTAAATGTCAAAACTTCAAATAATACAGGTCCCAATATAGACTCTGTTGAACCCTCTAGTAAAATTTTGGTTGTGTACGAGCATTCTTCAAGGTTAGAAGCCATCTCAGATTCAATTGGAGTAAGTCAAGAAATAGGGAAAAAAATCTGAAGATGGATTCTAATCAAAAGGTAGGTCGCAAGACCAATCAATATCATATGGTAAAAGAAGGTGAAAAGCTTGTAGAGGAAGGTAAGATTAATGCCCTTCCCAAATTTTTAAGCCCTGGTATTAATGAAGATCATCACTTGGAATATTAGAGGACTCAAAGGGAGTCTTTCAAAACAAAATGAAATTAGAAGAATGATTCAGATAAATCATCCACATCTTGTTTTCCTTCAAGAAATGAAGATGTCAATGGAGGATATGGACTCAATTGCTAGTAAAATTTGGCCAGTTGGAAAAGTGGTTTCCCTCAGTTCCTAGGGGACTTCTGGTGGCATTGCTTGTCTTTGGGACCCAAAAGAGGTAGTTATTCACCATATGGTTGGCATTTGGGGTCTTTTGGCTATAGCTATTCAAAGTAGACATTCCAACCAACTTATGCTCTGCATTACTATTTATGCTCCGACTACTTTGGAGGAAAAAAGAAGATAGTGGAAGGATATAACTCATATTATCTCTCATTTTCCTGAATCTTGGATCTTGATCGGAGGAGATTTCAATACCATCCTCTCTCTGGATGAGAAAATGGGGGAAATAGAAATTTGGACAAAAGCACTGACCTCATGAGTGAATATATTGCAAACCTCCATCTTGTGGACATCCAACTAGATAATGGCCTTATGACTTGGTCTAACAGAAGGCAAGGCTTAGCTTGTATAATGGAGAGATTGGATAGGTTTTTGCTCTCTAAAAATTTCTTAATCCATGGTCACATTCCTAAAGTGAAGACTCTTAACAATGTTGGTTCGGATCACTGGCCAGTCATGGTGGAAATGTGGAAAACCAATGTGAGTTTCTCTCCTTTTCATTTTCAATTAATGTGGCTCAGAGACAGTTCCTTTAGACCTCATGTGCAACAATGGTGGAAGGAAGGTAAGCCTAGGTATGGGACTAAGATGTTCTATTTTGCCAAAATACTACAATACATTAAATCCAAAATCAAGACTTGGAACTGGAAGGAGTTTGGGGATGTTCATAAAAAAAACATGAAGTTATTGCTCAACTTGAAAATTTGAATAAGAAAATCCATTTAGATGGCCTCACAGAGAATAGAAGTGCAGATGAAATTAAACTCACAACTCAGTTAGAGGAATGGGAAAAAGAGAAGAACTCTTATGGAAGCAAAAATCTAGAATTCAATGGCTCAAAGAAGGAGATCGAAACACAAATTTCTTCCACAAATCTCTTCTAGCTCGAAGATCTCACAACTTTATTTCTTCCCTGAAATCAGATTCTGGAGATGTTGTCTATACTTGGGATGGCATGAACTCTATTGTTGTCGATTACTTTTCCAATATTTTTGTTGCTACTCCTCTTGACTCAACTTCTCAACAAAATGTTCTTCAAGCAATCCCTTCTCTTATCACTTCTGAGGAGAACTCTATTTTGATTGCTCCTATTACTATCAATGAGCTTCAACAGGTAGTTTTTAAAATGCAAAAAGGAAAACCCTAGGGTCTTGATGGTTTTCCCATTGAGTTCTACCAAGAGTTCTGGGATATCCTTCATGCTGATTTATTAGAGGTGGTGGAAGAAGCCAGGAAAGCCAAAGAAATTTTGAAGGTTATCAATAAAACTTATATTACTCTTGTTCCAAAAGCTCAAGAGGTTGATCATATCTCAGCTTTTAGACCTATTGCTTTATGTAATGTTCTTCTCAAAATCATTACTAAGATCATGGCAGAAAGGTTGAAGCCTCTTTTGCATAAGATTATTTCCCCTAAACAAGGGGGTTATGTGGAAGGGCATCAAATAGTAGATGAGATAGTTCTTGCTCAGGAAGCCATCCATTCCATGGATATGCAAAAATCTCCTTCCATGTTCATTCGGTTAGACTTATCCAAAGCTTATGACAAAGTGGATTGGCACTTCCTTATCAAAGTTTTGAGGCAATTTGGTTTCTCTAAGGATTGGATGGATTGGATTATGGGATGTATCTCTTCAGTTTCCTACTTAGTTCTTATCAATGGTAGGCCTTCTCAGTCATTCCCAGCTTCCAGAGGTATTAGGCAAGGTGACCCGCTATCCCCTTATTTATTCATCATTCTTGTTGAATGCTTGGGTAGGACTATAACCAAAAAGAGGAAAACAAAACCCTTGAGGGAGTTACCATTGCTCATGGAGCTAGACCTATCTCTCATCTTCAATTTTTTGATGACTCTACTCTTTTAGGTAAAGCTACAATTAAGGAAGCTTCTAATATTAAGCAAATCATTAGCTATTTTTCTAAGGCTACTAGGCAGTTGATCAATGAAGACAAATCTAAAGTTATTTTCTTTCACTACTCTGCTAGACAGGAATCCATGGTCTTGGATAAATTAAGATATAATAAGACCTCCCTTCCGATCACTTATTTAGGTATTCCCATCAATATTCAAAGGCAGAAAAAAATATTGGAATTGGTTGTTGGACAAAGTCAAGAAGAAAATTGGAAAGTGGACCAACAGGTGGCTTTCTTCTGGGGGTAGAATCACCTTGGTAAAATCAGTCCTTCAAGCTATTCCTATTTATGTTTCTTCCATGTTGAATATCCCAAAGGTTGTTCTTCGAGAACTGGATCAAATCAGTCATCGATTCCTCTGGAGTGGTACTAAGGAGAAAATAAAATGGGCCTTGGTGAAATGGGACACTTTATGTCTTCCTAAGAATGAAGGGGGTTAGGATTCTGGTCTTCTATTAATAACAACAAAGCTTTAGCTGCTAAATTATATTGGAGGATGTTGCATAACCCCAATGCTCTTTGGGCCAATAATCTCCATGCTAAATATGTTGAGAACAAAAGTCCTGAAGACCTTGTTCGCTATCAACTTCCTACCAAAGGTTCTCCCATTTTAGCAGTTCTTAAGACTGGTGAGGATTTGATAAAGAAAAATTTATTTTGGATCATTCATAATGGTCAACAGGTAAATTTTTGGATAGATTCTTGGGATGGTCACAAGCCTTTGATAACTTAGTTTCTCGATTGGAGGCCTTGGATGGAGGAGCTTCATCGAGCTAATTGGATAAAGGTGGCTAATTACTATCGGTACCATATTGGTAATTCAAAGGTTGGTAGATATTGGATCCCTATTGAGGACTGGCCTATTCAAATCCTAGAAAGGCAAAGACAAGATATCCAAGGCATCCTTCATATGAGATATCTCTCTTGGTCCCATGAAAAATATTGTTTTGGATGGAACAACACTACTAAGGGTGAGTATTCAGTTGCTCAAGGTTATTTGACCTTATGCCATAATAATCCCAACCAATATTCTAACATATTTTCTCAGTTGTGGGCTCAAAAGCTCTGGCCTAAGGTGAGGTTCTTTACTTGGCTTTTATTGCATCGTAGGGTGCTTACTGGTGAGCAACTTATGAAGCATGGTTTTCATGGCCCTTTTAGATGTGAAATGTGTGGAGAGAATGTAGAAACTCTCAGCCATATTTTTATTGAGTGTACTTTAGCCTCTGAGCTATGGAGGAGAATGGCCACTTTACTTGGCTTACAATGGTCCAATTTTTTTACTTTTGAACAACTTTGGAGGGATTGGCCTAAACAAGAGGGTGTTGATCACTTTATTAGGCAGTTAGTTTGGATGGGTTCTACCATTCTTCTTTGGAATATCTGGAATGAAAGGAACAACCAAATTTTTAATCAAGATAGGAAGGATATTCACTATATTTGGAAAAAGACCATAGCCAACTTAGTTGAATCAGTCCATCAACTCCTTAATCACCCCCAAAACTCCCACCAAATATGGGATCAAGTGATGCAAATATTGAAGATTAAATCTTCTAAGGGCAACCAACTTAAAGGGAATGTGAGTATTTGTAATATGGATAGGACAAGAAATTGGCAACCTCCTCCTAAGGATTTTGGAAAAGTCAATACTGATGGAGCCTCTAGAGGGAACCTTGGAAAAGCTAGTGTGGGAGGAATTGGTAGACTTTCAGATGGCTCCCTGGTTTTTACTTTTTCTAAGAATTTGGGTATTCTTTCCAATAACCTTGCTGAGGGGTATGGTATCCTCAGAGGCCTTCAAGAGGCTACTAAGGTTGGATGGGAAAAGGTGTTAGTTGAGTCTGACTCTCAACTCATGATTAATATTTTGAAGACTCCTTCTAAGAATCATAAGGTTGATTGGAGAATAAAAATAATTATTGAGAAGATTCAATTAATCCAGATGGGATTTTTGAAAGTTGATTACAATCATGTGGTCAGAGATCAAAACAAGAGTGTTGATGCTTTAGCTAATTGGGCTTTGGACAAAGGTGATCTTACTTGTTATGGCCACCCTCCTAGATGGTGGGCTTCACAAATAAGGGAAGCTCTTCTTTCTATCATTTCTTTGGATGGCTCTAGTTCTGAAGGTACCTAGTTTCTTCTTGCTTTATTTTTGCTTCTCTTTGGTTTGGTCAAGGTATTTTAGTTCCCTAGCTCAAACTATTCTTTCTTTTGTTTCCTCTGTTGATTCTTGCCTTAAAAGTCTTTTGGTCTAGAAAGGTCATTGTTATGTTCAATTTTTTTCTTTTTCCTTTTTTCTTTTTTGTTTAGTTTTTTTAGGTGTGTGTGTTTTTTGTTTTGTTTTGTTTTTGTGTTCTTTGTGTTGTTTTTTGTTGTTCTTGTGTTTTTTTTTGTTTTTTTTGTATTTTTTGTTATTGTTCTTGTGTTTTTGTTCTTGTTCTTGTGTTTCTGTATGTTTGTGTTAATTCATGTTTTTGTGTGTGAGTGTTTTCTATGTTTTTTGTTTTTGTTTATTGTCTGTTGTTGGTTGTTTTTTTATTTTTATTTTTAATTTTTTAGGTTTTGGTTGTTTTTGTTGGTTATGTCTTTGTAGTGTTCTGTTGTTTTTGTCATGTTTGTGTTTTGTTTTGTTGTTCTTGTGTTTTTTCTATGTGGTTCGTGTTGTGTTTTTTTTTTATCTTATTGTGTGTGTGTTTGGTTGTGCTTTATCTTTTTGACACACTCAAGGAGCATGTTTTTTATTTTATTTTATTAATTTTATTTTTATTTATTTATTTTTTAATCTTATTGTGTGTTTGTTTGCTCCTTGAGTATGTCAAAGGTGGTAGGCCAGGTTCGAGCCCTGGGTGATTTTGGTGGAATGGATACCCCTGCCTCCTTGGGTCTTACCCGAAAGTGGCATCCCTTCTGGGATGTTTTCCACACAAATAAAAAAATCGTAGGTAGCCTTCATTATTAGTAGCATGAGAAATGAAAACCAATTTCCAAAGGCACAAAGCATAATGCAAGATAATTTCCAACAAAACATCTAATATTAGAAAAGCACATTCAAAATCTAAAAACAAATGCACCAAAAAAGGATGAACATTCTAAAAGTAGAATGAAATAAGGCTTGCATGAATAAGATCTCACATGTAGAAGAGAACAAAAAAATTAGTTAAACATGCTCTTTTAAACATTACAAAGGGGCTCACATGTAACTTATAGGACAAAAGTTTTTTTAAGGGTTTTTTATACCTGAATTAGACATCTTATGTATTTAAATACCCTTCACTACCATAATGCAGTTCATTTAAAGCTTAAATTTTAACATGTGGTATTAAATAGATATAATAAAGAACAAATTCATTTTTTGATCCTCCTTTAAGGTTTTACATAGATATAGCCAAAGGTGCACTCTATTTTATGAAAATTTTAAGTTTAAAATAAAACATTCAAAGGAAAATTTACCCTTTATAAAATTGTGACCATGAAGGAGAATTCCATGGCACATTCAAGAAATTATAGGGTGAAAACCCTCTACCAAAGTCAAAATCCTTTCTAAAGATAAAATTTTATTAAATCCTATAGGAAAAAACAAAGAAAATTAAAGCAAGAAAGAAAAGAAGACATTGCCATTGTAAGGAAAGAAGAGGACGTCAAAAAAAGCTCCTCATAGTTTCTTAAAAGTATTGTAAAAATAATAGATCCCATTAAAAGTGTTGAAGCACATCCCAAGCGGTAAAATGAATATGAAACAAAAAGAGATCTAATTCACATATGTTTAGAGGCCCGAGCCTTTATGAATCAATAAGGAGCAGTACAAGCTTTCAAAAATTGGATAGAAGAGGAATTTTTCATAATAGTCTAGCAAACAAGCTATTGAAGTTTTTGACGTTTGCATTAACCATTACAAAGTGATAATTGTTATCCTTTTTCTTAAAAATAAAATTTGTAGCTAGCCATCATTATTGGTAGCATAAGAAATGAAAACCAATTTCCAGAGGCACAAAGCATAGTGCAAGATAATGTCAAACAAAACATATAATATTAGCAAAGCACATTCAAAAGATAAAAACAAAATCACCAAAAAAGGATGAACATTCTAAAAGTATAATGAAATAAGGCTTGCATAAATAAGATCTCACATGTAAAATAGAACAAAAGAATTAGTTAAACATGCTATTTTGTACATTACAAAGGCGCTCATAGGTAACTTATAGGACAAGATAATTTAAAGGTTGTTTAAGGGTTTGTTATACCTAGATTAGGCATCCTATGTATTTAAATACCCTTCACTATCATAATGTAGTTCATTAAAAGCTTGAATTCTAACATGTGGTATTAAAGTAGGTAGAAGAAAGAGAAAATTCTCATTTTTATCCTCCTCTAAGGTTTGACATAGAGATAGCCAAAGGTGCAGTCCATTTGATGAAAATTTTAAGATTGAAATACACAAATTCAAAGGACAATCTACCCTTTATAAAATTGTGACCATGAAGGAGAATTCCATGGCACATTCAAGAAATTTTAGGGTGAAAACACTCTACAAAATTCAAAATCCCTTCTAAATATAAAAGGTTATTAAATTCTATAGGAAACAACAAAGAAAATTCAAGCAAGAAAGAAAAGAAGTCATTATCGTTGTAAGGCAAGAAGAGGAGGCCAAAAGAAGCTCCTAATAGTTTCTTAAAAGCATTACAAAAATAATAGTTTCCATTCAAAGGTTTGAAGCACATCCCAATATGTAAAATAACTGTGAAGCAAAAGGAGATCTAATTCATATATTTTTAAAGGCCCGAGCCTTTATGAATCACAAAGGAGCAATAAAATCTCTCAAAAATTGGATAGAAGAAGAATTATTCATAATAGTATAGCAAAAAAGCTATTGAAGTTTTTGAAATTGCATTCACCATTATAAAGTGATAATTGTTATCATTTTTCTAAAAAATAAAATTTGTAGGCAACCATAATTAATGGTAGCATATGAAATGAAAACCAATTTCCAAAGGTACAAAGCATAGTTCAAGAGAATGTCCAACAAAACATCTAATATTAGCAAAGCACATTGAAAATATAAAAACAAAGGCACCAAAAAAGGATGAATATTCTAAAAGTAGAATAAAATAAGGCTTGCATGAATAATATCTCACATGTAAAATAGAACAAAATAATTAGTTAAACATGCTCACTCGGACATTACAAAGGGTCTCACAGGTAACTTATAGGACAAGATAGTTTAATGGTTGTTTAAGGGTTTTTTATACCTAAATTAGGTATCCTATGTATTAAAATACCCTTCACTACCATACTGTAGTTCATTCAATATAGCCAAACATGCTCTCTATTTGATAAAAATTTTAAGTTTGAATATAAAATTCAAAGGAAAATCTACCCTTTATAAAATTGTGACCATGAAGGAGAATTCCATGGCACATTCAAGAAATTTTAGGGTGAAAACCCTCTACCAAGTCAAAATCCCTTCTAAAGATAAAATGTTACTAAATCCTATAGGCAAAAATCCAAAAAAATCAAGCTTGAAATAAAATAAGTTATTTCCATTGTAAGGTAAGAAGAGGAGGCCAAAATAAGCTCCTCATAGTTTCTTAAATGAATTGCAAAAAGTATAGCTCTCATTCAAAGGGTTGAAGCACATCCCAAGGGGTAAAATCACTATGAAACAAAATGATATCTAATTCACATATGTTTAAAGGCCCAAGCCGTTATGGATCACTAAGGAGTAATAAAAGCTCTCAAAAAATAGTCTAGCAAACAAGCTATTGAATTTTTTGAAATTGCATTCACCATTATAAAGTGATAATTGTTATCCCTGTTCTAAAAAATAAAATTTGTAGGTAGCCATCATTATTGGTAAAATTAGAAATGAAAACCAATTTCCAAAGGCACAAAGAATAGTGCAAGAGAATGTCCAATAAAATATCTAATATTAGGAAAGCACATTAAAAATATAAAAACAAAGGTACCAAAAAAGGATGAAAATTCTAAAAGTAAAATGAAATAAGGCTTGCAAGAATAAGATCTCACATGTAAAAGAGAATAAAATATTTAGTTAAACATGCTCACCTAGACATTACAAATGAGCTCACAAGTAACTTATAGGACAAAATATTTTAAAGGTTGTTTAAGGGCTTGTTATACCTAAATTAGGCATCCTATGTATTTAAATACCCTTCACAACCATAATGCAGTTCATTCAAAGCATAAATTCTAACATGTGGTATTATAGTAAGTATAAGAAATAATAAATTGTCATTTTTATCCTCCTCTAAGGTTTGACATAAATAAATCCAAATGTGCACTCTATTTGATGAAAATATTACATTTGAAATAAAAAATTCAAAGGAAAATCTACCCTTTATAAAATTGTGACCATGAACGAGAATTCCATAGCACATTCAAGAAATTTTAGGGTGAAAAACCTCTACCAAAGTCAAAATACCTTCTAAAGATAAAATGTTATTAAATCCTATAGAAAACAACCAAGAAAATTCAAGCAAGAAAGAAAAGAAGTCATTGCCATTGTAAGGCAAGAAGAGGAGGCCAATAGAAGCTCCTCATAGTTTCTTAAAAGCATTGCAAAAAGAGTAGCTCCCATTCAAAGGGTTGAAGAACATCCCAAGGTGTAAAATAACTATGAAACAAAAAGAGATCTAATTCATATATGTTTAAAGGTCTAAGCCTTTATGAATCACTAAGGAGTAATAAAAGCTCTCAAAAATTGGATAGAAGAAGAATTGTTCATAATAGTCTAGCAAAAAAGCTATTGAAGCTTTTGAAATTGCATTCACCATTATAAAGTGATAATTGTTATCCTTGTTCTAAAAAATAAAATTTGTAGGTAGCCATAATTATTAGTAGCCTAATAAATGAAAGCCAAATTGTAAAGGCACAAAGCATAGTGCAAAAGAATGTCCAACAAAATATCTAAGATTAGCAAAGCACATTCAAAAGATAAAAAAAAATGCACCAAAAAAGGATGAACATTCTAAAAGTAGAATGAAATAAGTCTTGCATGAATACGATGACACATAAAAAAGAGAACAAAAGAATTAGTTAAACATGCTCACTTAGACATTACAAAGGGGCTCACAGGTAAATTATAGGACAAGATAGTTTAAAGGTTGTTTATGGATTTGCTATACCTAAATTAGGTATCCTATGTATTTGGATAGAAGAAGAATTGTTCATAATAGTCTAGCAAACAAGATATTGAAGTTTTTGAAATTGCATTCACCATTATAAAGTGATAATTGTTATCATTGTTCTAAAAAATAAAATTAGTAGCTAGCCATCATTATTGGTAGCATGAGAAATGAAAACCAATTTTCAAAGGCACAAAGCATAGTGCAAGAGAATGTCCAACAAAACATCTAATATTAGCAAAGCATATTCAAAAGATAAAAAAAAAGTCACCAAAAAAGGATGAGCTTTCTAAAAGTAGAATGAAATAAGGCTTGCATGAATAAGATATCACATGTAAATGAGAATAAAATATTTAGTTAAACATGCTCACACAGACCTTTCATAGATAAGTGTAGCACTTGGTCATTACAAAGAAGCTCACAAGTAACTTACCCATCAAGCTAATTTTAAAAGTTTTTAAAGGAAAACATAGTAGAGAAGTCATAAAAGGGAGAACGTAGAAGATAATTCATAAAAGGGAGAATGCAAAAGAGAATTCTAAAGGAATAACACAACCTTAGAAAATGGAGAAGACAAGTATTAAGGAAAAACATAGCCTCATTAAACAGAGAAGTCTAAGAAAGAATATAACTTCATTGAATAGAGAAAAAATCTCATAGAACATAGTATATTTATATAGAGAAAGAAATCTAACATTGAGCAAGAAGGAACACAATTATAGCAATAAAGAGATAGGAACCAAACTTTGAAGGAAAACACAACATAAAAATATTGTTCATTTAACAAAAGAGCCTCAAGAGAGAACTGAAAGTTGTAGCTAGAAGGTTGCAAAAAGACTTAGGAAAGCATCTGAGCAAAGATAATAATTCATCATAATATTAGATCATTATGAAAAATATTGTTTTCATGTGTAAGATGAGCATGTACCCCAAAGAATAGGAAATATTTACCTAGGCATCTAAACGATAAAGGATACTGATAAAGTCATCAAACTAATGACTAGCACCAATAAAATCTTAAGATAAAGAAGGATGTCAAATGATTGCTTTAAATAAAATTTATTTACGTTAATCAACCAAAATATTACATGATAAATTTAACAATATAGGTTTCAAAGATGCACCAAATAAATTAGATGAATCACTTTTCAAAAAGGAAGGAGTGAAAATAAAAGTGAATAGTGAAAAAAAAGGCTTTTATGGTGATTTAATAATCATAAAAAAACAAAAAGTTATAAAGTTTTGAAAAGGAATAAATTATTCCTTTTAAAATATTTGGAAAAATATTAATTGAAAAGTGAAAAAGGAAATATAAAGAAAGGAATATTCCAAAGAAATATTTCATAGATGAAGAAACATTCTCTCTACTTGGCGAGACATAATTCTCTCACTTTTTTGAACTAGCAATTGAAATCCAAGTATATGCATATATTCTCATCAAAAAGAGATTTTTGAGGCAAACTCGATAAAATAATAATATTTAAAATTTAAGAAAACTTATCATGGCTAATGGAGCACCAAAGTTTTTGTTTTTAGATTTTTAATTGTTGAGGAAAAATAATTATGTTATGTAGAAGACCAAACTCATGATATAGCTTGATTTTAAGGAAGTTTGGCATGTATTATATGGAAGCATTGCTCATCCTACTATATAAGGTGAAGATAAAATAAATTTTGATAAGGCAAAAAAGGTAAGACTAATTATCATGTTTAGAGTAGCAAATGAAATATAACCATACAATAGAGATACGACCATAGCCAAATATGCATGGGATAAATTGAAGATAATATTTGAAACAAAGAATAAAAACCAAATTATATTCCTCCAAATATTGCTCCATTTTCTAAAGATGAAGAGTTGAGAAAACCTAGAAGTATTCATGGGGAGAATTGAAAAGTTGTGAGCATCATTGCAGGCACTAGGATAAAAGGTATCTTTTTTTTTTTTTTTTTGTGGAAAAAATCACAAAAGGGATGCCACTTTCGGGTAAAACCCAAGGAGGCAGGGGTATCAATTCCGCCAAAAATTCCCAGGACTCGGACCTGGCCTACCACCTTTGACATACTCAAGGAGCAAACAAACACACAAAACCAAATTAA